>CM050523.1:33694166-34001666 GCA_027563665.1 Antrozous pallidus
GGAATGGTAAATTCCAACAGATAAAACACTGCATGAAGTGAAGCTGATTTTATATATACATGAACAAAATCAATAAATGAGCTAAAAAACAACAACCTATTTTTTCACTTATTTCTCATCTAAGCACTAAGTTTGCTGTAGGCATCACCGGTGGCCTGGCTTTCTCTGTGCGGTCTCAGTGCATGTCTGTCGTGCTCCTTTCTTGATGGCTCAGGCCTTAGCCATCACGGCGAAAAAATATTTATCTCCTTAAAAAGATCATTACCATCAGAAGGGCAGGAGAAGGGTCAGTGGTTACAGCGTATATCAACTAATTATAATTTTTGGAAAAAATTCATCTTTGAAAAAAATCTATCATCTGCCCTAGCAGGTTTGGTTCATTGATGGAGCATCAGCCCGCAGACTGAAGGGTCCCTGGTTCGATTCTTGTCAAGGGCATGTATCTTGGTTACAGGCTCTATCCTGGTCCGTCCGGACAACCTTCCTTGGGGCATGTGCAGGAGGCAACTAATTGATGTGTCTCTCTCAAATCAATGTTTCTCTGTGTCTCTCCACCTCCTTTCCACTCTTTCTAAAAATCAATGGGAAAATATCCTTGGATGAGGATTAACAACAACAAAAATCTATCATCTGTCTATTCTCTCTTTCTCCTCCCCTTCAGAAAGACCTTTCTCTTGTAATATGCGCCTTTAAAATAATGTTCCTTGAATGCACATGTAAATAATTTTCCTGCTACGGCCAGCATTTTTGATAATCCAGTGGAGCTGATCTGGAGAAAACCGTGAGGACTGGAAGGTCTTGTGGCACAGCATATTTAATAACCGTGACAACTCAAGAATTTTAAGCAGACTCGCCTCCTTGTCTGGGATCTGTCGGCACCAGTGTGTCTCTGCTGGCAAGCCCTTAAATGTACTATTTCAGCCAAAACTGTGCTAATAATGGCCTACCAAATTTTAACAGGACATTTTTAAGACTTGATATTATAATGATTAAAAACAACAACTTTCCCCCATTTCTTTAGAAAGCTGCCACTCTCAAATATGTAGCAATTTTTTTTTTAAAAAAAAGGTCTAAAATTGCTTTACAGCCTTGATGAAACAAAGACTGGTGTGTTGGTGTGGCTGCGAGGAGCCCTGCGCTGCTTTTGTGTGATCTCAGAGGTGAGTTTCGAGTGCTGCGAGATAGAGACTGCCAGATGCAGATGGACAGAGATGCAGGCAGCTGCTCCTGGGCCTGTCTCATTAGCTGGTAAGTGCGCCCACGGAAGCAGCAGAAGCAGCAGAGTGAGGCCCCAAATGCCAAAATGACAGTGAGGACAGTGGAACAATACAATATCCACTAAGTGATTTTAATCTCAGAGATTAAATGTCACCCAATCAGTTTGCAGGTTTTAAAAACCAACTCCATTTAGGGCCCATTGGGGGAAAAAAGTTTTACTTAAAAATTTTTTAAAAATTAGTTTGAAAACAAACAAAAAAAGTGTTGTAAACCCATTTTGGTAATATACAACTAAAAATTATGTCAACCTCAATATACACGAATCAGTAAAATAAGTGTATTCATTATCACAACCAGGCAAATATTCCTCAGTAATATTGTTGGTTTGTTTCTCTGTCTTAAGATGCAAGTCTTGGATGAGCTTCCCAAGCCCTTTTTACCTTTAAGAGTCCTCCTCCCTTCCTACCCGCCCCCCACACACACCGTACCCATTCTTCTTCATAGAAGGACCCAAGTCTCAAAACAAAAATTTGCTTTTTAGACCTTATGATCTGCCTAGCTATTAATGAATATGTACTCAATCACATAATTGTGAATTAAAAAAAATTAATGAAGAATTTTTTGCTCTAACTACTTGTGGGATCATAAGTAATTATGAAACTCACTGCAGAACTTCCCATATTTGATTTCACGTGTTTTCTTGCCTGAGAAAGGGAACCTTTATTTAGTATATTATTTAAACTTACTAAGCTTATCTTTGCTTTTCTGAAAGAGTGCTATGATCTAATCCATCAATGATGCAACCATTTTCTATGGGGTAATTTTTTTTTCTTTATTGGTTAAGGTATTACAAATGTGTCCTTATCCCCTCTCCCCCATTTACCTCCCTCCTCCGACCCTCAGTTATAGGGTAATTTTTTAAATTAAAATTAACACAAAATAAATAATTGATTGGACATGTACATGTTTGAAGACTATAAATCTAACTATCTCTACTTTTTCTTATTTAGTTTTAGGAAGCTAATGTACCACTTACAGTAGTTCTGAGGCATTACAGTATATTTCTCTTTTTTCTCCAAATGAGTAAATGAGTGTGTGCTAAGCTCTCTTAATAACAATGGGGGAGTTTTATGTGCTCAGGGAAGAATAGCTTTCATTGTGTCCTACTATTTTTAGTATTTTGTTTAGTAGTAATGTTGTAATACTTCTTTTTTTCAGTCTATTGAATGGTTAAAGATTTAGAAAAAAGCTCTAATTGAGTTACAAACAATGTTAATTAATGGCTACAAGATAACCTACTGAATTTGAATATGTTCTGGGCTTGAACATGTTGCATACATGTTCTCTGATTTCCTTGGGACATAGCTATCCATCTGTGGACTTATATTTGAATTAAAAGGAATAACTTTAGGTGACATGGTTTTAGTTCATCTAAATGTTTGGGGGAACACCAAGATGGTGGCATAGGTAAAAACACCTATTGTTCTGCCCCGCGCAACGATTTAAGAACTACAACATAACAGCAGAACAGACAGCCCCCAGAATCACCAGAAAGCTGGCTGAGTGAAAACTCCACAAACAAGAGTAAAGGTGGGACGCTGAGACTCAGGAGCGGCGGGAGTGCAGCCTTTCAGAAGGAAACAGGTTAGGAGCCATCCTGGTCGCGCGCTCGGGCTGGGGCTGGAGCAACAACCCCGGCCGGATTTCGCCAGCGGGGAGGGCGGAGACGTCCCACTGCACGGATTCCCCAGCGCCAGGCGAGGTCCGAGATCCGGGGTACGTGGAGACGTCCCACTGCACAGATTCCCCAGTGCCAGGCGAGGTCCGAGGTCCGGGGGATGCACCCTAGAAGCGGAGCGTGGCAGAGGCTCCTAGTCTGCTAGAAACCTGGAGGCGGCGAAAAGAAGTTTCCGCGCAAGGGTCGCGCAAACCCATGACTTGCCCCTGGAAACTTGTCTCCTTGTTCCGGAAACCATCTATTTTACAGCCCTGGGCTAGACTTTTGGTGTGCAGACACATTTGGGGAAAGGCAGAGTTGTCTGGCAAGGGGAAGAGACTAGCGGCTTTCTCTTGGAGGTTCCTGCAGCCATCCCCATCCAACAGAGACCCGCGCGTGCAAGTGCCACATAGGACGCAGCTGACACTGAGGCTGCCTGCGCAGCTCAGAGACTCCGCCCATCCAACCTGAACACAGTCTCCCTTCACAGCCAATTGGCCTGGAGGTCAAACCCTCCTAGGGCTAACAACAACAAGCTGGGTTTAAATCCAAAAATACTGTACAACCCATAAAGGATTGCAGTAAGAGTACCCACCTCAGGTAACTGGGGAGGCTGAACCACTGTCCCTTTGAGGATATCTACCACATAAAGCAGCCGCCATGCAGAGATATGGAAAGAAATCAGGTGTGAAAGAAATAGAGGAGAAAAGACGACAAGACATAGAGTTCAAAACCATGGTTATAAGGCTTTTCAAGAGGGTCCTAGAAAAGGCTGACCAACTTAATGAAAACTACCAGGAAATAAACAAGACCAACCAGGAAATGAATGAGAATTACAAGGAAATGAATGAGAACCTCAAGGAAATGAATGAGACCCTCAAGGAAATGAACAAGACCTCTGAGGATACGAACCAGACCCTCACGGATAAAAAAAAGGACCAACTAAAAATCAAGCATACACAGACCGAAATAAAAAATATTACACAAAGTCCTAAAAGCAGTCCAGAGGGCCACAAGAACCAAGTCAAAGATTTGAAATACAAAGAGGTAAAATCTACTCGGCTGGAAAAGCAAGAAACAAAAAGAATTCAAATAATTGAAGATAGCGCAAGGGGCCTCTGGAACAACCTCAAGCACGCCAACATCCGAATTATTGGGGTCCCAGAAAAAGAGAGAGAGCAAGTTAATGAAAACCTACTTGAAGAAATAGTGACTGAAAACTTTCCCCACCTGGTGAAAGAAACTGACTTAAAAGCCCAAGAAGTACACAGAACCCCAAAATATAGGAATCTAAAGAGGACCACACCAAGACATATCATAATTAAAATGCCAAGAGCAAAAGATAAAGAGAGAATATTAAAAGCAGCAAGAGAAAAACAGTTGGTTACCTACAGGGGAGCACCCATACGATTGTCAGTGGATTTCTCAACAGAAACGATGCAGGCCAGATGCAAGTGGCAAGAAATATTCAAAATAATGAATAGCAAGAATCTACAACCAAGATTACTCTATCCAGCAAAGCTATCATTCAGAATTGAAGATCAGATAAAGTGCTTCGCAGATAAGAAAAAGCTAAAGGAGTTCATCAACACCAAACCAGAATTATATGAAATGCTGAAAGATATTCTTTAAGAAGAGGAAGAAGAAAAAGGTAGAAATATAAATTATGAAAAACAAATACACATCTATCAACAAATGAACATAAAACTCAAGTGAATTGATAGGCTGATGAACAAGATAAACTGGTGAATATAACAGAAACATGGACATAGAGAGGGAATGGACTGACAATTCTTGGGGAGAAAAGGGTTGCAGGAAGTACAGCAAGAGATTGGACAAAAATCTTGCAACAATGGGAGAGGACATTGGGGAGGGGGAGGTGAGGGTGGAAGGTGGGATAGCTACAGGGTGGAGGGGAGATATAGGGGGATAAAAAAGGGGAAACAATGTAATTAATAAACTGAACAATAAAGGGAAAAAAATAAATGTTTGGGAGTTGTTTCACAGTGAAACAACTCTCACTCCCTTCCCTCTTTTTTTCCTCCCTTCCTCTCTTGGTCTAGCACTGACAACTTGACCTAAACATTGAGACCTTTTCTGTTTCATTGTATGTATTACCCATAAGAGCTACTCCTTGAATAGGGGTGAGTATTGGATTAATGAAGAGTCTGTTTGGCTCAACACACTCCGTTTGGTTGAACCTACATAGACTCAGATTGCATTTCTTCTAAACAGACTTTATAAACCTACCCAACCTTTCTGAAGGATCTCTGGGAGGAGAACATGAGGTAGCATATGTAACTCAAGTTTCATATTCTGTATTTCTTTTCCTTATCTTATGTAGATACTCTCTGGGAAATTTCTTTTAAATTAGTGAAAAAAGTTAAAAATTATGTCAAAAAGTTAAAAATTATTAGGTATAGAAAATAGATGGAGATTTTTAGAAAACAGTGCTCTGTGAATAAGTCCAAGATGCCATTATGGTTATTGTTATTAATTATCTATCCATATAGAACTATTTTAATTGTTAATAATCATATGGTATTTTAATTCATTTCCCCCCACAATGAATCATAAATTTTAGTTGCTTTCTCTTACCATATGGCAAATTATATTAATATCCTATCTAATAAAAGAGTACTATGCAAATTAACCATCACTCTGCTACACTCACAAGCCATGCCCACCAGCCAATCAGGAGCAGATATGCAAATTAACCCAACCAAGATGGCTATGGCCACAGAACAAACAGGAGGCTTGGGTTGACCCTGGAGATGGAGGAAGCCAAACTTTATGCACACCCTGGCCAACCCAGGCCTCCACTAATAAATACCAGATACCAGGGTCTCTGCTTGGGTCACTGGGGAGGGGGGATAGCCAGCCTGCAAACCACCACAGGCCCCTTGCCCAGGCCGCCCCACACCCCAAGGGAACCCCCACCTTGATCCAGGACACCCTTCAGGGCAAACCAGCTGGCCCCACCTGGGCCTCTACCCTATCTAATAAGAGAGTAATATGCAAATTGACCATCACTCCAACACACAAGATGACTGTCCCCATGTGGACACAGATGGCTGCCACAAGATGGCCAGCAGGGGAGGGCAGTTGGAAGAGACCAGGCCTCCAAGAGAGGGCAGTTTGGGGTGATCAGGCCAGCAGGGGAGGGCATTTGGGAGGGACTAGGCCTGCAAGGGAGGGCAGTTGGGGTTGATCAAGCCTGCAGGGAAGGGCAGTTAGAGGTGACCAGGCTGGCAGAGGAGGGAAGTTGGGGGCAACCGGGCCTTCAGGGAAGGGCAGTTGTGGGGGACCCAGGCCTGCAGGAGAGAGGAGTTGGAGGGTGCGGGAAACCAGGCCTGCAGGGCAAGGCAGTTAGGGGCAATCAGGCTGGCAGGGGAGCAGTTAGATATCAATCAGGCTGTCAGGGGAGTAGTTAGGGGGTGATCAGACTGGCAGGCAGAAGCAGTCAGGGGCAATCAAGCAGGCAGGCAGGTGAGCAGTTGGGAGCCAGCAGTCCTGGATGTCCGACTGCTCTTGTAGGCCCAGTCCTTCTAACGGGGCAGTTGGACATCCCTCAAGGGGTCCCAGATTGGAGAGGGTGTAGGCTGGGCTAAGGGACACCCCCCCCCCCCCGTGCACAAATTTCGTGCACTGGACCTCTAGTAGTTATATATTTATGATATATCTATTCCTGCTATCCCTCATTCTGATTTTTGTTTGTTTGTTTTTATGTTATTTTGGTGGTAAAATACATATATCATGTCATTTAACATCTCAACCATTTTTAAGTGTATAGTTCAATGGTGTTAAATACATCATTATTGTTGTGCAACCATTACTACCATCCATCGTCATAATTCTTTTTGTCTTGTAAAACTGAAACTCTATTATTAAACAATGACTCCCTGTCCTCCCCTGCCCTAACCCTGAAGGCCATCATTCTTTTATGATTTTGACTGAGTACTTCTATAATTGGAATTATATAGTATTTGCTTTTTGTGATTGCCTTATTTCATTCAGCATGATGTCTCCATCCATGGGTGAGGTTCATCTGTGTTGTAACATATTGCAGCATTTCTTTCTTTTTGGTTTCCTTTTAGGTTTCTCTCTATTCATATTTCCATTTTGTACACAGCTCAAGTTTCTATCTGATATATGTTCACTAGGTCTTTTTCCAGGACAATTTCTACTGTTTAATTTTTTCCCCCTTTGAATTGGCCATCCTTAACTGTTTCTTTGTATGCCTTATGATTTGTTGTTGTTGGATCTAATAATCAGATCTGGAAATCAGATTCTCCTCCTTCCTCGAGGTTTGCTGTTTTTCTGTATTGTTTTTGGTTTTTGATTGTTGTAGTCTGTCTCTGTCTCAGCTTAAGGTATAAGCTTAAAGCCTCCTCAGGTCTTTTCTGAGACTTTGTCTGGGTGTGCATGGTCACTTTCTTATTTTCTTTGTCGCAGTGAGTTTTGAATGTCCTAGTCCTTGATGTGTGACTCCCAAAAGGGAAGAAAGTGAAAAATGAAGGGGGAGTGGGTGGGTGCTGCTGGCCTTTTAAATAATCTGGAAGTCACTTCAGGTGGAAGAGAAAAATCTTGCTCCAGGAGCAAGTGCACAGCTGGGGCTGAGGATGGGTAGCTGCTATTGTACTAAGAGCTGGAATTTGCTGCAATAGACCATACAAGTCTCCCCTCCCCCCAAATTGCAAGCCTTTGAAAGACTCCATAGTTTCAAATCAACGTATTCTGCCAGGGTGATTGTTGTCTGGGTGGAGAGACCTATTCCTGGTGCTTTCTAGTCTGCCATCTACCCAAAACCATTCTGTTTTGGGTAGCTCTGTAGTAAGCTAAAATACTTGATGTTCTGACACCTTTATAGATGATATGGCTACATTCCAACTGTGATCTGGGCTGTGAGAGGTTCCTGGAGAGGATAGTTCTTCTTGACTAAAAGGGGAAAGCCCCACAAAGACAAGGCTTTTGCTTTACTCTTACATGGAATGTGGATGAAATAGCTGGTGGCTAGCAGTCTTATTACAACCCTGAGGGCCATGAGGATGATGGAACAGGTACCTTTCAACCAACTTTCCAGTTCTGGATGACCTAATTAATCTCAGACATCTAATTTATGAGAAAAAAAATAATTAAACTCATAGTCATTAGCCACTGTTAGTATTTCTTTACTCATAGCCAAATGTAAATCCTGATATACAACTCAAGCCCATAATCCATCAGCCTGGGTAGAAGCATGGGCAAATGGAGGTATTTGTGTCTGTGATGAGTATCAGTATTTTTCAGAGCTTTCTACATTTTTGTGTACATTCTCCTTTCCTTTGGGCTCACTTTGCTAAGCATTACCAACATTTTCTAGGCAGATAAAGGAAGTACCGTAGCCCAATTATAGTGGTGAAAATAGGAAGATGCATGTTGGTGGCTCCTGTTACATTTTAAAGCCCTTGAAGATAGTTGCTGATCCTTCCTAGTCTTTATTATATTTTGTTATACACACATTCCTATTAGAATATAGTTCAAGCAAAGAGACAAGTAGGAAGGGATCACAATGAATTTAGAACCCAAAGGTCTCACAGTTAGAACCCTTTCTTAAACTTAGACTAGGGCATACTGGACAGTTAGTAAATGTTTGTTGGGCAAAGAAAAAGAAGGTGGGGTTGGCTTCATATTGAATTGTGGGGGCAGAGGCACATTTTGAATGCTAGTCAGATGGTGAAATTTATTCACTAAAAACATCTTTTTCCTGCAGTCCAGTCTGATTAATGCTTTAAGCGAATGGAGCTCCGTCTAATCTGTAGTGTGCTCTGATGTGCACCCCAAACCGTCCATGAGATTCATCACATTGGCAGCAATGACCAGGCCTCCTGGGGATCCACAGTGGAGCTCTCCTTCCAGCACTAGTGACAACCTCTCAGCATCGAACTTAATGAGCATTATAGAATTAACTAATTATTAATAACAAAAAGGTACCTTTGTCTATCATTTTCAGAGACTGTGCTAATTCCTTTACATTCATAATCTTATTTAACTCTCACAATAACACCAGGCCTCAGGCCCTGGTTCTGTCCCCAGTTTACAGTTGAGGAAACTGAAGCTTGAGCAAGTTGCCTAAGGTCAGATAGCCAACACATGGTCAAGCTGGAACTTGAAACCCTGTTTGTCCCAGGAATATTTTGATTCCAAAGTTAGTGTTCTTAGGCATGTCGGAAAATGTTGACTGTATTGCTTAATTACATGTTAAATAATTTCTGTATTTTGTACTTTGGTTTTTCTGCAAAGAGGCAAAAGGTAATAGTAGAAAAATGACCTAACTCATAGTGAAGACTTTCTCACTGTAAATGTAGAAAAGATGATTGATTTCTGACTAAGGTTGCCTTTCGATAATCCCTTTTTATTTACTCCAGTTTCACGGCATGTGCTCTTCCTCAGGTGGGAGGATGTGTCGGAGGCGGATGACATGCTCTTCTGGAGTCACGCAGTGCGTGGAGGGGTCAGAGGAGTGAGAACGTGTGGGGCGCAGAGCGCAGCTTCACATCTTATGGGTACATCACTGAGCTGTCCGCCTGGCAGCCTTGGTGAATCACAGCATTTCCAGCTCCGTGTGTGTCATCACTGCATGTGGGTTGGAATTGCACAGAAACATAGTAGTCCACTAGAGGTACAAGTAGAACACACCAATGGGCCAACTGTACCACTTCACATAGCAGCCGAGGACTTGTGAAACTCGCACATTTTGTTGAGCTTCCGGTGTTTAGAGTGAATGTTTTGTTTACTAGCTTTTATCTTAGCCTTTTTAATGTATTAAAGTGTTTCAGATTCAGTAATAACATTTTACTCTGAGCTAAAGCTTTTTATAGAAACTTAGCCCATGAGTGGGCATATTAAACAGAAAAAGATAAGATTTTTTAAAGATATGTTAAGATTTTTCTGATTCATGCTGTTGGGTAGGTCGATAGATGTTAGGTCAACACACTGAAAGATCCCATCTGAGTTCGTTTTCAGAAATGTATTTTGGCAGAGTCTGCATCGGATAGCTAAGTGAAGCGTGATGCTTACAGTAATGTAAATTTGACAGTGGAAACTGAATCTTGAATCTGGGCTTCACTGCTTGGTTATTGTGGCCTCTTGGGGAAGTTTTCTCTGAACCTCGCTCGGTTCCTCAAGTGTGAAAGAGAATGGTAGTAACTGGCTCTTGGGGCTTTAGGGAGTGGGGATCAAATGAGATGATGAGGTCAAGGTGCTTTATAATGTGTGAATAAGAAATTATACAGATGTAAAGGTGTGGTATTGTTATCGTTGTAACACTCCACAGCCAGCAGACGGTCGGATCTCAGACCATCCTTCATCCGTGAAGGTGACAATGTCAATTTCAATCTCTGAAACAACACATATTGAGCTCTTACGATGTGTGAGGACTTCCTTCACATCCGCAGAACTCATGCATAGATTTACAACAGCTCTGGTTTATAGAGTGTTATTTATAGCATGCAGGAATTCTGTACATGTGCATTTTAAATATATTTGAAGTTTCTCTTTAAGCACCCACCTTTTTTAAATTGTAAGCTTGTTCCATAAAAATATTTCCCTATATCATTACCGTTGTTGTTAGCATTACATTTTCCCCACAAAGAGCACTGAGCATAACGCTACCTTTTCTTCATGACTGGGGATCATTTAAGTGGCTAAGGTATTTTCTTGGAACACAGAGTCTTAGGGCAGAGCTAGTGAGGGGCATGGTGCTCTTTGCCTCTACTTTAAATGATCACACGTCACTAAATTTTTTGAGTTTCTTGTACCAACATGTTTCAATCTCCGCCTTTTCAACTTGTTAGTTTACTTTTCTAGTATCAGGTGTTTGCCTCTTTTAATCTAGCCTCCCCTCTGATTCCATTTACAATTTATGGTTGGAGGGGGGGAAATCAATCACCTTTTACATAAACACTCAGGGAATACATGATGATGCATGAGATTCGACACACGGGCTTTGTGATTTCTCCTTTTTCTCAAGGATTTATTTTTGTTTGCTTTTTTAGTTCCAAGTAACTGGAGGAATTGTTTTGCCCACCACCATTTACTGTCTGCATCAATTTCCTCTAATAATCACCAGTGATAATTAAATAAACCTTTGCCTCCCTTGATCTTCACATGATCACTGGAGATGGGCAGGACATATATTACTCTTATATTTTACAGATAAGAAAACTAATGCACAGTTGGAATTTAATCAGTGGGTTTTAGCAGAGGTTGCAGCTGAATCTCCGGGGAAGGTTTGTTCCCCCATACACGGTGCCTGTACCTGAATATCCATCCCAATTGCACTGCTCTGGGCCAGGACCCAGGTACGTGCTTTTTGAAAAACGATCCCAAACAATACTAATGTGCATAGCTTCTCCCTGATCCTTTTCCTCATCCTCCATACCCCTATCCCTATTCCCACTGAGAACCACTGGGTTAAGTTTTTATGACCAGTAGTGATTTAATAAGATGCTTTCACTTGCAGGTACAGAAAAACCAGTAGCTTAAACCCTTGGTTATTACTGGTCCCATAACCAACTGATGTGGTGGTGGTGGTGGTGGTAATAGTGCCCCCCCCCCCCGCCATGTTACTTTATACATGGTAAAAGATACTTTGCAAATGTGATTAAATTAAGGATCTTGAGATGGGGAGGTTATCCTGCATTATTATTCTGAGCTCTATCCTATCTAATAAAATAGCAATATGCAAATTGACAGTCACTACAACACACAAGATGGCTGCCTCGATGTGGAGGCAAGATGGCCGCCAGAAGATGACCAGCAGGGGAGGGCAGTTGAGAGGATCAGGCCAGCAGGGGAGGGTATTTGGGAGGGACCAGGCCTACAAGGGAAGGCAGTTGGGAGTGATCAAGCCTGCAGGGGAGGGCAGTTAAAGGTGACCAGACCGGCAGAGGAGGGCAGTTGGGAGTTACAGGGCCTGCAGAGGAGGGCAGTTAGGGGCAATCAGGCTGGCAGGGGAGCAGTTAGGCATCAGTCAGGCTGGGAGGGAGTGGTTAGGGGCAATCAGGAAGGCAGGCAGGCGAGTGGTTGGAAGCCTACTGGGATTGGGCCTAAACGGGCAGTTGGACATCTTTTGAAGGGTCCCTAATTGGAGAGGGTGCAGGCTGGGCTGAGAGACACACACCCTGTGCATGAATTTTGTGCACCAGCCTTTAGTGTAATTATAAGGGTCTTTATAGGAGGGAGGCAAGGAGGTCAAAGGCCGTAGGAAATGGGATGACAGAAGCAGAGGTTGGGATGTGTTTTGAAGGTAAGAGAAGGGGCCAAAAGCCGAGGCGTGCAGCTGTCTTCTAGAAGCTGGAAAAGACAAGGAAATGTATTCTCTGGAAGCCTCGAGAAGAAATGCAGCCCTGTTAACGCTGTGACCTTACACTTCTGACCTCTAAACTGTAAAAGAATCAATTGGTATCACTGTAAGCCACTGAAATTTCCATAATTAGTTACAGTAGCAATAGGAAACCAGTACATCTGGGGAATATAAAATACAGATTCTTAAGCCCTTCCCACAGAGATAATGTTTTAGCACAGCTGGGTGGGGTCCGTGGGTGTGGGGTTAAGTAAGTCCCCAGGTGATTCAGTGGCCAGTGGTCTTTGACCTCACCTACGAGTATAGTTACAAACAGGCTCATACGGCTATTTATATTTTCCCTTGGAAGTCTGGAGGAAGGTAGTCTTAGCATCAACTGTTCTCATCAGCTCATCAGGTCAGTGATGTGGGCGAGGACCAGGCTCCACCTCAAACTGCACCTCACCACCCTCGGCCTGCTGGACTTCTGTGTTTCGCCTTCTCATGTCACGCACACAAGATGGCTAGCTCAGCCCCCGCCCCCACATCCTTATCCTCACACAGCCTGGAAGGAGGGAGCTCCCCTTGCATGAGTGTGTGGCCCTCACTTTTTAGTCAGGCAGGGAAATTTCTTCCCCGGGGCTTCGGGCAGGCTTCCCCTACAGCCAGTTAGCCAAAACTGCATCGCCTCGCTACTTACTTCCCACAGCTCAGGGGCTAGACAGCAAAGAAACCTCAAGTTAATGTCTCAAAACATTATCCTGTTCTCCTCCTCCTCCCTGGAAACCTCCTCCCCTCAAGCAGCACTCACCTCTCATCCAGCTGCTGCCTCTCTCCTGCACCATGATCCTTCAGTGCCGGGTCTTTAGTGCCAAGTCCTTGTACCTTTTAAAATCTCCTCATGTACGCCCTAACTGGTTTGGCTCAGTGGATAAAGCATCGGCCTGCGGAGCGAAAGGTTCCAGGTTCGATTACAGTCAAGGGCACATCCCCATTGGGGGGTGTGCAGGAGGCAGCTGATTGATGTTTCTAACTCTCTCTCCCTCTCCCTTCCTCTCTGTAAAAAATAAATAAATAAATAAAAAATTTCCTCATGTACCATGGGCACTCTTCACTCTGAAGAAAAAAAAAAGTATCATCTTATTTAATTTGTTTAGAACCAACCACAAGGAGGGTAATATTTCTCTTCTCTACAGTTAAGATTGGGAGGCTGAGAAGTAGGCCCACGGGTATATGAGTGCAAATTTCCTAAGTGGCAGCTTTGCCCTTAGCTGTGAAGTTCAACCTCTTACCCATTACACCTGCCCAGGGATTCTCAATTGTTCCGTGTTAATAGCACATTTTCAAATAGTATTAGAATTTTTTACTCACTTGAAGAGATTAAACCCTCAAAGCAACACTACAAACAAATCAATCATTCTCACCCAGTTTTGGGAGAGGAATGACATGATTTTACTTTTGTTTAAAAAAAGGGTCACTGGCCACTGTCTTGAGAATCCACCTGTAGGGGTCAAGAATATTGCAGTGATCACATCCCTCACCATAGTCCCTCTCCTGCCACTCTCCCCTGCATAGACAGCTAGCGCCCCCAGGCATGCGCCCTGCTCAGGGCCTGCTTGCTTTCCTGTTTGCTCTGCCATGAAAACGCCTATGCTTGGCCGGGGTCCTGACCACCTTCAGCTCTTCCCTCAAATGTCATCTTCTCAGTGAGACTTCTTCAAAGCTGCACCCCACCCCACACAACACACCTCTCCATCGCTTTGCCCTCTTCTGTTTTCCCAAAAGCACTTAATTGCTGGTATGTCATGTAATTTACTAATCCAATTTCCTCTCTTTCCCCTCACTGGAACATAAGGGTCATGACTACCGGGGGTTTGTATGTTTTATTTGCCGCCGCCGCATCCCCAACACCTAAGGACCTAGGATATAGTAGACACATAGCTCTGATTAGTTCTACAGAGTAAATTCCTAGAAATGAAATGACATTACAGTGGACATTTTAAAAAGTTATCGATACATGTGACCCACCTTGCCTTCCCAAGTTTGAATCCTTTAACAGTTGACTCTTGAACTATGCAGGGTTAGGGGTGCCAATCCCTTCCACGCCTACAGTCTAAATTTGCATCTAACTTTTGACTCCCCCAACAGTTACTAACTGCTGATAGCCTACTGTTGACTGAAAACTTTACCGATAACATAAACCTTACTAATAACATAAACCTTACCAATAACATAAACTTTACTAATAACATAAACCTTACCAATAATATAAACTGATTATTTTTAAGTTCTATGTATTATGTACTATGTCTTACAATAAAGTAAGCTAGAGAGAAAAGTTTACTAAGAAAATCATTAGAGAAAATTCATTTACAATAGTGTACATATTTATTGACAAAAAAAAATTCCCATATGTGTGGACCCATGCATTTCAAACCCGTGTTTCTGTTTTTTTAAATATATTTTTATTGAGGAAGAGAGAGAAAAAGAGAAACATCAGTGAGAAAATCATTGATGGGCTGCCTCCTGCGCGGCCCACTCTGGGGATCCAGCCCTCAATCTGGGCATGTGCCCTGACTGGGAATTGAACTATGACCTCCTGGTTCATAGGTCGACAATCAACCCATGTTTTTCAACTGTACGCTCTTATCAGTGGCTATGACACAGCCCAGTGCACTGTGCCCTCACATTGTTACCAGTTTTAACATATCTGTAGCCAGCTTGGTATGTGGCAGTTATATTTCTTTTTAATTTGTGCTGCTTTGATTAGGTGGATTTGCATTTACTTTTCCAAGCATTTCTTCCTTTGATGATCATTAGCTTGTATTCTTTACCCATTTTTCTAATTTCCTTTCAGTGTTTTCTAATTTAGTATTGGTGTTTTCTAATTCATTCATAAGATGACTTTAGATTGTAAGGTTACTCTTTATTTATGTTGCAGATATTTCTCCAGTTTATCCTTTTTCTTTTAAATTTGCTTATGTTGTTTATTTTATTTTATTTTATTGATTTCAGAGAGGATAGGAGAGGGAAAGAGAGATAGAAACGTCAGTGGTGAGAGAGAATCATTGACTGGCTGCTTCCTGCATGCATCACACTTGGGACCCAGCCTGCAATCCCGGCAGGTGCCCTGACTAGGAGTCAGACTGTGGCCTCTGGTTCACAGGCCAGTGCTCAGCCATTGCACCAACTGGCTGGGCTGTTGTTTCTTGATATGTCGTTTTCTAGTGTATTCTGTTTTACTTACCTGCCTCTAAGATCAATTATTCACCTGTAATTTCTTTTAGTTCTCTTACATTTAAAATATATTTTATTCTTTAGTTAATTTAATCCCTAGTGTTTTATCATCGTGTGTGAGGCAAGAATCTAAAGTAAATTTTCCCCTTGAAATAGTAAACTGTTGCACACACCTTCCTTTCACACTAACTAGAATGATCTTTATACTAAGGTCTGTTTCAAGATTTTTTAGTGCAGATACATTTATATTTTTCTTTTTTTATATATTTTCTTCAGAACCCACACTTAATTATTACAGTCTTTTCCTTCCTTCCTTCCCTCCTTCCTTCCTTCCTTCCTTCCTTCCTTCCTTCCTTCCTTCCTTCCTTCCTGCCTTCGTTTCCGTTTTCCTTTTTTTTTTCTTTTTCTTTTTTTTGTCCATCCTCACCAGAGGATATCTCCCTCCACTCTCCAAGTGGGGGAGAGAGAGAAAAACATTGATGTGAGAGAAACAAACATCAATATGAGAGCAACACATCAATTGCTTTTTCCTGCACGCGCCCATACCAGACTGGGGATTGAAGCTGCAACTCAGGTATGCGCCCTTGACCTGGAATTGAACCTGCAACCCTTTGATGTATGGACTGACTTTTTAAAAAATGTATATTTTATTGATTTTTCACAGAGAGGAAGGGAGAGGGATAGAAAGTCAGAAACATCAATGAGAGAGAAACATCGATCAGCTGCCTCTTGCACACCCCCCACTGGGGATGTGCCCGCAACCAATGTACATGCCCTTGACCGGAACCGAACCTGGGACCTTTCAGTCTTCAAGCGGACCCTCTATCCACTGAGCCAAACCGGTTTCGGCTGGACTGACATCTAATCACTGAAAAACACTGGCCAGAGCTATTACAGCTTTTTGATATCTGCTTTTAAGATTTATTGTATTGTTTTCTTCATGTGTTTGTTATTCTCAGCAAATTTTGGGATCACTCCCCTGTGGAAAATCATTTAGTACTTCCTTACCACCTTCAGAACATAAAGGCCAGACCCTGTAGAGATGTGGGGTCCAATGTGGGATTCAGGGCCTTCCTAGATGTGCCCAAACTCTCCAGTCTTGTGCGTTGCTCCTCCTTGCTTGAATTTGCACTTGAGATCTGCACCCATCTCCTGTGCTGTTTCTCACCTCCCCATCTCTGCTGCTCCATCTGCTTTTGATGACTTTGGCTAATTCCCATTTACCCTAAGACCCCTCCCCACCTCCCCGACTCCTTTTACGCTGGCCAGGCTATGTGTGTCCATGGTCATCCTGTGTAGGTCTCCATCCCAGGCAACCTATTGCCTCAGTGATGTACCGAGTTAGCCTTTCCTGTATGTCTAGTCGTTAGAGTACTGCTTGTCACGCAGTAGGTGGTGTGGATGGACTGGAGAATATCCACGACTGGAGATAGGGAGATGGATTGTTATAATCAAGTAAAAGATGTTTAGGGGTCTTGACTAGGGCTGTTATAGGAAAAATGGAGACAAGGGGACATATTCGAAAAACACTTAAAGGAGAAAATTGACACGACTCTGACTGGTTAAATGTGGGGGAAGGGGGAAGAGAAGATACTATGAATCTTAGATTTCCAGCTTAGACACCAGGATACCGTGTGGTGCCTTAACCGTATTTAGGCATTCAGGACGAGGGTCAGATGACCATTTTAGATGTGCTGTGAGTTGCAGATGCCTTTATGAAACCCAGTGGAGATGTCTAATAGACAGTGAAATAAAAATAGCCTAATTGTATACTTTTATTGTTCAAACCAGGACCCTTTTGAGACTGAAACGGGGTGCTATTAATTATGCCAGAACAAGAATAGACTAGGAATGACCCTGACAAACTGGGATATATGGCCTTTCTCTATATAAAGGTCAGGTATGAAGTTGAAGAGAAAAGTCTAGAACGTGGTGAATGATTTGTGAGCCACTAGCATATAGATTACCTGAGAGTGAGGTTACCTAGGGAAAGTTTATAGGATAAGAAGAGGAGAAGGAGCAAAAACAAAGCTATAGGGAATATGGACATTTAGATAGTGATTATCAGTTGGCAATTTTTTCCAAAACAATTGTGTGTCCAAATTTTCCTGAAGATTGTAATACCAGCCACCCTCTACTCCCTACTCACCTCCACCACCCTCTCTGGTTCCAAATCGCAACCTAAGGTGATTTTTTTAAATTTGGGAACTAATGGCTTAAGGATGGGCAGAGGAGAAGAGGAGCCAGCAAAACAAAACAAACAAAACTATCAGTGGCCAGAGAGGTAAGAACCAGGAGACTACAATTCAACCAAAGATACTGAACAAAATGGTTGGGGGCGGTCAGTAATGTCCGTGTCTTGCTACGGAGAGGCTCAGCATAAAGAACAGAGAAGTGTCCCTTGGCCTTGGTGTTCAGGAGGCACTGCTGCTCTTTGCTGGGTGTGGTCAGCATCTTCCTGCAGACGCCAGAAGAAGTAGGAGGGACTAATACTGTTGAGGGCAAAGACCGGAGTAGCCACCAGCATTCCTGCAGCATTGCAGCTGGGGAGGATTGTTTCCTGTTTCAAACGTGAGGATAGGGAGCGTGGAGTACGTAATTTATCGACTGCAGGAAGGAGCCAGGAGAGAGGGCAAGGCTGAGTGTATGAAGAGGGAAGCAATCCAGGCTGCATCAAAGTTAGGCTGTTTTCTCAGGCCCATTTTCTTGTCAGGACTACCTGTGCTTACTGTAGTTGAATACCACCAATTCTTTTCAGTTGGAGTTACTTTGACTTTGAAAACTAACCATTCTGAGGGCTTTAAAAAAAATTAAATTATATATTTATCTTTAAATATATTTTTATTGATTTCGGAGAGGAAGGGAGAGAGAAATATCAATGATGAGAGAGAATCATTTATCGGCTCCCTCCTGCACACCCCCTACTGGGGATTGAGCCTGCAAGCTGGGCATGTGCCCTTGATTGGAATCGAACCCGGGAGCCTGCATTCCACAGGCTGATGCTCTATCCACTGAACCAAACCAGCTAGGACCATTCAGATGTCTTTCAGTTTGATTAGCTTGAGTCTAGATTTTTCTCCCTCTTTTTCACCATAAGCTCAAGATGGGGAGCTTTGTAGTAGAATGTAAATTTACCTTCTGGTTACATTGATTTGCTGAAATGTCGCTTGTAAAGTGTTCATAGCCTTCGATCTAGATTCACAGGTTAATATGATATAGCCTTGTTGATAGATGATCATATTCCTTTTGAACATAGATGTGTTTACATGGTACTGTATGTATTAGAAGGAAAAGTAAGTCTTAAACTAAGAATTGATTTTTTTTTCCCTTGAGACACTCCATTAAGAAAAAGAAAAGTTAAGTTTTAGAATAGAAACTGTTCCGTTTTCTGATCTACTATCTCCTGGTAAGGTTACCTTCCTCAGAGAGAAGAAGGCAAGGACAACTTCAGAAGGAAAAGCAAGGTTTAATTGCCCTGCAAAGGCCCAAACATGCTCTGGAAAGTAAAAATGTCAGGCTTAGTGTGCAGGGAACAAAAGGCCGTTGTGAACTGTGTGCAAGAGTTGGTGAGAGTTTGTATTCTGCCCCTTTTTTCTGTGGGAGTTATTTCCTGTTGTTGACTAGCATTCTTTATTTAGAACTACCTAGCTTCAGAATGCCTGCTAGCGCAGAAAAGTGTGTATTTAAAACATAGGCTTATTTCAAGACTATCTCTAAAAAAAAAAAAAAAAAAAAAGTCTCACTACCCATGCACAGAGACAACATCACGTCCCCAAAGGTCAGTAGAATAAAGATAGTTGTGGGCTTGATTTCTGTGGTGCCCAGATCAAAAGACATAAAATAAGAAAGAATCAAAATGCACTTGGTATAGCAGTTAGTGGTCACCTGAGCACCAAGTGAAAGGTATTTCAGGGGAAAGTGTGTTTCTGTAGTTGTTGCTTTTTAATCAATAATAAGATTTCACTTTTTAGCGGTAAATAAGTTAATTGGCAGATTGAGGAGTAACAAGAAGCCTTACATATTTTGTGAAGATGCTTTTATCCTTTCTAATAAAAGTTAGCCTGGCAGGTGAGAAATATACCCCAGGCAAAGGCTTTAAACCAATTATTCTCTTACTAGTATACTTGCCCTATCAGATGGGCTTTCTATTAAGAATTTTACTCCAGCATTATCAGTCTACAAGAGGCCCGATGCATGAAAATTTGTACAAGAGTAGGCCTTCCTCCCCTGGCCCTGGCTTTGTCAGATATTAAAGATTAGAGAAAGAGAGAGAGAGAGAGAATATCTAAAGGAGCGAAAGGAATAAGTTATTACTGAAATATTGGGCTATAAGTAAATATATGAAATACAAATATTACCCAATGCTTTTTTAGTAGATTTTAGAAAGTATAGGAAAAATCTTACAAAGTTCTACTTCATAGGAACTATAAGGAAGGAAATAAAAACATTTTTTAACCTGATGAAATCAATAAATTCAAATTATTTATTATAACATTTATTTGCTTGTAATTTTTAAAATTTGATATATATTTTCTTCAGTACCTACTTCATTAGATTCTATGCTGGGCATAGACATGCAGATTACATGTTTATGGAATATGAACAGACCTGGGTTCAAATCGCAGCTTCTTCAGATTCTATAGATTTGATCTTGGGCAGATTGGCAACTTTTTTTTTTCTTTTTCTTTCTTTTTTATTGAATTTATGAGGTAACATTGGATACTGAAATTATATAGGTTCCAGGTATATAATTCTATAATACATCATCTGTATGTTGTATTGTGTGTCACCCCAAGTCAAAACTTCCTTCCATCACCATTTATCCCCTTTTACCTTCTTCTACCTCTTCAACCCCCTTTTCCCTCTGGTAATCACTGTACTGTTGTCTGTGTCTATGAAGGGGTTTTGTTGTTGGTGTTGTTTGCTACACCTTTTTCACCCAGCCCCACAATCCCCTCTCCCCTCTGATGGCTATCAGTCTGTTCTCTGTATCTATGAGTCTTTTTCTATTTTGTTTGTTAATTTATTTTGTTCATTAGATTCCACACCTGAGTGAAATCATGTGGAACTTGTCTTTCTCTGACTAGCTTATTTCACTTAGCATAATGCTCTCCAGGTCCATCCATGCTGTCACAAAGGTAAGATTTCCTTCTTTTTCGTGGCTGAGTGGTATTCCGTTGTGTAACTGTACCACAGCTTCTCTATCCACTTGTCTATTGATGGACACTGGACTGCTTCCAAATCTTGGCTGTTGTAAATAATGCTGCAGTGAACATAGGGGTGCGTATATTCTTTCAAAGTAGTGTTTCCGGTTTCTTTGGATAAATTCCCAGAAGTGGAATTGCTGAATCATAAAGCAGTTCTGTTTTTAATTTTTTTTGAGGTAACGCCATACTGCTTTCTGCAGTGGCTGCATCAGCTGGCATTCCCACCAACAGTGGATGAGGGTTCCCTCTTCTCCACATCCTTGCCAGCACTTGTAGTTTGTTGATTTATTGATGATAGCCATTCTGATAGGGATGAGGTGATATTTCATTGTGGTTTTAATTTGCATTTCTCTGATGATTAGTGATGGTGAGCATCTTTTTATATGTCTACCACAGGCCTGACGCATGAAATTTGTGCAAGAATAGGCCTTGCTTTCCCCGTCTGCCAGCACTGGCTTCCCTCTGGCACCCGGGACCCAGGTTTCCCTCTGGCTGCCCACAGGCACCTGGGACCCGGGATTCCCTCGCAGCCCTGGCTTTGTCCAGAAGGACATCCAATCTAATTAGCATATTATGCTTTTATTATTATAGATTGGCCATTTGTATGTCCTCTTTGGAGAAGTGTCTATTCAGGTCCTTTGCCCATTTTTTAACTTGGTTACTTGGCATTTTGGTGTTGCATTTTATACATCCTTTATAAATTTTCTATATTAACCCCTTATCAGATGTATCCACAAATACTTTCTCCCATTCAGTGGATTGTCTTTTTGTTAAAAAAATTAATTTTAGTGAGAGAGAGGAAGGAGAGGGAGAGAAAAACATCAGTGAGAGAGAACCATTAATCAGCTGTTTCCTGCATACCCCCTACTGGGGATTGAGCCCCCAACCTGGGCATGTGCCCTATCAGAATGGAACCAGCGACCTCTTGGTGCATGGGAGGAAGTTCAACCAATGAGCCACACCAGCCAGGGACAGTGGGTTTTCTTTTCATTTTGTGGATGGTTTCCTTTGATGTACAAAACCTTTTAGTTTGAGGTAGACCCTTTTGTTTGTTTTTTTCTTTTGTTTCTCTTACCCGAGGCAACACATCAGAAAAAAATGTTGCTACGAGTAAAATTCGAGACTTTACTGCCTATATTTTGTTCTAGGGTTTTTATGGTTTTGAGTCTAACATTTAAATCTTTAATCCATTTTAAGTTTGTTCTTGTGTATGATGTAAAAGGTGGTCTGGCTTCATTTTTTTTTTTTTTTTGCACTTAACTGTCCAATTTTCCCAGCACAATTTATCGAATAGACTATCTTTATCCCATTGTATGTTTTTGCCTTCTTTGTCAAATATCAATTGACTAAAAGGCATGGGTTTATTTCTAGCTCTTTATTCTGTTACATTGACTTATACTAGGTATGTCTGTTTTTATGCCAGTATCTTGCTGTTTTGATTACTATGGCCTTGTAGTATAGTTTGATATCAAGTAGTATGATTCCTCCAAATTTGTTTTTCTTTCTCCAGATTGCTGTAGCTATTCAGGGTCTTTTGTAGTTCCATATACATTTTTGGAATATTTGTTCTAGTTCTTTGAAATGCGTCATTGGGATCTTGATAGGAATTGTATTGAATCTATGCAGTGCTTTGGGTAGTATGGACATTTTAAAGATGTCAATTCTTTCTATCCATGAACATGGTATATGTTTCCATTTATTTGAATCTTTAATTCCTTCAAGCTTGCTTAATTTTACTCAACATTATATTTTTGAGATTTAACCATATTGATACTATATGGTACCTTTTGTACCTCTAACCTCAATGATTTTCAAGTGTACCAATTTATTCTCATCTTAATGATAATTATGATTATTTCTTCAAACATTTTCCACATTCTTTTAGATCTGCATGAGTGATAAAAACAAGTTCCCTATAATTGTCTAATTACTATAGATATACCTGAAACTAATCCTATATAATAAAAGGCTAATATGCAAATTGACCAAACAGCAGAACAACCAGTCATCAATGCCTACTGACCACGAGGGAGCAGGCACTCAATGTAGGAGCTGCCCCCAAGGAGGAGGCCACTTAGCCAGAAGCTGGGCTTATGTTTGGCAAGTGCAGTGGTAGAAGCCTCTCCCATCTCTGCAGCAGCAATAAGGACCCCTCGGGGGATGTCTGCCTGTTGGCTAACATCAGTCAGACATCCCTTGAGGGCTCCCAGACTGCCAGAGGGTGTGGGCTGGCCTGAGGGACCCTCCCCCAAGTGCACAAATTTTGTGTATCGGGGCTCTAGTATAAAATAATGATGAATGTCCAATGTAATTGAAAAATAAAATTAAAAACCAAACAAGCAAGATTTTCTCTAAATTCTAGACTTAACCCTTTTGGCCCAAAATTCCTCCGGAGAATTAAGCTCCAATACTCTAAAGCTTCCTTTGTATGTAAAAAATTAACCTCTGTGAAATGACTTATCCTTGCTCCTAAGAACAATTGTGTGAATCACTTTCTAATTCTTGAGTTCAGTTGGGAGGCTTAACATCAACTTTGGTGGGAGATGCACAGCACAGAAATCAGCAAATGACTACAGATAAGAGCTTCCTTCCCCACCCCCCCAGACGGTTGTTAAACATTTACCAGCACACCACTGGTTTTTCACTGTAACCAGCCTTTGGAAGATGGAGGAAATAGTCACTCGAATCATTTTCGGTAGGGCTTATTTTCTCATGGACCCCAGTTGAGAAAGATTGCATGTATGTGCGCGGGGTGAATGCATCCCCAAATTTCCTAGAGAATACCAGATTATCTTCAAAGTGGTCACTCTGATAGCTGTGACCTATCTCCCTATAGTTTTCATTTCTCTTATCATTGATGAAGTTAAGTATCTTTTCACATGTTTGTTGGACATTTGAGTTTCCTCTTTTACCCAGTTTTCTGTTAGGTTTATTTGGCTTTTTAAAAAATTGATTTAGAGGAGTTCTTTATTAATTTTAAATACTATTAATCTTCTTTTGGTTACATGAATCACACACATAGCATTTGATATGGCCTTATACAGATGTCCCCCCAAAAATGTATATACACTTTAACAACCTAAAGCCCCGTTTTGAAAATGAAATGTATTTTAATAAATATTGCCCTTTTAATGATTCAAAGTGTGTGTATACGTTTTGGGGGGGGGAACACCCTACATTATATTATGTTTAATTTTTAATGAGTCAAGGTTATTGATCTTTTTTTAAACCTTTTTCTTTATAGTTTATGCATTGGGTGTGTTGTTTCTTAATAATCAAAGTCTGGGCAGGAAACAGAATTGCACTAAATGATTCAACTAAAGAGACTTCCACGAAGGGAGTTTTTACAGAGATGTGACAAAAGTTGAGGCTTGGAAACCCAACAACAGTAGGAAACCGTTACTATCCTTGGGCTAACTGGGAAAAGAGGGAAGTGGTGTTGCTGGTACCCGTGAGCCTTGGCGCCCTGGAGGAAGGCCACCTGCAGAAGCTGTGCTTGTGGGGGGAGCTGCTCTCCACGGCCCGCAGGAGGGAGCATGGGAGAAACACCCCAGCCCCTTTCCCTTCTGAACCACTGATCTCTTTCTGGTGCTTTCCGTTTGCTGAATCCATCTGGGAGCTAGTTGGCAAAGGAGGAGTCAGCATTTCAAGGCACAGGGTGAAGCAGAGGCAAGTAGAAAATGAATCTTGGGAGACAAACAATCATCACACATTACTTACCCTGAGGCCACAAACATGTTTTCCTATATTCTCTCTTAAAAGTTTTAAAGATTTGTTTTACATATTTGGATTCCAGTCCACCTGAAATGTGCCTTTTGGAAAAATATTAGGTAACTAATTTTACTTTTCATACCGGTAACCAGATGACCCTTTGCCGTTTATTGAATAATCAGTCTGTTCTTCTCTATGGATCTGTAATCTCACCACTGTTTTATTTCACAGTTATGTGCAGGTCTGTTTCTACACTCTCAATTCTGTTCTCTTGATCTATTTATTTAACCCTATGCCAACATCACTCTGTTTTAATTTCTGGAGCTGCATAATAAGCCTTGATATCTGATAGGACATATCTCCCATATTGTTTTTTAAACTTATTACAGCTATGTGAATAAAAAACTTATAGATGAATTTTTTTGCTATTCAAGATGAATTTCTGCATTTGCTTTACCAGACACCATGAAAAAAATTGATATTTAAATTAGAATTGCATTTAACTTATTGATGAATTTGGGGGAGAATTGGTATCTATATAGTATTAAGTATTTTTGTTCAAAATTGGTATGAATCCCCATTATTTCTGATCTTTTCACTTCATGAACTTTTAGAAAGGAAAGTTTCTATTTTCTCACTTTTCATTTTTGGCTATAATGTGAAAATAATAATTCTGGAGTCTTTAATTTTATAGCTATTAACTTTTTTTTACTAAAACTAAAAGTCTGGTGTCTAACAGTTCTAAAGTGGTAATAAATAAAAATGGATTGAAAAGGAATATCTGATCATTAAAAAAATTTCCGTCTTTTTGTATTTGGGTTTTAATTTCTTAAAGAAAGTTAAAAGGAAATACAAATGGTGTTGAAATTATCAATATTATTCCCACAAAAGCTATTTATTTGCAGCCCCAGTGTGGACTGCGAATTGAATCGCAGTGGTAAAAAAAGAGAATATGGTACTTTTTAAGTGAGAATTTTTTATTTGATGTGACTCCTTCACATGTATGTTTGCTTTTAAAAGAATAATCTTTAGGGATGATTAAAATGACGCATTGTTTGAGCAAACACAGGATCGTAGAGTGTATATTTATTTGTAACAGAACAGAATGGCAGTGGGCGTCTAAGCTATAGATGGTATTCTCTGGTTTTGCTGCCATCCACTCTCCTTTCTAAATTTGGTGATACGAGATTCAACTTCTGTTTTTAAAAAGGGAAGTTACAAATAGCTCATTCACACTATTATTTTTCTCTTTAAAACCCAGTTTCTCTGATAATTGCCCATTTAAGGAGTTTCCGAAAACTCAAACAAGACTTATCTGAGACAAGTTTTGAAACAAATATTACTTAGCAAGATTAAATCTTTTGTTCAACATTTAAAGCATGTTTAGAAAAACAGCTGACTGGTTACACAAGTGTATCTAATTGGTGTTGGTGTTTATCTGAGATACTTGTTTTAGTTTCTTCCTTCTTGACGTCACTCTGTGCATTTCCGAACTTTTAAATATAAAATGTTTTAAATTAATTTTTTTTAATTTAAAGCAAGGGACTAGTATTATTGGACAGTTGGATAGTTTTGGAGAAGTCTTGTTTATTCTGGCAACAGGTCTTTAAAAAAAAATAGCTCTACACTGGTGACGAAAAGAAAAGATAAAGCCGTCTTACCTAAGTGTTACCTCTCCTTCAGAAAACCAATAAAAATTCAAAGTGGGAAGAGCTGATTCATTTTTAATTGTATGCTATGTTTATATTTAAACTGTGCTCTCTGTCCACTTGTTTATTTTCTAATGATACCTCATCGCCTGACCGTAAAGGCATTTTCTGCGCATCTATACACATTTAAAGCTTTGATATTTTTTAAATTCTCAAAGTATGATTTTTATAGCTAGAGCCAAAAAAAATGGTTTAAATATATAATTTTCATTCCCTAAATTGCCATACTTCTCTTCAGTTAACTCTTTACTCATATAGGTGATGTAAAGGTATACAATTCGAGATAGTATAGACATGAGAATATGTATAGGAGAAAATAGCATTTAGTCTAGCCAGTCATACAAATTTGCTTGATTTTGAAACATTAAAAAAGCTGGCATTAGAATAATACTTTTGAAAAAAGTTATTTTTCCTGTCATCATTTTGCCAAAATTTCCTGGAAATTAATATTGGTTGATGGTATTCAGAGCCTGTTCAACTGTTGGCATATTTTTGTATTTCATGACCAAGAGGACATGAAAACGATAAAAGTAATAAATGGTCATTTGAACCATTCAAGTCATCATTTGAAAATTTGAATAGGAAAATCTTTTTTTTTAAAGCTGTAATTATCAAATGCCGCTGTATATTTAAATATGATTTAACTGAGACTTTTATTTCTTAAAGTAAGTAGGAAGAGAAAACCTTTATAAAGAAGTAGGAGCTGAAACCGGTTTGGCCCAATGGATAGAGCACTGGCCTTCAGACTGAAAGGTCCCAGGTTCGATTCCGGTCAAGGGCATGTCCCTTGGTTGGGGGCACATCCCCAGTAGGGGGGGATGTGCAGGAGGCGGCTGGTCGATGTTTCTCTCTCATTGACGTTTCTGACTTTCTATCCTTCTCCCTTCCACTCTGTAAAAAATCAATAAAATATATTTTTTTAAAAAGAAGTAGGAGATGGTGGAATTATGGCAATAATTTGTTTATCTGCAAGGTTATTCCCCCAATAGTGAAGCTGCATGGATTAACTCTTAACAGTAAGTACTTTGTGAGTGTCCATTTAGTCCTTTTAACTATGTTAACTCCAAATGGCATGTTTTAGAAATGCTGAAAAGCAGTTGTAAGTATAATATGATATCACTCACAGTGACCCCTCTAGTTATGAAAGTTCCTAAATACTGCTTGAACAGTGTATGTGAATAGTTATACATGTGTACACACATGCAGAGTTAGTGAAAAGGTAACGAGAGGAAAATCTTAGCAGAAAAGATTAATCTCCTTGATTTTATGAAGCTGTTGTAAACTTTTAGCATTTCTTAATTTATTCATATTTTCATTTGAATAAGTATAGTTCCATATTTACCAAATACTACTGTATCAGCTACTGTTCTAGAGATTACAGAGAGTGATGACAGTTTTATGAACCATATTGGAAATGAGTAAGAGGCTGGAGGGTGTGATGAGTTTTATTTTCTTATTGTTGTTGTAGTGGTTGAGCGGTTATTAATGCTGTGGGTTAAAATGTGATTCTAACAAACCAAGAACAGGCAGGGTTGGGTTCTTTGTGTAAGAAGTAGAATTGTTATTTCATGACTCTCGAATAGGGTTGAAGCAAAGTGGTATCCAGACCCCGGCATAGCATTCCCTCCTGGTAATCTCTGCGTGTTGACTCTGGACTTGTTGCCACAAACCATCCTCCCCTTCTCGAGGAGTTCATACTCTGCTCAGGACACTCAGCTTGAGTCTTTCCTAGCTACAAGAACACTTAAGGAACATTAGAAATCTCACAGCCCCCTGACTTTTGTCCCTGGGAGTCATGTCGATGAAGGAGGAGTTCAATCGGCAAGCCCTTCGCTAAGCCTCTGTTTCCTCATCTGTAAGAAGTAGTACGTGTCCTGCCTGTGGCAGAGCGAAGATGTGAGGAAGAGCAAACAAGTGAATCCATATGAAAATGTCTTGTAATCCTGCCGCAGTAAAATGCTGGGGTTGGGTGTGTTGTAGGTTTCACAACTACTAGTAGGTGACTTGAACCATAATGGGTAACAGAGCCAGGAGAATATGGGCAGGGCTGCTCAAATCCGTCTTCTGGATATGACAAATAATTCAAAGAACATGTCCTACTGAACATTATCATTATCATTATTTGTACTTCTTTCTTTTAGGAATGTGTGCATGTGAAGTTGTTTTTATATTTTCCCAATAAGCAGGTTATCTCATTTAAACCCTAAAACCCCTCCCTACTGTGGTCACTTTTCATAGACTCCTCATTCTGAGAAAGGACTCCTCGTACAGAAATCGTTGAGCCCACACTCCTGCGTGGAGTGTGGAAGCAGACCCATGATATCCAGTGTCTGATTCAGCCTCCTTGCTGGCTGTAGATGAAGAACTACACCCCAAACCCCCTGACCAAAACCTGCGCTCTTTTCACTGGAGCCTATGCTGATTCTAAATCTGTAACTAGCAGATTAAGAAACCAAAGTGCCAACGTTTAATCGTAGTTGAGTGATTTATTTGTACAGGGTCTTCAAACTCCGACTCCAGCTTGTTCCCAGGGACAAGGAAGGTCCCGAGGCCGCGAGGTTTCTAACATCCATTGAAGTTTCCTGTAGAGGTTAGGAGTGCCGAGTATCCTGAGAAGAGTGTGAACTCAAAACGGAAGGCTGTTTTGTGGACAGGAAATGCGAGGGGGGCAGTGCTGTGTGGGGAACTGGGTACAAGGAGAGACGTTTCTGAGAAGCGACCACCAGTCTTAGTCGGGAGGCGTCTGGCCGGAAAGGAGCACAGGAGTTGTCACCCCGAAAGGCCTTCCCTTTTCAGCCTAGAAGAGGATGAAATAGAAAACCCAGGTCCTTGAGGGAGGCGGCTGCCAATTGTGGACCTCACAATTTATCTGAGGAAAACAAAGGCCAATGCCTCATGGAAGTCATCTTCTCTAGTACAGGTTAGAAGGAACTAATAAAAACAAACAAACAAACAAACAAAAAACTAGAAAAAAATGGTTTTTGAAAAGCATTTTCTTCAAATATTACCAAGAAGATTGGTTCCAAATTCAAATTAAATATTGTCAGGTTTTATGAAAAGAGAAAATGGTGTATCTGTAACACAACAACTCTCTCTCTCTCAGAACAGTAAGGGGCATCAGTGCAAAGTAGACCAGTAACAATAAGGGAAACTTTGCAGGAGCAGCCCTTCACTGGAGTTGAAGTCCTGTGTGAAGCCAGGAGCAGGAGGGGGGGCGGGGGGGGCGGGAGAGGGCGGGGGGGGGGAGAAAGCGGGGACTGACAAAAGCAGGTAGAAGAAGAGATGAAGAAGAGTTTGCAGAAGTCGATGAGTTAACTTGCTCCTTTGGTACAGTGGAGTCTTAACCTGTTGGTGGATGAGAAGTACTGAACCTGTCTGTGCTATCTTTGTGAGAGTATTTAGTTTTCCAAGTCATTGTATCCTGTATCAGCTCTTTGAAAATCAGTTAGGTGATGTGACTTCCCAGAACTTTAGTTTGAAGATTCATTGATAGTTTCTAGTTATCAGTGAAAGAGAAGTCCCCCGTGAGTTAGGATCTCTATATTTTCCATGAAAAGGTTGTATGTGTTTTTTAGCACAGCCGGCCATATGCAGTGTGTTTAATAACTGAAATATTTACCCTCTCCCCCCTTATTTTTTGCCAGAAGACCAGTATTTCCAAGGTATGTATGTGGATGATTCTTACCAGTATTTCATGTGGAATCAGAAAGATAAAATATAATAAAGGCGAAAGAAAAATTAAAGTTTGAAAACTGTTTTAATGTCTTAGTTTCTCAGTTTATATAGGCAGCTCGTCTTTGTGTCTTTCTTTTTTGCATGCTAATTAAATGCTACAAGGGTCCTGCAGTTGGTACAGTAGTCTAGTGCAGTGGTCAGCAAACTGCAGCTTGAGAGCCACATGCGGCTCTTTGGCCCCTTGAGTGTGGCTTTTCCACAAAATACAATGTGCGGGCACACGCGTACAGTGTCATTGAAACTTCGTGGCCCATGCGCAGAAGTCGGTTTTGGCTGTCAAAAGAAATTTCAATTGTTGTACTGTTGATATTTGGCTCTGTTGACTAATGAGTTTGCTGACCACTGGTCTAGTAGTTTGCGAGATGTGAAGGCCCAGAAACTTTCAAGAGAAGCAGTGAAGTGCAAACTAGTACCCAGAACTACAAAGCAATGTTGAGAAGTACCCCTCTGAAATTAAACTCACGATGTATTTTTAATAATTACCGTCACAGTTCTATACTTAGAAAAGCAATGCTCCTTTTCTCCCTAAACAGGTATGTTCCTTGTAGTTAAATGTGGATGACTGGCCTAATTTCTATGTGCAAGTGAGAGAGAGAAACTCTAAACTCTCAATCCTGACAGCAGGATTATTTTAAATGGGCTTTTAAAAGTCCCAAAGAGTGAAAATGACACCATCATGTTTACTAAGCATTTCTTACTCATCTGCTAGGAATAAATAATTTAAAAAATAAAACATGTCATTGCATAATGAAGGGAGTTGACTTCAAAAGTTCTGGGAGGGCCTTTCCTTATCCTTAGGGACTTGGGTTCCTAGGGCCAGCCTGTGGGGACTTGGCAGAGGGGGGAAGGGAGTGGGTTAACTACCTGGTGTTGGACCCATCAGGGGCTGCTGAAGCTGCCACTTCATGGTGTTGACTTCTTGGTGAAAGATGCTGGAATCTGAAAGTGGGGGAAGTGGGACTTGTTTATAACATGTGCGCTGATGGGATAATATTACAACCTTCAAATATGCGGAAAGGTGCCAGCCATCTCACCCCAAACTCAGGTTGCTTCCTAAGAAAGCAAATCGTTACCGAGCATGTACAGAACACAGGCTTTATCAGAATCAGCTGTCCACTATGGAGACACGAAAATGGTCACTTTGATCTTAGTGCTTTTGTACAGGAATACTGCGTTTGGGAATCCATCCTACATAATAAAAGAGAAACCTGCAAATTTGACCGTACCTTCGCTCCTGATTGGCTATGCTACCAGCCAATCAGGAGTGGGGGCGGGGCCAAGTGGAGATGAAACGACGGTGGCAGGGAGCGCGGGGGGCCAGGTGGTTGCAGGCAGCCGGGGCTGAGCTGAGCAGGGCGATGCCTCAGGCAGGCTGGGGGTTAGCCATCAGTTGGACATCCCCTGAGGGCTCCCAGTATGTGAGAGGGGGCAGGTTGGGTTGAGGAACCACCCACCCCCCAGTGCACGAATTTCGTGCACTGGGCCCCTAGTTTGCTATAAAGTATCAGTGCCACTCAAATTCTGCAACTCTAACTTACTGCTAACTTCAATTCATGAGTAACAGTTTAAATTCATGTTAAATTCAACAGAGCCCTCTGGCCTCCCCTTACAAAGATATCGCAGGAAGAGAATATTAAAGCTTCTATTTCAATGGCTTTTCCTTAAAGGGAGCACTGGAAGTATAAGTGAGTGGGTGGTCAGGAAACTGGTGGTAGTGTCCTCTCTAAAGGCAGAACGCTGGAAATGAAAAACATGGTGGCTTCCCAGCAGATTGTTTGAATGCTATGCCACCCAGGCACCAACTGAGCAGCACCTGCAGAGGGGCTTAGCACTCCTTCCGAGGCGTGTATTTGGAACCCCATTATGACGAGTCTTTCCAAAGATATCCACGAATAATTAGCTTTTGTCATTAGTTAGATATAAAGAAAAACCTGTGTAAGGTTTTAATTATATTGAGGGTCCAATAAAAACCATTCTCCTTAAAGATAGAACAAGAAACATTGTCCCCTCTACCAAACATTTTAGCCCAGGTTTAATTTCAATGTGAGCATCAATTTGATTGATAACAATCATTGCAGAACAGTTCGAATAGGCCTACACTGGTGTTGAGGTTAACGACTTATAATGACCTTTATATGTTAGGCCTTAAAGCTTTATTATCCTTAAATATAGCTGGCATAGTGGACCATTCAACACGGAAGTAATGTGAGATATTGATTGGGGTAGCAGCCAAAATGTTAAGGTGCCTGAGTTACTTTTTGTAATATTTTTACACTGAACGCTCGTGTGATTTTTAAAATAAAATCATTTTTACTTTACAGGGTAGTTGTGTCTCTTTCCCCCGTGATTTTTCAATTCGCACCATTGAGGCATACACACAACCTCTTTCAAGTAGTGTAATAATACATGTCCCTGCTAAATATAAGTAGTTCATAGCAGTAACTTTCCTAAGGAGAGGAAAAAGCTAAGAACTTGAAACTTCTGGGCAGAGGACTGGCGTCTCTGGCCCCCCTGCGTCTCGGGGCCTGGCTTCCCCACCTTTGTGGACTCTGTCAGGGCTCGGGGCCGGCTGGCTGCCCGGGTCTGCACCGCGGCGCTGCCTGGCACGGAGGATGCAACTCGGTGCTTCCGTCCTGCTCGAAAAGTACTGCTGACTTGGTGACCCGTTTCGAAGTCTTGGCCGAGGCCACCACGCACAAGGGGCATGTCCTACCCGGGCTCCAGCGGGAGCCCCCATCCCGCCCACGGGATACCTTTGAGCGTTTCTCCTGCGGGGTCGTCGGAGAGTGAGTGCCCCAGCGGCGGGCCGCGCCCTCCCGGGACTCGCGCCTCGAAAGCCCCGGGGCAGAGTGGGCGCCGCGCCTCGGGGGCGGGTTTTTGCCCCCCCCACCCCCCCGCGGGACCCTGCCCGCCCTGTGGACCGGCCCCAAGTTGCCGAATAGCTCAGATGCTTGTCATATTTGCGGTCGCACCACTTTGCAGGCTGTGCGCGCGCCGCACTCGCCGCCGCCTTTGTCACCAGCCGTTCCGTTCCTTTAAATGAGTGTTTTCTGGAGAGTGGGGGTGGGGGGAATTGTTGGTGGGGAGCAGGGGTCCCCGGGCCGGGGTGTCTCTTCTCCGCTCCCCTTCTCCGTAAGCCTTAGGAGGAAAGAAAGGGCGCGTCGGCAGGAGAGGGAGCCGGGGGCAGTGCTGCCACCCGGCGTCTCCCGGGCTGCAGCTACCCCTTCCTGCTCCTCGGGCGGCCGGGGGCCCGCTCGGGAGTAATCGCGCCTCCCGGGACCGCCGGGGGCGGGGGCGGGGCCGGCGGGGCGGGGGCGGGACCTGCGGGGCGGGGGCGGGGCCGGCGGGGAGGGGCGGGGCCGGCCGGCCGGGGCGGGGCCTGGGAGCCCGGGCCGGGAGCTCGCGGGAGGCTCGCTGGCCGCACGTCACTCCTGCACCGCGAGTGCCGGAGCTCGAGCTGTCGCTCGCTCGGTCAGGGCGCCCCCTCCGCCCGCCTCCCGCTTCCTCCTCCGCTGCCTGCCGTCGCCGCCTCCTCCTCCACCATTGTATAATGTTCCGAGCGCGCAGGCAGGGGACGGCAGAGGCTTAGCTTTCGTCTCGCCTGCCGCCCGCTCCCCGGCGCCACCCTCGGCCCCCGGAGCCGGAGCCGGGCACCCCGCATGGAGCGGGACTAGCCGGAGGAGTGGGCTGAACCCCTCCCGATGCGCTAGTTCCCAGGGGGAGCTGCATGTGGTAAGTTGTCCCCGCGCCGGGCTGGAGGGGATCCTCCGCTGCGCCGCGCCGGGTTCCCCGTGGGTGGGGGCGGCGTCGGGACCCGGCCGAGGGCCGGGGAAGCCTGGAGGGCGGAGGAGGGCCCCGGGTGGCTACGAGGGTCGCGGAAGCCTCCGCGATGGGGACCCGGGCTGGGGCAGGTACCGGCGGGGGGTGGTGGGGAGAGCTCCCTCCCGCCGCTTCCCCGGCCCGGCGCCCTCGGACGCCCGGGGTGAGTGCGGGCTGGGACCCCCGGCCGCCGGGAGCAGACCTGCGGGGGGAAGGGCCGGGGACGGGAGTCCCGGAGCGGGGTCAGGAGGGTGTCGGGAGCCGACCGGACCCAGCGGGGAGGCCGAAGGAGCTGGAGCCGTCGCCTTTGCTGCTGGCTGGTGTGTGTGTGTGTGTGTGTCTGTGTGTGTGTGCGTGTGTGTGCGCGCGCGCGTGTCGGTGGCGGTTGTGTTGTTGTGAACGTGCAGAGACTTTTTTTTTTAAGGCTCCGATTGCCGCCGCGAAGGCTGCTTCACTTTTGAGTTCCGTGCCCGGGTTTGCATCCAACTTGCTAATGGCGTGTTTCTGTGAGTTTCCCCGTGTTTTCAGCTTGAGAAACATCCCCCCTCTACCCTCTGTTCGCCCGTGTGCAAGCGGGTTGATTCCGAATGTCGGTGCACATTCAACTTTAAGTGGGAAATCTACAGGTCATCTTGGTGGTGACCGCCTGGGGCCGAAGGGGAGGGGGTGGCGGGCAGCCCAGCTGTCCCGGGCCCTGGACTTTGTGCCGTCGAGACAGAGGGTGCTGCGAGAGGGACGGTGCGCGGAGGGCGAGAAAACCACCAAGTTGTTCTTAACGTTTCCCTTGGTCTTTCGCTACCTTACCTTCGGCGGGGTTCACAGTAATAGATTGAGACGGGAGCGGAGTTCTGGGTTTACTCCTGTTTCACGACAAGGTTAGATGCACACTTGGTCTCAGAGTAACTTTTTGCTTTGACATTGGGTAGTTTCCGGATGTTTCTGGAGGTGGAAAGTGAGTTTTTACAGGCACCGAATGGGGAAGGGCAGTCAGCAGGGTGAGCCCTGGGAGTCAGACTAGAGCCGTTTTTGTTTGAATCGAATTTCGAGCAGCCCCAGCTGGCCTTCGGGAAGATGGTAGGTAAGTGTTTGCAAGCTCTGTTCATGAAATACGCTTTCTGGTTTCCCAGTGTATGCTAAGAAATGTCTGCAACGTGTGTAAAGAACCTAGAAGTTGTAGTAGCCCGTGGGGTCCCTGAGGCCTTAAGTGTACAGAGCAGCCTTTTGTAATTGGGGACCGGCCTCTGACAGGAGTGAACTGGGCTCTTGGCTCCATTCAACCCCTGGAGGACAGTCCACCTGAGAGGCTGGGTTGTTTTGCTGATGGGGGTGTGTGTGTGTGTGAGGGGGGTGAGTTGCTCAGCTAAGGAGAGAAGGCACGTCTCACCCCAAGAGCTCCTCCCATCCCCATTCCTCCCCCTTTTTATAGCAGTCTATTCTGATTTGAGTGTGCTGGGGTGTGCTGTGAGGATGAAAATACCCATCCCAGGATCCCAGCTTCGGGCCCAAGGAAAAGGCTCTGCTTCCCTGTTCATTTTATCTACGTCTTTGATACCTTTTTTTTTTTTAAGTGAGAAATGTTAGCAAGTTTTCCTTTCACTTCATTGATTTACTTAGAGGTATTCTATGTTAGTGTAAAGATGTTTATGTTGTTCATCAACCTTGGTACCCTTTAAAATAATTTTACTCCCCCCCCCCCAATTACAATGTTGTGACCATGTTGCTCTTAGATGAGAAATCTTATGAAATGGATTTGTTTGTTTTACACACTCAGCTCTGTTCCTTGTTGTATGACAACAGGTAGGAGAGGGGGCTCACATTTTAGAATACCAATCAAGTGTGGACAAGAGGTGTCCTAGGGAACAGTTTTATTATCGGACAAGTGTCACCCCTGCTTCTTAGGTAACAGCTGCTCAAGCTTCTTTCCCTTTAAGGACCAAGAGAAGGATATTAACCCACCTTTAGAAAAATCTTTGGACTCCTTACTTGCTGAATTGCCCCTCTTGAGAGCATTTTTGTTTAATTCAGAAGCTAAAAACTTACCCAGTTACTATGCACTGATTAATTATCATGAGCATAGTAAAATAGTATATATTTTAAAACTCAAATTTGTGTAGCAGCTGACAGCTTTTGGCATCCACTGTTTTAAACAGTGACCCACCGGCAGACTAAGTTACAGCACTGCTTTAGAAACACCTACACAGACACAAACAGATCAAAAGATAGAGGGGGGGGGGGTGGAGATACACATCCAAATACTTAAAGATTTTTGTCTGTGGATAAATAAAAGGGCAGATAACAAATCATCAGTATCAAGTTATACTAAAAGTTTACTCTCAGCCAAAACATTTTATAATAGCTAAGATGGGTAAAATCTACAATAGAAAAAGTTAAAGGTTTTTGTTTGACTATTTATTTATTCACTTATTTATTTTGCTGTGGTTTCTTGTTGAGGGGCACTGGTAAAAGCATAAAGCTACATATTGTATTGCATTTATATCAGGAAAAGCAATATGATTTTGTCAGTATTACATATAGATTAAAAATATGTATAGATAAATATGATATTTCAGAGTATGAACTTTAATTCACTTGTAGAATTTTTTAAGACTTTGCTGCTACAGAAATTTTATATTTAATGTTATGGCATATCTTTTAGGAAATAACTATAGGTGCATTGGTTTCTTGGCAAAGGAGAGAGTGAGAGGCACTTTCTGATTCCTGAGCTCAAAGATCACGCGTATACTAAAGGCACCAGAGGCAAGCTCTAGTTTTATGGAAAACTGGCCTGCCATAAGGGTAACAGTCACCATCCTAGGTCTTTCCATTAATTGACCTGGACCAGTAGAATATGAGATTCTAAAAGTGCAGTGGCCACTGTGTGTGCCCAAATCATGTGTTTTCTACTCACTGTTCACATTCCTAATTGACAGAAACCCGAAGGCTGGGACTCCAGCAAGTGTGTGGGTGTTCAATTTAGTTTTAATATTCTCGAAGGAGCCGGCTACTAACCAAAGTTGGCATGTCCTTTTAAGAGAAAGTGTCTCCAGTGGCCAGTGCAGTTGGCATTGAAGGCAGACTCCTGCCCTCTGCACAGATGCTGGGAAACCCTGTGAGCAGAACTGTCCCTGGAGCGCGCGTCCCTCATTGTGCAGAGCGGCGTCTCTCTCCACGAGCACTGTGTGGCCGGCAGTTCGTGCTTTGTGTGAGTCTGTGAATGGCATATGTCAGGCCCATAAGACAACATTTCTGTTCTGGGTCATAAACAGAGGCCTTGTTTGTTGTTGTTTCCCCCGAAAGATCATGAGACATGCTTGGCTGTCTAAAAATTTTTCTTTGAAATACAAATAAAAATCGAAAAATAAAAACACAGTATCTTTGAAAACATATGATTTCTAATAGGACAAAAGAGATGCGTATCTTCTATGGGGCGCAAACTCCCTTTTGGAAATTCTGCCCTCGTTGTGGTCCGAAAAGGCTGGCTCGTCTCCTCTGGAGACCTCCCGTTCCTCAGCCGAACTGAATTCAGTGTCTGCCAGGTGTCACTGAGGCAAGCACCCACTACTTGATCGATCTCTTCAAAAAAGTGAGTCGGGGAGCCCCTAGCTGTATTCTGCACCCATGGCAGCTCTCAGTCCCGAATGGAGCCGGCATCGGCTGCTCTCCGGCCCGGCCTCCTCTCTGGCTCGCACGCTGTGTCCAGAGCCAGCCCTGCCCCTGAGCAGTGACCGGAGGAGCGAGGGGTGAGTGTGCTTGGCGGGTGCCGCCCTGAGTGGAGTGAGCTATGCGGATGCGTGGGGTGGGGGCTGGCGGGGGGAGAGCGCAGGACAGATCTGGAGCCGACTGTGCAACTGCTACAGCAGGTCTGACTAGTTTCAGGTGCCCAAAGGCAGCTTTGTTTCTCTAGTAACTTCGGGTAGCAGCAAACCTAAATTCTTAAAATGACTTCATGTCTGTCTTACCGTCTTTTTCGCCTCCGTGCAAAAAAACCCTTTAGCTTTTGCAGAGTTTCTGTTTAATTCTAAGATTTTTTTTTCCTTTAAAAACTTTCATAGGTTTTGTGTGTGTGTGTGTGTGTGTGTGTGTGTGTGTGGAGTTTCACATGGAATGGATTCTGGCTCTTAAGGACATTTTACACACACACACACACACACACACACACACACACACACACGCACATTTATAGTGGGCTGTGTGAACCCGATGAACAAAAGTAAAAAGTTCTATTTGAATATGCCGTGGTCAGAAAATTCAGTACTGAAACGTCACTCTGAAGATGAGCCTTTACCTTGCTCTCCTCTCTCTGGCTGGCTGCTTATCGGCACACCCCACGCTGCCGGCCTCGGCAGGCCTGCAGAGTACCCCACCCTGGTGTCCAGAAGGGTTGCCCAAGTTAAACTCAGGGAATCTGAAAGTCTGAAGGTCATCTCTCCTCCAGAACAGCTTTGCACAAAATTCTAGCCACAGGAAGGAGATAAAGAGGTGGCAACTCTTTGAGACTTATCTGTCCCCCCTGAATGGTTATCCCACTTTATAATAATACTTGTTACAGATTTGCTTTCCAGATTGTTTTCCTTTTTTTAGGAGGGAACCTCCGTGTGCGTGTGTGTGCGCGTGTGTGTGTGTGCGCGCGCTTCTGTGTCCCCCCCTGCTGTCCCAGAGAACCGAACTGGCCCTGGCATTTGAGCCCCGTGGTCTGCGGCTGAAGAAGCTTTTGCACTGCCTCTCTGCTCGCCATGAGCCTAGTGGTGGTCTTGTCTGAACAGTTTTTACAACAGATTAGTTTTTTTAAAAGTATTTTTACCATCTGATGATTGTTTGCTGTCTAACAGTAATTGGCTTGCAAATTCAAAGTGCAGATCCCTGAGTAAGATAGGCCGGACGATCGGAATGTTAAGGGGACAAGCGCTGGTGGGGGGTGGGGGGGGGAGCCATCTCTCCCTAAAGGTCATTGAAGATCCTTGAAGTATTAAGAGGCAGCATCCTAAGAAAGTAAATATTTATTACATTCAGCGTAGTACTCTGATTATTTTTATTGTATTTGACTAAATGACTTTGTGTGAAGTTCTATGGGTCATTAATTAATAATACAGAAGAAATACATTTGATCTCAGAATAGCCCCCAAAGTAAATAAAAATGAATGGCCACATTTACAAATTATCACTCTGCCTGAGGTTTAGTTTGTATCCTCATTTCCTTCTTCTACTTGGTGAATTATTCAAATATATGATATCAAGTTTAAGTTGTTTTTGTAAAACCTTATCCCTAGCCTGCCTACTTCATAGAAATGACTAAACATTCAGAATATGTATGTTGCTTACATGGGACAGATATTTACATAATAGAGTAGTTATTTCCTTCCTTTTACATGCCTATCTTTATACTCACATATCATATTGTTGAAATTTGATGGTTTTCTTTTAAGGAATTCGGATTTAGATGATGTAATACAATGTTTAGATTTACTCAGTAAGTAAATAAATAACATTTCTCTGCCTTTCTTCTTTAAACTGGCATGTGGAAATTAAAAGATGAAATGTGTTTTGTGTTTGTGAGGAATATTTTATAGCATGTCTTCTTTTAAGCAGTTTTTCACAGTAGTAAAGCATTCCAGCATTGAAAGCAAGGAAAATTAAAAAGTAGTCATAACCGTTAAGAAACACTTCCTGATGTAGCATACTTAGTTTTTATTTGTTTTATTCAAGGCCAGTAGTGTAACAAAACCTAAAAGGAAAGCTTTTGTTTAAATTAATATGCAATTGTACATTTCACTAATTAGTTCTACCAAATTACATTTATCTGTTTTAGTATGTCTTTTTTATATATCAGATAGCACTCTTTAAAAAAACAAAAAAACAACAGTTACAGACTTTCTACCTTAAACTTCTCCCCATCCCCCCATGACATTGCTTATTAAAGGTCTCTTTCTGTGAGGGGAAAAACAAGGTATCTTTGGGGAAAAGATGCTACAGGAGGGCTGAAACCAGAATCCCATCCAAGCAATTATAAATACAGGAGAAAAAAATATTTTCCTTATGCATAGGAATGGGGGTGGGGTGAGGTTTGGTAATCTTTACAGGCACATAATCTTAAGGGAAAGAAATTCAAACCTAAGAGTTCTCATCTTAATAAGGCTTTAGATTCAGCTAAAGATGTGTTTCTGATACCAAATTATTATGAAGTAGCATCATAATTTAAATGCTTATAATATATTATTTATTAAAAATTAGAATAATATTTACCAAGTTTCCTATGGGAGTATTGGAGATAATAGCTCAACTCTTATGTACGTTATTACTGAACAGACTCATAGAATCTAAGTTTGTATTTGAATAGAAAGAGTTCCAGCAAGTAGTTATATAACTTGCTCCATTATCTCTCTGTGTTACATTTTATAATTAAATGACTTCTCTCCAATATTCTGTATGAAGTTTTCCCAAATAACTGCTGTGCCTTTTCAGCATGTGAGTAATTTCCTGATATTAAGAAGCAATAGAATTACTGAAGGCTTTTCCATACTAGTAAAATTCTTAGTGCTTACCTTGAAACTCATTGTGTGGTTGGGACTGTACTTTAGTGCCCCCAGTGGAAATTCTGAACTGTTGGCTTCTCTGAATCCACATCTTATCACATGGGTTTGTGTGTTTGTTATTGTGTGTGTGTTCTCACTTGAGAAATCCTCCCAGAATTTTAACCGTGCTCTTTAAAACTTCACTGTTTCTTATATACAGGCAACAACCTTTTCTACATACAGTATTTCCAGAATTTGAACCATAGCTCTTGGCTAGCTTAGCAGTGTCCTGCAGAGACCGGAATTTAGGAACAGCCTTGGAAATGTGTACACTCTGAGAGATCTGTAGGTAGAAATTGCTGTGAGTAAGCAAGACTTCAGGAGTGCCTTGTTGCTGTGCTACGCCCCCTTGTGGCTGGATGTGGTATTCTGTCTTTCAGGGATTGAAGGAGTTCCGACTCCTACTGGGCATGCTTGCTTACTACGTAGAGCAGTGATAGTTTTCTTCTGTGTAAAATAATCCATCACGTTAATAAAACAGTTATCGGTGAGAGTGTAAATAATTTATTGTGCTTATTTGATTTTTAAATTTATAGAATGTATTGATGTGTTGTATTTTTTTTTTACTTTTTATTACGGAAAGTTGCAAACATACCCAGCGTCCAGTTAGCAACGTTTTGTCAGTCTCATATCATCTACACCACCGAGTATTTTAAAGCAGCTTCCAAGCACCATGTTATATTGAGTGTGTTTTTGTTAACTTAAATTCTGTATAACCCTGCCCAGGCTTTTACTTTACGTATGCAGTGGTTTAAGTCAGAACCCTTAGGTAAAATAAAAGAATTACTAGTATCTCCACTGTCTCTGAAAGAAAGTGACTGGTGCCCCATGCTTCATGAGTTAGGTTTAAACCCCCAAACCCTCAGCTGTTGGAAGAACCAGTGAGACAGGACATTAGAAACATTGTGTACTGCTCAACAGTGGCATCATAAAGGAGCCCATCTTTCTTTCCAGATGTTGACAAACCAGGCCTTCATTTATTCCAAAGAAATGCTTCCTTGAAACATTATCTCCCAGAATTGAACTTATTTTGCCTACTAAATGCAGTTAGTTGCCAAGCTTTAAGTGTTTTTTTTCTTCTTCAAGAGAACAGATTATATTTAACAAACCAATAGTGTCAGGAACTGTCTTCAACTTAATACCGGTGTGTAAAAATCCTGAGTGGGAAAGTTAGAGTGTCTTAAATTGTGGCCTTGAGAAGACTTCCCCAAATAGTACAACTTGTTGTTGTTGTTGTTGTTGTTGTTGTTAAGTTCTCTTGGAGGTTGACTTCCGGGCTGAATTTCGTTTTATCTCCAGGCTTTGAGATGCTGTCAAGAAGGCAAATCGGATTGTTCCCCCGAAGTTCAGAGACTGTCTCCCTGGTCTCCTTTAGAAAGTTATTGTCTGGTGATCACCAAGCAGCCGGTGCGCTGCCCGCAGCTGGAGCCCCCTGTGCAGGGGGAGGCGGGAGCGGGCGCGCAGCAAACAGTGGTGTCGGGTTACAGCTGCAGACCAGCACCCCAGCACGCCCAACTGGCTTCGTCTGGTGACTGGCTTCATAATGACATTGCTGATTTGTTAGGGAAGGCTTTGTCTTACTTACCAATTAGTATGGCTGTGGCTGCGGGGACCTCATCCTGCAGGAGCTCCGGCGCGGAAGAAACAAAGCCCATCCAGGGCAGCTTTAGGGGTTCTGTGACTGACATCCCTTGTCTTCTGGGAGCCCCCACGCTCGTCTGTAAATAATAAGAGAGACTCCCCGCCACCCCCCACCACCTCCCTAGTGAAATTTTGCCCCTGTTATCGGCCTGCCATTCCCTTAGGCCAGAAGCAGTCACTTTAGAGTCTGAAGGCAGCCTTTGGGGGTGCTGGGCCTCCCCCTTTTTTTCCTGGAGACTCACCAGATTGCCACCCAGATGCTTGGGATGGGGGGGCGGGCGGAGGGGAAACTCTCACTCCTGTGCTTGCCACACACAGCATTACATACCCTTGGACCCTTCTCTCAGCTTCCTCTCCCATCCTGTCAGCTCCACCCCTACCATGTCCTTTTGAGGTGGCCTTCTTCTTCTCCTGGTGTGTTTTGTTACTTGGGGGAGGGCGGGTGCCAAATGCACAGACATGATCGGATTTCTGGGCCCTGTGTGTTTTTTAAGGCGTAATATTTTAACCGTGTAGAAAGTTGTCCAAGCAAACGTGTCTTCCCCATTGAAGTCGAGCAGCTTTTCCTTCCGGCCTGAGCGTGGCCGTCTGCAGGGGGGGGGGGGGGGGGGGGGGGGTGAGGCATGGCTCAGAGGCCCTGGCTGCTGGCTGGGTGTCTTTGTGAGGATCAGAGGCTGGATAGGTGGACCACCTCTACAGCAGGGTCCAAAACACACCTTACAGCGCCTGCGGGTGAGAGAGGAGAAGGGAGCATATTTGGTTTCAGAAGTTGCCCCAGAACCACCTGGCCGGCCTCTCTCTCCTGGTCTCGGAAGTCTGTCACACACAGGGCCCTCCTTTCTCCTGCCACTGCCCCCGAAAGAAACGGAAAGAATGAGTTTCCACTTACAGGACTTCGGGTTTTGGTGACAGGATGTCAGAGTGAGGAAGTAACCCTCTGTGGCCTCTTTGGAGACACTCGTCACTTCTGAGCGTCTCTCCTCCGAGGTGGGTCCGGGGGCCAGGCCATGGCTCCGAACTGGGGGCACCGCTGCCTCCTCTGTGACGAGCAGTGTCAGCACCGGCGCCTCTGGGCGCCTCCGCAGCACTCGTGGGCACCCTGGACAGTGGACTTGAAGAGATGAGGGATGTGGCTTCTTAAAGCTCCCTTTTGAATTAGGCACCTTTTTCTTGAGAGCTATGAACTAGGGTTTAAAAGGTTATGTTTTGTTTCGTGCCGGTTTTCTAAGGATAGCATGTAGATCCTAAGTGTACAGGCCAGTGACTTCCAGCCAAGCAAACACCAGTGTCTTCGCCCCCCCCCCCCCCCTCGGCAGAGGAGGCAGAGTGCGGCCAGCTCCGCAGACCCGCCTGCCCCGCCGGGCCGCCCCTCCCCGGCCGCCCCTCCCCGGCTGCAGACACAGCTCCGTTCTGCCCGGTGAGCTGACTTTTGAAACGATCGCGAAGCCTGCTCCACTTCCCATAAGGGAAAACACTAGATTCTAGTTGTTGTTTAGTCCAAAAGGAAGTTGGAATAAGCTCTTGAAAATGTGTACAAGATAGCAACCAGTGGAGCTTTGAGTTGTTTCAAAGTCGTGGCTTCTGGGATTCCCCCACCCCCCGGGGGGTGTTGAGCGGAGAGCCATTTTCACACCCTCCATGGGCACAGGGCCACGCACCTCCCCTCGCTGCTGCTTTTTTGACCATGTGGTCGGTCCCACCTTTCCCAATCATTTGCTCCCTTCCGAAACTGGGACCCAGCTCTCAGTTTTGGCCCTTTTTAAAGACCTTTTGAAGCATTCATTCCCTGGATATCGAGTAGGGTGAGGTGGATGGCTTTCCTTCTGCCTGGGTAATGGCCGTTCTGAGTTACGTTAAAGAACAATGCAGCCCTGACACCTTTTTTGGACCAGCACAGAGTCAGAAAGGCAGCCTCGGTGCCGGGCTGAGGAGGGCTTCCCACTCAGGCCTCTCAGGGGCCGGCAGTGACGGTGCCTGCACCCTGCAGGGGCCTGTCAGTGCCTACCGGGCTCTGGGCCTCTAGGGGGCACTAGTGGCCAGTGAGGGCGACGGTGAGCCTGCAGGTTAGAGCAGTGGGTTTTGTTGTTGTTAGTGGGGCTGACAGAAGTGGTAGTTTGCACCAGTAAGTACAATATCCTTTTTGTTTTGTTTTATTTTGTTTATTTCAGAGAGGAAGGGAGAGGGAGAGGGAGAATGAGAGAATCATTAGTCGGCTGCTTCCTGCATGCCCCCTGTTGGGGACTGAGCCTGTGACCCGGGCGTGTGCCCTATGAACCATGACCTACTGGTACATAGGTCGACGCTCAACCCCTGAGCCATACCAGCCGGGCCGGATTTAATACTCTTAATTAAAAAATCATGACATTTATTTTGACAGTCCAAATAACATTAAAGGGACGGGGGGGGGGTGTTAAATTTTTTTAAAATCATAGCTTGAATATGTAGTTTTAAAACATAAAATTAGAGAACTTTTTTGATCACGTGGGTTTTGAAAATACATTTAATAATACTTAGTGCCTTAAAAATGCAAAAGCTGTGAAATGTTGCCCTTTTATTTGTTTAATTTAAACATTTAATTTAAATGTTCCGGCTCCTTTCTGGGCCCTGGGCGCAGGCCTTGCTGCGCTCGTTCGCTCTGAGGTCACAGTCGGAGAGCCTGGGCCCCGGAGCCGGGGTCTGACGGGTCAGCCGGAGGAGCTGCGCGGTGTCAGTAAAGCGAGCTGGACACATCTTAATTCTGCGTAGTCTTCCTTCTGTGGCAGCTGTCGGTTGCCATCACAGAAACGCTGTTTGCCCTTTTACCCCTTCCTTGCTTAGACACGAATAGGGAAGACCTTCGGGCTCGGCGTTAGCCGAGTGGAGATGTTCTCGGCTTCAGCGTGAAATGGCCAGTTTTGGGGGGGGGAGGAAGTCGTGGTTCTTGAGGTGAGGTTTCTTGGGCCCCACACCAGACCTGTGGACTGAGACTCTTGGGGTGGAAGGCAACGCTCTGCGTGAACATGCCCCGAGGTGAGTCTGATGCTCACTCAGATTCCAGAACTCAGGAGAGGCCCTCAGGGGAGGGCGTGCTGAGCAGAGCTGCCCGCTCCGCTGTGCCCCGCCCCAGGATTCCCTCGCCAGGCCCCCCTCTCCTCACGCCCTCCCTCCCCGGCCCACTTCACACCTCTCCAGCTTTGTGACCCATCTTCTCTGGCTGCCCCGCAGTGGCTCTCCTCCTTCTTCCCATTTTCCAGTTACTCTGGGACGGCTTAGGGAGCATCTCTGGTGGGTCAGGGACGGCCCTGTCCTGAGGCGCTGAATGGGACAGGCAGGCTGCACCCTCCCGGCGGGTACTGGTTGGGGTGGGAAGCAGACATTAAGAGACCATCCCACATCAGATACACAGCTCCCGTCCTATCCCCAGCAGCCTCTCCTGATAATCCAGTCCATAATAATCTACCGGCTCCTTACTGTGGGCGCCACTCAAAATCTTGAAATGCACACCCCCCAACATCAGGTAATAGCATCACCTGCTTCTCGTCCCTTTTCCTCCCAGAATTCTTCTTCATGTTTCCAAGGGGGCTGTAGCTCTCGAGGGCGCCCGGTCCTGAGTGAAGGCCGCCCGCAGGGCAGCCAGGCCCCGGGCACAGTTTTGTTCGGTGGGAAGCTTCATGAAAAGCTCGGAAAGCAGTTTTCATCTATATGGCTTCCTGTGAGTTTTGTTCTGTATTTTCAAAAGTTTGCCGTCGTTAATAGCTGCTGACAATCACGTTAAGAAAATTAGCCCTAACCGGTCTGGCTCAGTGGATAGAGCGTCCGCCTTCGGACTGAAGGGTCCCAGGTTCGATTCCGGTCAAGGGCATGTGCCTTGTTGCGGGCACATCTCCAGTGGGGCGTGTGCAGGAGGCAGCTGATCGATGTTTCTCTCTCATCGATGTTTCTCACACTCTATCCCTCTCCCTTCCTCTCTGTAAAAAATCAGTAAAATGTATTTTAAAAAAGAAAAAGAAAATTAGAAAGCCAGGAGAAGGGAAGGCGTCTTATCTCAGACTATTCTAAGGAAGAGTGCCTGTGGTTCTCATGGGCGAAAAAAGGAGGCAGCCCCCACCTTCATCCTCCTTTTGTGGGTCTCTAACAAGCCCTGAAGCCCAGATTCCCTTTTGGGTCTTTGAAGCTGAGTGGGGAGACAAAGTGGGGTGTCCCGCCTCAGGGTCACACGCGCCTCCTCTGGGTGAGCTGTGGGCCTTTCAGTCAGGGACCCCCTTCCTCGGTACCTGGAAGCCCTTAATGAGCTCCAGCTACTGCTGGTCTTCCGCGGTGCTGCCTTTCAGAAGGTCACGTGGCCTCCAGCGCCGGCTCCCGGAGCTTCTGCTACTCTCCTGCGGTGCCCCAGGCAGAGGCTCCAGGAGCTGCCGCTTCTGCTGGGAGCTGGGGCGGGGGGTGGGGTGGGGGGGGGGTGGAGCGGGAGGGCCCTGAGCTCAGGCCCGGAGATGCTGTCTGTTGGCTTTTCGCCCTCAGGTTCTTGGGAGGCTTGTATTTTCTTTCTTTCTTTTTTTCTTTCATTTTTACACTCATAACTAAAAATGGTGGTTTTTTTGTTTTTTTTTTAATTTTATTTACAATATAACTTATATTTAATAGTAGTACATATGTTTTCCTCCCCCCCTAATATCCTCCCCCCAGCCTCCCTTACCCCCCAGCACATGTCCCCACCTACCCCCTCCCCACCCCAGAGTCTTTCATTCATTGGTTATGCTCATATGCATGCATACAAGTCCTTCGGTTGATCTCCCCCAGCATCTGCCTCCCTCCACTCCAGCCTCCCCCTGTAGCTTGACAGCCTGTTCGAGGCCACCCTGCCTCTATATCAATCACTCTCCCCTGTTTCTTTTCTTCAAAAATATCTTGCCTCTGCATACTGAAAACAAACGTATAAGAGCAAAAAAAGTTTGAGTGTCAGTTTCAATGTCCAACTGTTCTGAGTCCCAGTTTCAATGTCAAATAGTTCTTCATGTGTACATGTCAGCAATGGTATCCAGATGGTGGACACATCGTGGCAATGCAAGATCCATCCTCTCTGGTTTGGTCCTGGGCCGCCTGCAGCCACGCACAGCTGCCGACTGCTAGCATGGCAAGGTGTCGTCAGTGTCCCCCATCTCTGGACCGTCCTCGTGGCTGGAACAGACCCGTCAGTTCCTCGCTGTCTCAGGAACCCACATGGTCTTGGAGTTGTTCTCTGCAAACACACAAACATATTCTCGACCAAAGGTTAACAAAGGGATCCTCTCTGCAAAATAGACTTGGGATTCTTTTTATTTTTGCCTAAATGATTTTCCTTTGGCTTATTTTGACACCATGTGTGTTTTTTTTTATGGGTGTCCTGCAGCTGGTTTTACAAATGGAATTTTCTTTTCTGGAGTAAGAATTTTCTACATGTATTTTACTTATAGGATATTTTTCCTTACATGATATTACCCCACTGTCCCCCCCCCCCTTTTTTTTTGGTTAATAGGGGCTTTGGGAAATTTTATCTTGCAGTCTTGGTAATTTTAAATTTTAATTTTTGCACACAAATATTACTGCTTTAGGTTCTTTGGATATTAGGCAATTTTGCAGTGAGCTGAACTACTAATAGATAATTTAGTTAATGTTTTAGGAAAAGCTTTTTGTCCAGTACACTTAAATTTTCTTGAGTATTCACTTATTTCACTTGTCCAATTTAAATTAATCTGAAAACTTGATTACTATTTTACTGTCAATTTTAATACTCAAGCAGAAATCTTAGTTTACCCAGTAAATACTTGTGGAAAGGAATATTTGCATTTTTGAGTAGGTCCTCAGCATTCCTGGTAATAAACTAAATTTAGATATATTTTCTTGTTTGAATGGTGTTTTGCTCCAAGGGGGCGGTGGGTAATGCGCCGCTGAGAGTCAGTTCTCCTGTCCTCCCGCCTCTGGAGCTGGAGGCCTCTTCTGCAAACAGTCAGCCGGCAGACTCGATACCAAACAGGATTAAGCAAACTTGGGATAAGCTTTAACTTTTCAAAATCAATTTCTAAATAAAAACACAGGCTAGGTTTTGTGATGTTGCATTTTATTCCTTTCTATAAAAATGTAGGTAGAAGTGGGATTACACATCATGATTGTGTGCATTTTGCAATCTTACTGGGTGTGTGAAGCCAGGTTTTTTTTTGTTTTGTTTTGTTTTGCCTCATAAAGAGAAATAGAGAAAAGAAGGCAAACCTGCTTTGAGACGTACTCTGTCGTGGTCCTTATTTACTCATTTGAAAAGCATCCAGGATTCGATTTTTTTTGTTTTTGTTTTTCTGTCTATTCCTGCTCACAGATTTAGCTTACACAGGCCCTCCTCCCTCCCCACCCAGACAGCTTACAGATTTCTGATGAGCTTCTCCTACGTCGCTGGGGCCATCACCCAGCCATGACCAGCTGGGTCATTCTAATTGGCAGTGAGGTGCTTCTCACATGGAAATCTCTGAAAGCATCTCTTCGGCTCTGGGAATTCTGCTAAATGCCTTCAGTACCGAACGCTTTGTCAGTATTTGAGTGCCAAGGATTCAGTGATTATTTCTCTAGAGAAATGTGAGTTATTGAAAAAAAAACCCTGTTATTTATTTCAGAAACAAATCTCTAAAAGACAATTCTATATCAATGACTAAAAGAAAAGGACAAGTCTCTACTGCCTTAGCTACCTTTCCTCAAGAAAGCCAGTAAAATTCAAAATGACACTGAGCTTACTAGTTTGTTTTAGTTATGCATTTTAGGATAGGGTTTCTATCCTAAAGAACCATCTTGTTTGATTTCTTCCTCCTTCATAGGCTCTTTAGTGAAACACAATAAAAATAATTGCTAGAGAAATGAAAAGTACAAAGATGTAAAAATAGAGTCATCGTACAGTTACTCTTAAATTTACTGTAAAAGTTTCTCAATTATGTAGTATCTCTACTTACCTCCTCATGGACCAGTGGCAGTTCACAGACCACCTGCGAACCACACTGTGAGAAACACCGCTGTAGAGTATTTGTGTATGCTGCGGGTCTGAAATATAGGTGTGCCTCGTGCTTCAGAAGGCCCAAACTCAAAACACCAGAGTTGGGAATTAAAAAAAAAAGGTATATTGATTGAGAAGGTACCAACCAAGAAACATGGGAGACCTTTTGGTGTCTCAAATCCGTCTTAAGAAGATACAGAGTTCAGGCTTCTTTCATGTCACGAGAAGGGAAATGGGAGCGGCAAGAAGTGATTGACGACTGAAGACCTATGGGAGCCAGCAAGGGCCTGAGGAAGATTGTTGACCCTGCCGATCCTGGTTGATGTGCGTGCAGCCAGGAGGCTCCAGCAGACCTTCGATAAACCACTTATACTTCCCTTATCTCCTCGGGAGGCACCTTTGCTAAGGGGGTGTTTTTTCAAACTCAAGGGACAAGAAGGATTCCTCTAATGACTAGCGCGTCTATAGCCAAACTAAACAGATCCCATTGGCCTGAAGGCCATGGGACGAAACGGGCTTGACCAGGATGGAGTCAGAGAGGCGGATCCTTTCGCTGTTGCACATATGCACCTGTCTACTCTGTCACACATGTTTAAATGTCTTGGGTCTATTCACATTATAATATAAAACATAGATCATCTATGTTTTCCCAGCTTTCTATGAGAACTACATGCACTAAGAAAGAGCTCTTTGGCAAAAGCACAATTTCTCTGGAAGTATTTAGATGCTTAAATTGTAAGCAAATACAAACAATATACACTGAGTGGCCAGATTATTATGATCTTTGAATGCATAATAACCTGGCCACTCAGTGTATATCCTAGATCATAAAAGGCTAATATGCAAATTGTCCCCTCGACCAGGAGTGCGACCAGCAGGCAGGCTGGCCAAGCGCCCATGTCCCCTCCCTGTGGCCAGGCTGGCCGGACACCACCCATGCACGAATTCATGCACGGGGCCTCTAATATAATAATTTGGCCACTCAGTGTGGTTGTGAATACAGTTATCTGTTTCAAAACACAGTGGTCCGTTAACACTTCTAAATGCATAAAGTAGAAATTGTTTTGTAATGTGAAACGAAATCACTTCCTCTCGGATTCCCTCTGATGTTTAAATGGGCACAGATACTTCAGATAGGAAATGTTGTATGCAAAGTATATATACAAATGAGACAGCACTACAGAGTAGGAAATGTTTGTCACGTGAGGTATTAGATAAGCAAGCAGTCACTATCATACCTCCCTTGCCTTAGGGAACAATTCATTATGAGACTGGTCTTCGGTTCTAGTGATTGACAGACATCTTAATGTTTATAAAATGAGGCAAAGTGTTTCATACGAGTAACTCCACACTTTTAGGAGCATTAACAGATTCTCGAGCTGATTCTGACATTGGTACGGTGCAGCTGTCTTCGTCTTCCTCTCCCCGGGACTGAGGCACATGGAGGCAGTCCCCTGCAGTGGGACCGAGTGCCAGGCTCTGTGCCCCCCTGCATACCCGCCACCGGGGGCAGCGTGGCCTTCTTTCACAAAGTTTCATTGTGGTGTGCTTTATTCCTGTAGGATGAGACTCATAATTCAAAATGATAATGAGGTGTAGGAGAAGTTATTCAGCCCCTGGAAGACCAGGCTTTGTTCCCCGAGGGCCCCACTGCCTGGCCGAGAGCCCAGGACAGCATAGGTGCAGAACGAGTTGGTGACGGACTGAATGAGGTACTGACGACGTCAGCTGAAACGACTCAGTAAGAGGCAGGTCACTGTTAGGAGAAAGATTGAATAACCGCAAAGCAGGTGCTCGTACATGAAGATCAGGAAGAGCGAGCGGCACTGAGGAGGGCTTCCCCACGTGTCTGTGGTTCCGTCTGCACAAGGTGAGAGGGCCAGCATGGGCTTGGCGGAGAGCCCTGTCTCCTGGTCTGGATGACAGAGGGACAGCATTCTCGATTAAATAGTCAGAAACAGTCGAGGCAAAGGCCAATGGACTTGCATCTGTTCGGTTGAGATTTAGAGGTTCGGAGAGGAAGGGGCAGCCGGCTGAAGGTGTCTTGACGGGGCCGGGCAGGTGAGGAGGCGCCTCAGCCGGCCTGTGCGTGTCCGGCAAGGCGGGGCGAGCGCTGAAATCCCACCCTCTCCCACGTGAGCCGTGATGTGAGTGCTGATTCTTTTAAATACACATGTATTCCTGGACTCCCAGTAAGTATTTTGTTATGAAATGCCTTGAGTATCCCAACGGCAATGCTTGTCATCAGAGCACGTTACTTTCCAGTTAGTCTGTTTGCATCCAGACCTAACTGTGTGCAGTGACATCGAGCCGTGGAGAAACTTGGGCCGGGAAATCCACATTCTTCCACTCGATTCTAGACTGGCAGCTTACTCACTGCGGTCGTTTAACTCAGGCCAAGTGCCTCACCACGTGTCCCCAGGCAGACAGAAGGGCTCTATGCATGATGAGGAAGGAAAAGGCGTTCTGGAAGCACACACAGTTCTGCCAAAACGGTGCGCGTTCCCTCCCAGTTGGTTCTTCTAATCATTCAAGGTGTGTTCAAGCTGCAACCTACGACACCTTTATCTGTGTAGGTCACGGCACCGTTAAGTGTTTTCGTGGGCTTTAAAAATAAATCTGTTTTCGGGGAGGGAAATGGAACCTGCATGGTGATGTTAGGCAAGAGCAGGAGCCGAGAAAGTAAAAAATCACGGTTTCCATGGTAACGCTGAACTTGTCTGGGTCCTACACATTTCCCAAGAAATACATTCACCGGACTGCGTAGTGAAGACTATTGCTCTGCGGGCATACAAAAGTAGACTTTCCAGGTCCCTGAACCTAGGGTCTCCCCTCAGTTCACCCCCGTGTCCCCGCAGGGCCTGGGCCAGGAAGGAGCTGGCAGAAGCCCACGCCCTGCCCTCCGAACCGGCGTCTTTTCTCGAGGCAGCAGTAAGTTTCCCCGGGACTAATTCCATTTCCTTCCTTTCTCCCCTGCCAGATATATGTTGGGTAAAGGAGGAAAACGGAAGTTTGATGAGCATGAAGATGGGCTGGAAGGCAAAATCCTGTCTCCCTCCGACGGTCCGTCCAAGGTGTCGTACACCTTACAGCGCCAGACTATCTTCAACATTTCCCTTATGAAGCTCTACAACCACCGGCCCCTCACGGAGCCCAGCCTGCAGAAGACCGTCCTCATCAACAACATGCTGCGGCGCATCCAGGAGGAGCTCAAGCAGGAGGGCAGCCTGCGGCCCGCCTTCCCCGCCGCCTCCCAGCCCAGTGCCTCCTCGCCCGCCTTCAGCCCCCCGGCGCCCCCGCCCGCCCACCCCGGGGACCTGGCCAGCACTACGCCCCTGGAGGCCTGCCTCACCCCGGCTTCGCTGCTCGAGGACGACGACGACGACACTTTTTGCACTTCCCCGGCCGTGGCCCCGCCGCCCGCGGCCCCCACCAGACCCTGCTCCCCAGCGCCCCCGCCCGAGAAGGACAGCTTCTCCTCCGCCTTGGACGAGATCGAGGAGCTCTGTCCCACATCTACCTCCACCGAGGCCGCCGCGGCAGCGACTGACAGCTCGAAAGGGGGCGCCCCGAAACCCGAGGGGCTCCCCGAGGGCCGCCCCGACGACCCCAAACTGATGGATTCTCTGCCTGGGAATTTTGAGGTCACCACGTCCACGGGGTTTCTGACGGACCTGACCCTGGACGACATCCTGTTTGCTGACATTGACACGTCCATGTATGATTTTGACCCCTGCACCTCTGCCTCGGGCACGGCCTCGAAGATGGCCCCCGTGTCTGCGGATGACCTCCTCAAGACCCTCGCCCCCTACAGCAGCCAGCCCGTCGCCCCGAGCCAGCCTTTCAAAATGGACCTCACAGAGCTGGACCACATCATGGAGGTGCTCGTGGGGTCCTAATCCCCGGGGATCCCCCCCCCCCCAGCCCGGTGACCATGCCCGCCCAGACCCTGCCAGTGTCCCCGCGCCCCGACAGCTCTCCGCACTGTGCATGCACCCTTGCTTGCCTTTTTCAGAGAAAAAGAACGTTTTACAAAAGGATCACACTAGTTTTTGCTTTGAGCAGAGTTGGAGTGCCTTCATCCAAGTATGACCACTTTTAATACACTTTTTTGAGTGGTTCCTCAGAGACCTACTACCCGGGAATAGGAAAGAATACATTTGAAGACAATGTCGCTATATCGAATGGCAAAAATATGAACAGTTCAAGTGAAGCACAAGGAATAAGATGGGAAAAGCTGTAAATTGCATGTGCATATTTGTCTATTTTTTCTATAAGTTTTATTGCAAGAGGTAAAACAAAGAAAAAGTATATATATATATATTATTATTATTTAGATAATCTCTACCTTTTCTGGCATTTTCGCCCTGTATAGGTTGACTTGGCAATTCAGCCTTTTTAGAGGCATTAACTCCTCGTAAGTGTTGCATTTACATGGCTGTTTAGAAACTGCTGCCCAAATTTATTTTATATTTTTGTACAGATTCTGCAGTTTATGATATTGTTTTTCTAAAAACAAATGCTGTTTATACATATGAGATAGCTATTTTGATAGGAGTTGCTCACATAGTTCCTGCAAACTTCAGATGTACAAGTTGCACTTGTACTTTTATAGCATTGTAATGTTTTATATGTGTTTGGTGCAAAGAGAAATTGGATCAAATCAATCCGCAGTTGACGTCCCCCAAATGCAGACACACACCCCGATTTAAGAAAGGGCCAGGCGCTATCACACCCAAATTTCACAAGCTCCGGCCTCCTGGCATGGACACCCGCCAGCACTGTGACTTCCAAAGCCAGAGCCACATCTGCTCATCAAACTTGCATTAAGCAGTTGGCGGGAGGTGCCCATGGAGCTCGGGGTTTAAGTGGTGGTTCTCTTTAACTCCCTCTCTTGAGGGGAAGACTCCCGAATACTCACTGTATTTATGCCAATTTTGCGCTTTTAATTGTTTTTATTTTTTTTTTTAAATCACAAAAACCCAAGTCTTTCCTTTTTGGCATAATTTTTATGATGACCTGAAATTTTACACGTGAACAAAATTTTATGAAAAGCAACCAACCTCTTCTTGGAACTAACCCTTTTGCAATGCTTAGGGCTCCGGGAGGAAAAAAATTTCCCTCAGAAGGCATCCATCATGTTGCCCAATCGTCTTTTCCAGCTCCCCTTCCCTAGAGCTCTCCTTCCCTCCGTTGCTAAGTGCTGAAAATGGTATCTTCATGATCGGTCGCTCACCGGGAGCTCGGCTCACTCAGCCCAGCCCGGGATGCACTCCCGAAACAGCCAGGCCCTGGAACCCAGAGTTGGTCCCATTATGTCACAGCTTCCAATCTGGTTGCTTCCTTGAATCAGCTGCTGTAACCACACTTTACCAGGCCGTTTTACCCAAATACACAGGACTTTCTATGCATGCTCCTCCTCCTCCTCCTCTTGTAACCCCCAAACCAGGACACTTGAGAAGTAGCTTTTTATTCTTAACGGTGTACATTTAATTTTAAAATGTTTGCAATGTATCATGCTTGTTGGCGACATTGTTGATGGCCTTTTCCTTTTCAGTTGTTTCTTTCTTCCAATGGTACTTTCGCTGGTTACATCCTATATTTTTGAAATGCAGATGGCTTCTTTAGGAATAACTTTTATATTTATTTAAGGATTTTTAAATTATGGGATTTGTGTTGTTGTTGTTGTCTTTGTTGTTAGTCATTTGTCAATATTCAGTCACCAGTTCTGCTCACTTCTTGCCATGGATAAAATTGAGTCTTTCTGGCCAATTAAAAAAAAAAAAAAGACAGCTTTATAAAATGGCACTTTAAACAAGCCATAGATAGTTTTATTTTTATAATGCACATGGCAAAACAAATACATTTGTGATGAAGGAACTGCTCATCTGATCAAAAGATTCATCGTGTATGGTATGATTAAATCTACATTCTAATTTATTTCCCCGCCCCTCCCCCACTTGAATGTGTTTTTAAAGACTAATTATCAACTCAGTGGAGCAGTGAGAAGGAGACCAAATTGCTCTTGTTCCCCTACCGGCAGCCTCCACCAGGACACCTTGTCCTGCTTCAGATGTGTCATTTCCTGCGACAGGACCAGGGGCCGTGTGCAGGTGAGGGGAGGGAGGGTTGCTGTAAATGCTTCCAGTGTTGCTGGGCCTGTCCGTTTTAAGAGCTTCCTTTTTCTGTGGAGAACAAGCCAGCCCAGACGCCACGCTTCTGAAAACTGGAGGACCTGGTAAACTCACCACACGCTTACACATATGTCTGCACACACAATAGTGTTGATTATTCCGAACAATGACAGGGTCAGGTGGTTGATTTGCCATTGTTAAAAGCTGATTTACAGTAACTTAGAACAACTGTACTTTGGTTGGATTAGCAAATCGTGTGTTTAAACAAATCCCATATGTTGGGCAACAGTTCAGATAAGCACAGCGAAGTGTTGCCCAAACGTGGTTCTCAGACTCTAGTGTTTGTAAGGCTGGTCTTGAAAAATCAAATTAAAAAAAAAAAAACACCAACATCAGGCAAATGCTTGTCAGCTCCGGACACCCTTGCCATAAATGCTCAATATTCATGGTCTTCTGAGGAAGACCTGGGAAATCAGTGGCACGGTTTGAAAACAACAAAACTATCCAGTGTTCTAGTTCTCTTGGTGTCTCGTTTTTCCAAAGCGATGTCCCAGCAGGGAAGAGGGTGAGCCCGCGTGTGATCTGCACGTCCCAGTGTGGGTGCGGGACGTCGCGTGGTGCTGAGTCAGGCAGGCAGTTCGAGGTGCCGTCGTGAGAAGGACGCTGGGCGGGGCTGGGAGGGGACACCTATTGACAGTGATGTGCAATGAAGTGACAAGATGAGAGCAGAATATTAAGAGCTTTGAATTTGAAGTGATTTTTTTTCCATAAGTTATTTATTCCTTTTTTTTTTTCTCTGTGTAAATATATTTATTTTACTGTGGAGCTCTAACAACATCTGGATCGTAACATGTGCAGAATGTCTGGTAGGAATGTATTCTCTTGTAGGAATGTCAATCTGTATTAAAAACGGGGTCCGAGCCAGACCCCTGGGTCGACTCATCATACGCCCAGTCCACATTCATTTGTACTCTCTTCTCCGATGTGGGTCTATCTGAAATATGCAAAAAGGTATGGGTGAGGAATGTTTCAATACCTCCAGATTTTTAAAGAAAATCAAGCATCAAAGGATTGATATTTTTTAATGTTTTTTAGTAGCACTTTCTCTCTCGGACAGAAGGGGCAACCCACAGACACCCTCGTTCCCACCACAGGGTGAGAACTTAAGCCAGGGCCTCCTACACCTCGAGTGTCTTTATCAACTGAACTCTTGATTGCCATAGTCCCTTGGCGCCTCCCAACTGCCCTGAGGTCAATCAAGGAAAATTTCTTACATAAATAAGCTCCAAAGAGCCAAAGGATCAACTTACGGATCGTTTTTAAAGCTTAAATTTATTAACCACCTTTGTGGTAAACAATGAATTATGAATACCCCTGGGCAGTCTTCTTAAATGACAAATGTTTAAAAAAAAAAAAAAAGGAGACTCTACCTTGTGTAGCGATTGATATTTCTCATGAGTTGTCTTAATTTAAAAACCTTGCTGTTACAAATTGGGCCTTTCCTACGTTTCATAAAGATCTCCAAAAGAGCATATTTGACCTGTTCTGGCTGTAAATGGTTAACTTCCTGTAATTGCCGGCGGACAGCGAGGTATATGTTCCTGCTTGTGTATTATTGTTTTCAGTGCTTCTGAGAATGAGTCTACATGTTTCTTGAAAATTACCCAGGATCAAAAGCTATGGCAGACAAAGTCAATAAAGGTTTTGGACATCTTTTGGGGATAATAAGTTTGGAAGAGAAGTGCAGTCCCATACAAGCAAACAACCAAGATTTTGGCAAAGATGTGCAGAGTGAATTTGGTGCGTGGTTTTTGAGGAGGGTTTTGTCTAAAAAGGAAGTGTAACCTTTCCCCCACAGACCTGAGAGCTGTGCCTTTTCTATGCAATATTACAGACATTACATTGGAACCCAGATGGCTGTATCCACATGTAGGTTCGGGCTGTGATCGGAACAATTGGACAGATTAAATGTACATGGAAATGAGCAGTCTTACTTTTGTAGTTTTATATTATACAATAAACAGTTAAAAGATGACAGAGGTGCGTGTGCCGTTTCCTTCTGACCGCAGCGTGGCCAGCCGGGACACCGTTTGCTCACGTTAGGAAACCGTCCCCCGTGGCCTCGGCCTAGCCGGTGCCGGGACCTCCCCTCGCCCCGGGTCTCAGGAGGACCTTTCTCTCCTCACCCTGCCTCTGGGGCCCTTCTCGGGTTTCTCATTCTCCACTCTCTCTGAACAGGTTTTCCCCAGAGTTTGGGCAGTGACCAGGGTGTGCAGAGCCTCTACTCCTGCTGGCTTCCTTAAGGGAATCTAGTCCACTCAGGTGTCTGAAAACGTGTTTTAAGGTCCTGCCTCTCTCCTGAGCTCGGGACTTCACTATCTACCAGACTTTGTGTGTTTTAAAGCAGCCTCCTTTCCCCCATGGGGCCTCTTCTTCCCCTCTGGGCCTCTGTTTGGCCTCACCACCCTTCTCCCGGGCCTAATTCCCCCGCCCCCAACCCAACTTGTTCTCTAGTCCAAGCCACATTCTGTTCCCAAATGTTCGCCACTCCCCAACACTACTTTCCATCTCCACCACAGCTTCCCAAGAGGGGGCCTCTGGTTATTGCTCCTGCTTCCTCACTGCACCAATATGTCTGTCCTTGATGCTAGAGTTGACATCCCAAAGCACCAGTGGTTCAGGCATTTATCTGTTGCACATCTTCCAGCAGCCCCCCCACTCCCACCCCAGTTTATACAACCTGGTCTCACCCATCACCTCCCAGAAGTTAATGGCGGAGATCCAGTGCAGCCTCCTGGGTAGCCCAGGCAACTTGGATGGGCCTGTGGCATCTAGCTGGCCTGGCCCGGGGCGATTCAGGCCACCATACCAGCTGGTGAAGAGATGAAGGAGGGGCCTAGGAAATGAAGGTCCCATTCAATCAGCAATGGAATATGGGGGGAGGGTGTTGGGAGATGTGTTATAGGTTGAACTGTGTCCTCAAGACAAGTTAGGTTGAAGTTCTAACCCCCCAGTACCTCAAAATGGGATCTTAATTTGGAAATAGAGTATTTACAGAGATGATCAAACTAAAACGAGGTTGTTGGGGTGGGTGGACCCCACTCAATATGACTAGTGTCCTTACAAGGGGGAGCAGATGGCAACACAAACCCACAAGGACAGCGCCATGTGAAGATGAACACAGAGGTCGAGGTAATACGTCCACAAGCCAGGAACACCAAAGGCTGCCAGCAGACCCCAGAAGCCAGGGGCCTGGGACAGGTTTTTTCCTCACAGCCCTCAAAGGAACCAGCCCGATCTCTGACTTCCAGCCTCCAGAACAATACATTCCTGTTGCTGCAGACACTGTTACAGCAGCCCTAGCAAACTAACACGGAGAGAAAAGCAGGATGAGTCTGTCCAGCCCTCCCAGGACAGATACTCATTATGCAGCTAGGAATTAGTCTGTTGCTCAGTCGAGTGGACTCTGGAATAGGAGCAGCTACTGTTCACTAGACATAACTTTAGCAACGCGTTCAATTTCTCTGCTTATGAGGACCAGATAAAGTCAGACCTAAATCTCTGTGCAAATGTTGACAGTGCGATGAAAACGACAGTGGCCGATCGTGCCCACACCTGTGCCTAGCGCCTCGCAGGCACTCAGGACATTTGTTGAATTAAAAGCAGAAAAGAACCCTGTAGTGCACCCTTCTCCAGGGCATGAGGAAAGCACATACGTCAGTCTTCATTGTCTAGGTCCCAGGTCCACCCCCATCCTGGATGCCCCATTGCCAGCACACTGCCTGCCCTGGCGTGTGCCCCCACTTCTGCTTGTAGAAATTCTACCCATTGCTCCAAGCCAAGCGCAAGTGCCGCTCACATCCTCCAGGCAGCACCCACCTGGTTTCTGGAGGGCTCTGCAGCTGTGCAAACACTCTTAGCAAGTCCTGCCATGTCTCAGCTGCACATCCTTCATCTCCCCAGACCCTCTGCCACTCCAAAGAGCAGACACTCTGATGTTCATCTTTGCCACAGGTCAGCAAGCTGTGGCCCTTGGGCCAAATCCTGCCCACTGCCTGGTTTTGTAAGTAAAGTTTTATTAGAACATGGTCCTGTTTATGGATTTGTGTATTCTCTACGGCTGTTGTCCTGATACAATGGCACCGAGTACACAAGATGTGATCTCAAAATCTAAAGTATTTGCTCTTTAGTCCTTAACAGGAAAGGTTTGCCAAACTCTGATCTTTGCAAATCAGTGCTTAGGGCAGACAGTGTCTTGCCACAGCCGGGCCAGGCCACAGTCCCTGTGCTCAGGGGCTTACAGAGCCTGAAAGTACCCCCCAGGGAAGTGGACAGAGTCCGGTGTTGGAGGGGATGGCGTGAGGGCCGGAGAGGTAGAGCAGTCAGAAAAGTCACGTAAGGGTGGACATCTTCAAAGAACTTAGGGCCAAGAAAGAGGCTTAGACACGGAACTTCTGGTCAAAGGGCCCCGTTTTACAGATGTGAAAGCTGACACACAGAGAGGGGATGTGATTGTTGTCTAAGGCAAGACACAGTTTATAGCATTGTGTTTCAGAGTTTGGCTGTGCAATCAGATTGCCTGAGTTTGGATCCTTGCTCCACCCCATTTACATCCTGTAGCCTTGTACAAATTCCAGAACCTCTCTGTGCCTTCGCTCTCTCGTCTATAAAATGGGGGTGAGATTGAGCTGGCCTTATGCAATGGTGGGGATTAAATGAGTCCATACATGTAAAGCACTTAGAAGAGCTCTAAAATATAGGAGGGGGGAGGAAGGGGAGGAGGAGAAGGGGGAGGAGGAGAAGGGGGAGGAGGAGGAGGAGGGAGGGGAGAAAAGGGGAGGGAGGAGGGGAAATAGGAGGAGGAAGTGGAGGAAGAGGAGGGGGAGGAGGGGGAGGGGGATAGGGGGAGGAGCGGGAGGAGAAGGTGAGTTAGTGGAGGAGGAGGAGGAGGAGGGGGAGAGGAGGAAGAGGAGGAGGAAAAGGAGGGGGAGGAGGAGGTGAGTTAGTGGAGGAGGAGGAGGAGGGGAAGAGGAGGAAGAGGAGGAGGGGGAGGAAGAGGAGGAGGAAGAGGATGAGGGAGAGGGGGAGGAGGAGGGGAAATAGGAGGAGGAGGGGGAGGTGGAAGGAGAAGGAGGAGGATAGGGGGAGGAGGGGGAGGAGGAGGTGAGTTAGTGGAGGAGGAGGAAGAGGAGGGGGAGGAGGAGAGGGAGAGGAGGAAGAGGAAGGGGAGGAGGAGGTAGAGGAGGAGGTAGTGGAGAAGAAAGGACAGCTACAGCTAACGTGACAGCGGGCAAGGTGAAAATCCATATCCCCACTCAGTGCAGTGTTCGGTTGAGCCTTAAAGCAAGGCTGGGTGTTTCTGAGCTGCAGGCACGTTTTGTGGGCACACCATTTCCTAACGCCATGCTATTACTGCGGACATTGCTCCAATTCTGTGGCCATCTGGGTCCCAGAGTCCCTCCTGCCTCTCCCATCTTTGCTTTTAATGTCCTGTTGCTCCTCCTGGGAAGGAATCTTTGAATCAGGAGTAACAGTCCCCAGGGTTACGACTCGCTGAGCATGCACATGTGCCGGACACCCCTAAGGGGACTCCCCACCCGAGTCCTTGGACGTTCATCTTACCGCCCCTGCTTTACAGAGGAGGGAGTCCAGGCTCAACGAGTTTAAGCAACTTCCCCAAAGTCACGCAGCTGGCAAGTGGCAGAGCGAGGACTGTGGGCCGGGCCTCTCTGACTCATACAACCACGTCAGCACACGCTCCCGGTTGCGTGTTACTGCCCCTGGTTCCTCAGGGTCCCCAGACAGGCTGACCCGAGGCTGAGCAAGGTGAGAGAGCAAGACACCCTGTGGGAGCGTTACCTCTTCCACCTGGCTGACCTTGAACAAGTCACTTCACACCTCTCTTTATTGGCCTGTGAAAAAGAACATCCAGGCATGGCCCAGAGGGACAAGAGGAGGAAGGTGTCCCAGGGGACCGCAGTGAGCCAGGAGCCGGGTGAGCTCTGTAGGGCTCAGTGCCCCCCTAGGTTCTCTGATCTTGGCTCTGTGTGACCTTGGGCCAGTCACTATCCCTCTGGGGGACTCAGTTGGCTCAGTGGTGAAAGGAGGCAGGACAACCGACATGCCACTCGCTTCCTGTGTGGCTCTCCCTGGGGGCAAGCGAGAACCCTGGGGGCCTGGGCCAGCATCCCATGGCCTGGTGGGTTTTCCAAGGCTGCTCTGGGGTGCCGTGGGGCCTCGGGGATGACACAGCTGTGAACACCACGGGGAGACCACAGGCTGGCATTGTCCCTGGAGCTGGGAACTCCCTTGCAGCAGGCTGGCCGCCCCAACCCACAGGCCGCCAGGAGGCCTCCCTCCCCTCTCCTTTCCCTCCCTCCCGCCCATCCCCAGGCCGGGTGGCCAAGCTGCCAGCTGCTACCAAGGCCTATTGTTCAGCAGCGACAAGAAATGGCTGCAGCAGCTCAGGGGGTGGAGAGGCTGGAGCCAGGAAGGGGGAGGGGTGGGGCGAGCTCACCGGGGTTGGCCTGCCTGCCTCGGAGCCGGAGCACAAACAGCCCCCCTCTCCCGCCCAGATCTCTCTTCCACTGGTCCTCCCGGGCGGGAGTGCCGGGGGAGTGCGGGCCACTGCTCGGGGCGGCGGTGCGCGGAGCCGGGCGCTCCGGGAGAGGACGTGTGGCCCCTCGCCCCCGGCGGAGTGTCTGGACACAGGGCCGGTGGCCCAGCGCTTGGGCAACGGTGGGGTCCAGTCAACCCAAGCCGCACGCTCGCGGGAATGCGGCTCCCCCGGGCCTGGACAGGGTCCGTGGGTGGCGAAGTCACCCCCGCACGTTCACAGACATTCGCATTGCTGGAGTCTCAGGACGGTTTTGGAGGGGATAGGCCGAGCGAGCCTGGGGAAACTGAGGTACAGGGAGGGGCCAAGTCTGCTACGTGGAAAAGGGGGGCGGGGGAGTGCAGTCCCCAACCCTGGACTCCTACCTTAACACCTCCTGCTCAGAGGGGAGGAAATGGGGCGCAAGCTTCCTTCTGAACCCGGAGCCGCCCTGGGCAGTTAGCTGTGAGCGGAGCAGGGACGGATGGGCCGGTGCGAAGGAAGCGCACCAGGATGGAGAGCCCCCGCGCCTAACAATGGACAGTGGATTGTAGGGTGGGACCTCGCCCCCGGGGGTCTTTTCCTTTCCCAGCATATCGCTGGTCCTGAGGTTTGGACCCCCCAGCCTTTCCTCCCTAGAGATCTAGGCCTCAGTTGTGTTTCAGCTCCAGGCCCAGAAAAGCAACAAAACCAGCCACAGCTGGCGTCAGGCCCAGCTGCCCTGGGTAATGACCCCCTGCCCTGGTGCTGGCCAATCAATCAGGGGAGACCAGACCCTTAATAGACACACCTGGGAAACAGCTGGATATTCTACTGGGATCTGCCCCTGGGACCGCCCCTAAAATCTCTACCCTTAAAACCCATAGGATGGAGGACCCTCCAGGGAACATATCCATGCCTTTGCTTCCCCCCCTCTCCCTCCCTCCCCTTCCCCAAACCTTACCTTTAGCTCCCTCACTCCCGAATTCCAAGAACCCTCCCCTTAGCTCTAGAACTTTTTTTTTTCTTCTAAGTCCATTTCTCTAGGAATTACTCCTCCCTCTGTGATTTACCAAATGAATGTTCTCTTACAGTTTGGGTCTTGCTCTGAATTCTTTTCTAGCCAGAACCCAAGTACCGAGGTTCTGAACCCAGGTCTGCCTGACCCGCCTGTCAGGCAGTGGTGCCGCCCGCCCGCTGCCTACGGCGGAGCCACGCGCTGGGGTGGCCGGGTCTCTTGGAGCTTTGTAACCGACTCCGCGGCACTGAGGCCGGTCAGAGCTCCCCTCTGTCCCTCCACCCACGCCGGGCTCCTTCTCCAGCCCAAACGCGCGCGCTCTCCCGGAGCTGGGGGAGCAGACAGTGCCCTCTGCCAGCTCCAGGTTGCTTGGCCCAGGCCCGGTGCGACCCACAGAGCTAGATCCAAACTTTCAACTTAAAAGGAGGAAAATTCTCGAGTTTGTTGCTCCTAAACTTCGCCAGCGTGAACTTCTGCAGCCCCCTTGCCCTGCCCTGCCCTGCCCAGGTCCCCCTCCCCCCCAGTCACTCTCTGTCTTGCGTGCCCCACCCAAGTCCCAGCTCAAATGCCACCCCCTCAGAGTGGCCTTCCCTGACCACCCCACACCCCCCAGGCACATCACTATTTAATTTCCCCACGGCATTATCGCCATCAGAGTCATCACAGTCCTTCACTTGCTGCCTTGTTTCTTCCCCGTTTTCCCTCCTCTGAACCTCCTGACAGTTAAGGACCCTGTCTTGGACAACAAGCTCCTCACGGGCCAGATGAGCTAGAGACCCCAGATACTTGCACCACCCTAGGGAGGCGGAGGGAGGCCACCCCCACCCCAGTCGCCAAAACTTGATTGATGTCATATTCCCCACCAGAGAGCCGGGAATGGAGCCTGGCTTCCCTGACCCAGGGCAAAAGGGACATATGATGCTTTTCCCCGAAGTGTTGAGGACCAAATTCAAAACCTCCATGATCATGTGGCTGAACATTATCCTGGGTTGTTCAGAAACGGGATTCTGTTGGAGACGGGTGGGGGTGGGGGGGACTGGATGAGAACCAGCTCTGCCCCCGGCGAAGCTCATTGATTTTCTGGGCTGCCAGCTCCTCCTGCCTGTCCCCCACTCCCACAGTGTTCCTCCAGCTCCTACTCTGCTCCACAACCTCTGGTGGCTCCCTATTGCCCCGAAGGACTATTCACACTCTCCTCCAGGATTGCTGGGCCCTGCTCTCTCCTGCCCCAGGGGCTCTTCCCGGAGTCCCCTGCCTGGGACGACCTCCTCCCCCCCTCCTTCCATCCTTCCTTTTCCAGGACACGCCCATTCTTTGGACTTTGGTCCCACCTCCTCCAGGAACCCTCTCTTTCCGCCTGAGCTTACAAGCTCCTGGGGGCTCCAGGCAGTGCCTGGCTCAGCTCACAGGTTTCTTGGAGGATTGCTGGGGCCTGTTTCAGAGTTCAGGCTCCAGAATAGGGACTGAGTCCAGGGACTGTGAGTGCCAGCCAGCAGCTGAGTGTGACTTGTTGGAAGGGAAAGGAGGGGACACGGAGGGGCCTCCAGTGGGGGAGGACCTTTGTCTCCTTGGTGGAGCCAGACCCCAAGAGCACAGCAGCTCAGAGAGGTGGGGCTCAGCTCAAAGAGCTCCTGAGGGAGCCATGTGGCAGTCCCTCCTCCTCCTCATCCACCCCACCCTGGGTGGAGCTGGGTTGACTCAAGTGGCAGAAAAAAATGTTACCCCCCCCCCCTCCAAGCTGCTGCACATCTGTGCCCAGACAAAGCCAGCTATTAAGCCTCGCTTTTGTGTGTTTGGGTGTTGAATTCCACTTGGATCTGCTGGCTTTTGGAAGGGGAGCTTGGAGGGGATTTAGTGACAACAAAAGGAACCCACTGAGGGGAGAGGGAAGGGGCCAGGGGAGCCAAGAAACCCAAGTGCATTCACGCTGAGGCCCTGAGGCCGGTGAGGGCCCCTGGGAGCCCAACGTCAGCCAGAGCCAAGCAGGGCTCCCAAATTCCCAGGGTCTGAGTCACACAAGAGGCTACTCCCAGGAAGAAAACCCCAGCTTTGCGGGCCTGCCTTCCACTCCAGATGCCTCTGGGTCCAAGGCCCCCATCTGACAGGGCCTGGCACTGCCCTGAGACTGTCCTTTGCAGCCTGGGGGTTCAGGGGTGGGAGACTGGAGATGAGGATCAAGCAGAAGGTGCAGCCCGGGGATTGGGTCCAGATCAGGGAGAGTCAACAGCCCAGCAATGAAGCCAGAGGCTGAGCCACAGGCTGCCTGGGGGCCCGGGTCTGCACCGAGTCCCAAACAGAAGCTCTGCCTTCAGGGAATCCAGTCCACAAACCCTAACTCTGGCTCAAGCATCAACAGAATAGCCCAGGACAGCATCACTGTGTGTGTGTGTGTGTGTGTGTGTGTGTTTGTGTGTGTGTGAGTGTGTGTGTGAGTGTGTGTGTGTGTGTGTGTTTGTGTTTGTGTGTGTGTGTGAGTGTGTGTTTGTGTGTGTGTGTGTTTGTGTGTGTGTGTTTGTGTGTGTGTGTGAGTGTGTGTGTGTTTGTGTGTGTGTGAGTGTGTGTGTGTTTGTGTGTGTGTGTGTGAGTGTGTGTGTGTGTATGTGTGTGTGTGTGTTTGTGTGTGTGTGTGAGTGTGTGTGTGTGTGTGTTTGTGTGTGTGTGTGTGTGTGTGTGTGTGTGTGTCCGCATGGGGCCGGGCTGAGAGCAGTTACATCTTAGACTGTCAGGCGATTCCAAGGAGAAGACCTGCCGCTGCGGGGGGGGGGGGGGGGGGTGGGGGGGTGTTATTTGACTAGCTTAGCAGGAGCTCTGGCCTCTTTGCAAGGTTGCGAGGAGAGCAGCCTGGGGTGTGAACTGAGCCCTCTTGGTCTGGCTGTGCCCCTCCCGCTCTGTTAACTTCACTTTTTAAAAATGAGCTTCCCATCTGCGGACACAGCTTCCCGGCTCCACAGTTGTCAGGTCACATGCAGAAGTAGAAGTGGCTTTCACCCCATGTGGGGTGGAGACACACCCGCGCCCCTCCCCTCCCTTTCTCCACTCATCGGAGCTGTCTGCAATGTCATTCACTCATGCGTTCGAGCGGTGGCCACACTGTTGCACTGTGGGCCGAGTTCTGGCTTAGCTGCGGGGCAGGATGCACAGTGGGGCTGCCTGCGGACACTGTGCGCAACTCTTTCCCGGATCAGGGAATCGCCGGCGTTCAACCCGCTGCTGCAAAGGTTCTTGCCTCGGAACATCGAACAGTTTCCGAGGACCGGGTCCCAGGCAGCGCCCCCTGGAGGGTGTGGAGAATAGGAGGGGCCATCTGCTGCCTCCAGGGACAATGGCCTCCTCTAGGTTAGGGAGTGAGAGCAGTTCCCCTGTTCAGGTGGAAACTTCTAGAAGACCAGAAAGCCACTCTGCTCCGGATTTTGTCAGAGGGCATCCACACTGTTGCAGAGGCCCTGCCACTGCACGGCTGGGAGGCTCTGTGCCCCGGGGCACCTCGCTCTGCACTGAAGAGCTCAGTGCTGTCGGCAGGAGCAGGCACTCTGGGCTGACAGCCACGGGCTTGGAAGCAGGGAGACAGCCCTGGAGGGTGCCTGGATGGGTACTTGAAGGCCATTTTTAACCCCTAAGTCCCACAAGGCAAAGAGCAGGGCGATGAATAGTGGCAGGATGAGTTCAGAGGCCGTGGGCAGCTCTGGCACATCACCAAGCAGATTGAGATCAATGGAGTGACTGTAGGAGGAAGGGTCAAGATGGGGTACCAGTCCCTGCGGGCATTTACAGGGTGAAGTGACAGGGCACACGGGGTAAGGAGCCCTTACCCAGTGTGGCACTCAGGTAATAGGTCCCTGACTCTGGTCCTTGGCTTCTTTCTCCAGCTTCCCTCTGGAGGTGGCCACAGGGGCCAAAATGAGGGTCAGAACCATCAGAGGCTCCCTGTGTGCATCTGTCCATCTCTGGGGCAGGGAATGACCTGGCTGCCCAAATTATAATTGGTAGTGCCATTCTCTGAGTGCTATGTTCCCGGCAATGTGTTAACCATTTACGTTACACTAGCTCAGTAAAACTTCATACCCACCCACAAAGTCAGAACTATTATTATTCCCACTAGAGGCCGGATGCACAAAGATTTGTGCAGGAATGGGCCTTCCTTCCCCTGGCTGCTGGTACCGCCTTTGCTTCAGTCAGAGCCACCTTTCCGCCTTCTCACGCTGCCCAGAGGCCCAGAGCGGCTGGGGTGGTATGGAACGCCTACATCGTCACCATGGCAATGATGTAAGCATCCTGCCTTCCCCTGGCCTTTCGGTGCCTGTGTATGCAAATTAACCCGTCATCTTTGTTGGGTTAATTTGCATACTCACTTCTGATTGGCTGGTGGGCATCGCAAAATTACGGTCAATTTGCATCTTACTCTTATTAGTGTAGATTGTATAGCTATGGATGCCAAGGCTCAGAGAGGTTGACAAGGCTCATATAGGTACATAGAGGTGGAGCCAGGACTTGGAAGCTTGGATCTTCTCTACTCTGATGGGATCCCTCAGACCTCTGGAGCCTCTTCTTCCCCCATTCCACTTCCCTCAACCATCTCACAGCCCAACAGTGTGACAGAAGGCCTGGAAGAGAAGGAAAAATCCAGTTTGGGCTTCTATTTTGGCTTCTTGATCTAAGGTAAGATGTAGAGAGAAGGATGAGTGGTCAGGGGATTATCTGCAGATTCCATTGCTTCAAGATGTTCATTCCTCCCCTCCCAGATGAAAACACAATAGCAAAGTTTTCTTTGGAGAGTAAAATATAAATTAAAAATGTTTTTTTCTCCTTTGGACAAAAACAATTATGTCCTTTGTAGGGCAAAGAAGCAAAGATCAGAATATAAACTAATCACCATTGTATACTACTCAGAGGTGAGGGCTGCTAAAAACCTTATATATTTTTTGTGTGAGTTTATTCCTAGTTCAGACACAAACATAGACATATATTTTATATTCCATGTTTTAAAATATATTTTTATTTCAGAGAGGGAGGGAGAGGGAGAGAGAGATAGAAATATCAATATGGGAGAGAATCATTGATTGGTTGGGGATCGAGCCCAGAACCTGGGCATGTGCCCTTGACTAGAATCAAACCCAGGACCCTTCAGTCCATAAGTCGATGCTACATCCACTGAGTCAAACTGGCTAGGGCTACACTCTGTTTTCTTTTTAACGAAGCAAAGTGTTATCACTGCAATTTGGGAACTTCTTTTTTCCCCCCTCACTCAATAATTTATCTGAATACCTTCCCAAGTGGGGATGTATGTATTCATCCACTATCTCATATTCAGTGGCTGTGCAGCATTTCATTCTACTATTGGACCATAATTAATTGAACTAATCTCCTAATGTTAAATATTTAGAAATTTCCAAATTTTCGTTCCTGTGATGATGCACAACGCTAGTTAAAATCTCAGTACATCCTATCTGGAATCATGAAGTGAAATTAATAGGGTGAAAGATCGGTGCGTGTTGCCCAAGTGCCCCGAGGAAAGGCTGTAGCCATTTATTCTCATAAACAATGTTTGAGACCCTCTCTCCCCACCTCAACACACACAGACACACCGTTGCTCTTCCTGAAATATTCTTTCCTTACGAAAAAAAAAAAAGGTTGACAATTTGATACATGAAATGCTATCTCATTTTGTTTTATTTAGCACTTCTTTAATTATTAATTGGGGTCAACAGTTTTTCATGTGCCTATCAGCCATTTTTGTTTCTTCTCTGAGAAGTGCCCATTCATATCCGTTGTCCATTCCATTTCTCAGATAATTTTCTTTTAACACAGCTGTTTTATTTAGGTGGAACCTGGCATATTAGAATCACCTAGAAGACTTTTCAAACAATAGAAGGAAGAAAAGAAAGAAGGAAGGGAGGGAGGGAGAGAAGAAAGGAGGGAGGGAGAGAAGGGAGGAAAGAAAGAGCCTCATCAGCCCAGGATAAATATTTGGTGGAGCCTGCGTATCAGTATCTTTAACGTGTCCTGTGCTTCGGATGTGTAGCCACGGCTGAGAACCCTTGTTATAAATTAGATTTCTCCCACTGTCTGGCTCCAAATGCTTTCACTGCAGAATCTATTCTCGGCACTCTGACACCCCGTTTTCTCCTGTGAAAAATGGGCATCAGCACTGTGAAGCAACACAGCACCTCCCTCCCAAAGTCTATAAATCCCAGGGAGGAGGCCAGAGTTTCAGGAAATGGGGCAAGGCAGATGCCGTGGTCAGGCTCGCTGCCAGGCGGATTGGAAAAAATTAAGGGTTCGCTCAGGCAATGAGACGTGGCCTGCAGATAGCCTGAGCTCCCCGTGGAGGGGGCCAGCGCCAGGGATCTCTGGACCCCTTTTGTTTCTCTCTTGTACCCACCTTCAGAAGCTCAGCAGAATTAAATTCTTACCTGAGGCATTTCATCTTTCAGATGTCAGCAGGAGAGAGAGGAGTGTGGGCCCAAGGCCTGGGGTCCCTCAGGAGGGCCAGTCCCCTGGCTCACAGGCATGTGCAGGAGAGGCTGCCTCCACCACCTCTAGTCCTATCAAGGGGTGTATAACATTCTCAAAAACACAAAAACCAACGTATTTTAATACATTTCTGTTAAAACCTAAGGATCTCCCGCCCCCCTTCTACCGCCCCCTTCCCCATACACATACACCTCTAGTCCACCCACATGCAGGTGCTTGTGGTCCACTCTGGGGGACGGGAAGGGATGAAAGGGTCTTTCCAGTGATCTCATCAGGAAGGTCCCCGGAAACTCCCAGACTGACTCTGTGCTCCTCGGGGTCTCTGACTGCTGAGGTCTTGGGAGGACCACAAACACTGGCCTTCCAGGTGCTGGTGCGCAGCAAGGTGGAAGCTCCACTCAGTGGCTTGAATCTTAGTCCACTTGGTGCTCGTGTGTGATCCTCAGCCTCGATGTTCTCATCTGTGAAATGGACACAGTGATGTTCCGGTTTGCTGAGAGGACAAAGCAGTGTGTGGTGTAACGCAGACCCTCAGTAAATGCCGGGCGCTCTGTGCACACCCCTCCATGCCTTTTCCCTTCCCTCAGTAGTTGGAGCTGAGGGCTCTGAGTTCAGCTCTGGAAACTCTGTCCAATTATCTCCTCCACCCCCGCCCTCCACTTACGCCATTAGTCAGGGAAGGACAAACCCCCTTCCCCAGACATGGTCTCCCAGCCTCTACCCCTGAGCAGTTTACACCAGAGGCTGCACCCCTCCACCTGTGCCCACACCCTGCCCCAGGCCACACCCACCCCTCTTGCCTTCTCTCCCACCCTCTCTCCATGAACCCCATTCCCTGAACTCCCATTGATTCCTCACAGCTCTTATGCTTTCCCACCTAGACTTGGTGCTAAAACTTTATGATCCCCCTAGCCTGGTAGCTCAGCCAGTTGGGGTGTCCTCCCCAGGAGCCGAGGTTGTAGGTTCGATCCCCTGTCAGGGCACATGCTGAAGTCAACCAGTGAATGCATGGATGGGTGGAACAGCAGGTTGATCTTTTTCTCTTTCTCTTTCCACTGCTCTCTCTCTAAAATCAATAAATAAATTAAACAAAACACTCTTATTATAAATCTAATTTGTGCTGAGCACTTACTTTGTGCCAGGGACAATGCTTCATCTCTGTTATATTAGTAAAGTTGTTCATAGGGACCTCTTTGTTACCCCATTTACAGATGAGGCAAGTCAGACTAGTTTGGACTAATTTGCCTAAAGTCACAGGCCACTGGGGAGCCAAACTGGGTGCCGACGGCCCCTTCTCTGTGTTTTGTGTCGTGTACACTGAGCTGTCCCCAAGGAGCTTCAGTCCCAGGAGACGTTCTCTCTCCCTGCCCTGAGCTCCCCCGGAACCAGGTTGGTTCCTTCCACACCCTCCTCTCTGCTTCCATTGCTACTGTCTGGGCTCCTCTTACGCCTTTTAACCATGGACCTGGGGCTCTCCATGAGGGTCTGATTTATCTTTGAATCTGGCACTGTGGGTTCTTAAATAGTTTTTTTTTTTTCTCTAAAATTCTAAGGTAACATGTACTCATTATAGAAAAAAAGGGAAAGCACAGAAAAAGTAAAGCAGAAAAAAAATGTCACCTACGATCCCACCATCCTGAGAAAATCTTGGTTAACATATCGGTCAAATTCTTTCCAGTCCACATATGTATTTTACGTATACACTAGAGGCCCAGTGCACAAAATTCGTGCATGGAAGGCGGGGAGGGGTCCCCTCAGCCCAGCCTGCCACGTCTCACATACAAGGAGCCCTCAGGGGATGTCCTACTGACAGCTTAGGCCCGTTCCCCATGAGGAGTGGGTCTAAGCCATAGTCTGGCCTCCCTTTGTGGGAGGTGACTGGGCTGATCAGGGAAAGGCACCAGCCCCATCCCCCCACTGCTGCAGCCACTGCCAGTCACTGCAGCCACCAAGGTGTTTTCATCAACCTAGACTCTGGTCCCTTCACCATGAAAAAATGACAACTTTCTTTAGGCATTTTCAAGATGTGTCTTTCATAGGATATGACATTTCTTTATTTTTCTTTTTTTAGCCTCACCTGAGGATATGTTTCCATTGATTTTTAGAGAGTGTGGAAGAGAAAGGGAAAGACAGAGAGAAACATCAAAGTGAGAGGAACACTTTGATTGGTTACCTCCTGCATGAGCCCTGACCTGGGCCCTAGCTAGGGAGGAGCCTGCAACCTAGGTACATGCCCTTGATCAGAATATAACCCGGACCCTGCGGTTGGCAAACCTAGGCATTATCCACTGAGCCAAACTACCTAGGGAAAGGATATGACATTTCTTAGCCCTCCAGCAGCAGACCTTCATTTTTTCCTCCAGGAGTGTGGTGGAAAAACCCTAGATTACTTTTTTGGATTCTTATACCCAAGTTACTAACAATATTACCAGTGGCGTACAGGGAGCTTAGCCAATGAGCGGTCAGAAAGGGTGTTTCCTCTACAGTTCACACCTATCTCCTCTGATCTCCCGATCCAACCCTGCCAAGGCCTAAAGCCTCTGGCCCTGGGCGGGGACCCCCAGTTAGCTGCAATTGCCCTGCCCCACCCACGGCCAAGGCTGCAAGCCTCTGGCCAAGGCTCTGAAGCTTAAGCCCTGGGAAGAGGACCCCTCGCCTGGGCGATTGCCCTGCTCGGCCCAGGCCAAGGCCAAAAACCTCTGGCCAAGGCTCGGCTGGGGCCCTGGGCCATTGACCCCCAGCGTGTGCGATTGCCCTGCTCTGCCCCGGCCAAGGCTCCGAGGCTTGGGCCCTAGGCAGGGAACCCCCAGTGCAGAGATCATCCTGCTCTGCCCCCTTTGCTGCAAGCCTCTGGCTGAGGCTTGATCCCTGGGCAGGGGACCCCCAGCTTGCTCTGATCACCAGGCTCTGCCCTGCCCAAGGCCAGCAAGGACAGGCGGAAAGCTTGGCTTTCTCCATCGCAGGGGAAACGCAAACCTCCCTCCTGCTCTCAGTGGCCACAGCCATCTTGGTTGGCTTGGGGGTATGGCTTGATCAGACGTATGGTCAATTTGCATATTACTCTTTTATTAGATAGTACAGTTTTTTTAAAAAATATATTTTATTGATTTTTCACAGAGAGGAAGGGAGAGGGATAGAAACTCAGAAACATCGATGAGAGAGAACATCGATCAGCTGCCTCTTGCACACCCCCTGCTGGGGATGTGCCCGCAGCCACGGTACATGCCCTTGACTGGAATCGAACCTGGGACCTTTCCGTCCGCAGGGTGACGCTCTATCCACTGAGCTAAACCAGTTTCGGCTAGGTAGGATAGTTTTTCTTAGACAAGCAATATGTATTTTGTGTAAAGTAGACATTATACAGTACTATTTTCCATGTGACTTTTTTTTTACATTATATTGTGAGCAATTCCCATGTGAGAAACTCTTTGGAAGAGGGATTTTAGGTGGCTGCGTGTGGTTCCTCTGTGATGGGGCCCCTGCTGAGTAAAGCACTCCCCCATTCCGGCGGTTCATTTAGGGCCTCTCAGATTATTCCGTGGGAGGAAGACCTGCAGTGGAATTGTTGGGACAAAGAGAAGGCTCCTGACACCGAGTGTCCCGGGGCACTGCTCTATCAAACCCGCTCCCATCCTCGTCTGCCCAGTTGCATCCTCTGACCAGCAAGAGGCCCTGTCCTTCCAAACCCCTCTGCCCTTTCAGGCTGCCCAGAAGCCTGTGGGAATATCACCTGGGGGATGCGACACGAGGGCCTGGCCCACCTCCGCCAGATCTCCCCTTCTCGCTAATCTGGACTCCTTTGGGTTAAGGGCAGTGTGGCTCAAAGGTTGCTGGAGGTAAAAAGGAGTTCCGGTTGGATGGAGACTGGAGATGCTCCCCACTGAGCCACCGCCACGAGGCTGGCCTTCCCTGTCACTTCGTTAGCAACGGAGACTTGGCTTCGGGATCGGGGCCCGCTACAGAGTTTGGCAGGCTTTAAGTTTTATTTAAAAACAGTATGTAAAAATATTAAAGAATATTCTGGGAGGGAAAGACAAAAGATCGTGGCCCTATCTTTTTCATTTGTCCACGTCTTTTCTAGTCCAGGGAAGTAGTTTCTGCCTATGAAATGGGAATGACCTTCATTTATTTTTTTACAAAATGTTTTCATTGATTTCAGAGAGGAAGGGAGAGAGAGGTAGGAACATCAATGAGAGAGAATCATTGATTGGCTACCTCCTACCCACCCCACACCAGGGAACCAAACCCAGGGCCTTTCAGTCTGCAGGCTGAGGCTCTGTCCACTGAGCCAAAACTGGCCAGCACAATGGGAACGACCTTAGATCAGTCTCTTCAAATGTGCCCCAATCCTTCTTGGCTAGATTTTCACTGAGCCTAGAAGTGACACCCACAACGCAGTGGCCCAGAAGAAGGCTGAATTCCTGAGCCTCACAGGTGTGAGGCCCTGGGCAAGCCCAGCTCCTGGTAAACAGCTCGGGGTTTAGTCTAAAGAGTCGCTAAGTGGGTCAGTTCTTCGAGGAAATTTGTGTTATTTTCCAAGTCACTTCTAGTCATCATCCGGGAGACAATTTTCTTAAGGAACAAGTCTCCCTGCTCACCGATCAGTACCCGGCAAGGAGCTCAGTGTACCCCCCCCCCCCCCCCCTCGGGCGGAGCTGGCCCAGGCCTCGTCCTTCCTCCAGAGCCGCTTCTCCAACTTCAGGGGACGCCATGTCTGTCCTGCAGGCCCGTGGCACACCCCTCGCTGGGGCCAGACACTCCGATGCAGTGGAGTCTGCATTTCTACAAGTTCTCGGGGTGGAGGGAGGCTGTGCTGATGGTGCTGGTCCCAGGGCCCCCCTTAGCGGACGCTGGTCCGGGAGGTCGGAGGGAGGGACCCGCAGGGATGCTGCTCCAGGGAGACGGCTCTCGGGCTCAGACCAGGGCCGGAGGCGGCTGAACTTTGACGCCAGGCGTGGGGGTGCGGAGGAGAGTGGGGGGCAGGCGATGGAGCGGGAACTCCGAGCTCTCTGGCGGAGCCTGAGGTCGTGACTGCCTGGGAGCCTCCGATGCTGGTGTCCAGCGGCCAGGCCGGCTGGAGTGTCGCCGGGGCAGCGGGAGCGGGGAGGCAGCCGGGCGGGGCGGGTGGAATCTGCCCGGGGAGTGGCGGCAGGGGTCTCCTCCGGACACCGCAGGCAACCCCCCCCCCCCAAACCACCCCAGCGCCGGCCCCGCTGCGCGCCTTCGGAGCCTCCTGGCCCTCGCGCGCCCTGGACGGAGGGAGATGGGCAGTCCCACGCCGTGGGGCAGAGGCGCAGAGGGAGACTGACCTGAAGTTCCCCCCACCCCGAAATGCCCACCCGACTGGGTCCCTGCGCAAACCCCCGTTCCCCACGGCCTGTCCCTGGTGCGCGGCCCTCCCAGCCCACGGGAGGAGAGCGCAGGCTTCCCACGCGCCCCCTTCGCCCCCATCGGACCACAGAGCTGCCCTTCGCGCCCCTCCGCCCGGAGGCCTCGGCTTCCCCTTGCGGAGAGCCCGCGGGTTGCATGGGGACGGGTGCCGGGCTCCTTCCAGCCCTGGACGCCGTGCTCTCCGCCGGACCGTGTGAGGGGCAGGTGGTGGGAGGGGGCTGCGGCGGGAGCGGGGAAGGGACGGGAAGGAACGTGCAGGCTGGACTGGAAAATCCAGCTGGGCGAGCGGCAGCCCTTGGCTGTCCCCCCCACTGGAGGCTGAAGCCTGGCTGGCCCGCCCGCGCGACACATGCCCTGGGGGACCCCGGGGAGCCGGCCAGGGTTGGCGGCCATTGGGCGGAGAGCACTGAACAGAAAGTCGAGGAGCTTTTAGCTTTGAGGCCAAACACATGTGCTTCCAGGACTGTTTGGAACAGACATTGTCGTCAGCTTCAGTCCTTTTCCCTACAGACGCACTCAACGAGTTCAAATCGCGAGCTCTTAATGTTGGTGGCAGCTTCCAACACATCAATCCAGGGTACTGCGTGTCCTCCCCAGCCTACCCCTGCCCCTCTGTAGGAAGGCGAAGCTCCCTCAAAATGTCAGGTGGTTCAGAGACGTTTAGAAGGCAGTCTGGTTCCATGTAGCTTAAAGACATGTGTCCATATGTACCATGTAATGTACGGTGTTATAGTATACACTTGAGTGCCCAGATTATTATCTCTGAATGCATAATAATCTGGCCACTCAGTGTATATACATATACAACATACATACATATATAACATTATATGTAAATATATATAGTAATATGCATGCTTATATACATACACTTGCACATATATTTGGCCCACAGAATCTAGGGGAAGGTTAAATCCTAGAAAGGGTGCAGGGATGTGCCAGAACTCTCCAAGGGCAGCCCCCACGCCCAACAACTTGAAGTCTCTCACAGACACTTTTCTCTAAAAAACTAGAGCAAGGGGACCCTTAGCTAACCACACAGATCATGCGAGAAACCTCTGCAGAGGCCCAGGCGCTTCTGCTGGCCCCGGGGCCGGGTGCGGTCCCCTGGACCTGAGCCCGAGCGCCATGGGGGCTTCCTTTCTGGTGATGGCTCCGGGATACAAAGGCCCACTCCCAGGACTGATGAAGCCCTCCCGGTTCTCAGGCTGGGACCCGCCAGCGAGGCCTGCTGCAGAGCTGGGGCAGGAAGGACGGAGCCAGCCCTCTGAAGGCCTGGCCAGAGGGGCATTCGGCCTGCTCAGCAGAAGCATCCAGGGCCATTGTGTGCAGTGGTGCCCACACTGCAGCCCCATGGGTGTCACTGGTGCCGGTGACTCTGTGAGGGCGCCCCCTGGAGTCGTATAGTGCAAGTGCATGTGGCCCTGGAAGCATTTCTGCTATTCAGCCCAGTTTCTAGAAACATTTCTAGAAACAGAGCTTCCTGAGGCATCTGCACACGCAGGGCCCCAAGAAAAGACTCCAGGCAATGAGATGGCGACTTGTTTTCTCTGGGGGCCTTGCTACCCTCACCATCACCATCACTGTCAACACAGAGGAAGTCTTGCTTCCAGCCCGCCTGCCTCATGAACCCTGAGAATGCCTTGCAGCAGCAGGGGATGTTCCAACAGCGGACCAAGGCTGAAAACTTATATTCAGAAACCCCAAGTCTCCACAGCGGAGGAGCCATCTGTCCTCAGTTAAGTGTCATCCTAAGGATTTGTTTCCTAGGGCTGAGTTACTACTGCCACCAGCTTCTGGAGGCCAGAAGCCCACCGTCAGGATGTGAGCAGCGCAGGCTCCTTAGAGGCTGAGGGGATCGCCTGTGCCTGCCCCCCTGCCTCTGTGGCTGCTGGCGGTCCCGGAGGTTCCGGCTTGCAGACACAAGCGATGGGTCTCCAGTCTCTGCCTCCATCTCCACATCATCTCCCCCTGGGCGTCTCCTCTTCCTTCCTCTTCTCTCTTTTAAAAAAATTGAATTAAATTACATTATTTATGGAAATAAAATAGGCATAGCATAAAATGTACCATTTTGACTCTTTTTAAATGTACAGTTCATTGGCATCAAATACATTCACATCCTTCCCTCCTTTGCAAAGACAGTTATCCCTGGATGTAGAGCCCACCCTAATCCAGGATGGTCTTGTCTTGAGATCCTTATCTTAATTATATATCCTAAACCACCCCTCCAAATGAGGTCATATTTACAGGTTCTGGGGAGACTTATTTTTTGAGGGGGTCACCAGTCAACCTAGCATAGCCTCCAAGTCTCATCTGGGCAGTGGGAATCCTACTTCCATCTCTACCTCTATCAGATGCCATCTGTGTTGAAGGGTCAGTGGCGGTAGGCCTGACCCATTTTGGAATTGTGTGGCCCCTAAGGAACCAGGTCTGCACGTGTCCTGAATTCCAGCACCGTGAGGATTCCCTCTCCCCAGGAGAGAGAGGTCTCTCCTACTGTAAATAGACACCTGGCCACTGAAAGTGGGACAATAGGCCCGAAGGGGAGGGTGTGGGTGGGTCGGGTTGGGGGGCTGCCTCATTAATCTCTCCACCCATAGAAGGCATTCCTCATAACCCCCGTGACTTGAGACAGACAGGGCTCCATTCCCTCCTCCACAAGCCATCTTTCCCAACAGGTTGGGGCTTCCGGAAGAAGGCAATGTGATGAGGCCGAGACCAGGACCCTGCTTGTGGCCTCCAGGAGCTGCCCTCCCCCCCCCGCCCCCCCCCCCCCCCCCACATCTTGGTGGCCTTCCAGACTCCCACTGCCCCTTGCTGGCTCCTCCCCTGGTCATGCCTGTCCAGAATGGCCTCTTACCCCTCTGGATTCCCTTGACTCTTTTTTGGCTCTCAGTCCCTCTCAAGATGAAGTACACAATGTGCAGGTGACCTTGGGCAAGTTTCCCAACCTCAGCTTTATCACCTACAGAGTGGAGATTGTCATAGTAGATACTTCAGGGGTGGGTGTGAGGCTCAAATGAGATAACTAGCTTGAGAGGCCAAATACACACATGGACCTGGAGCCAGTCCTCCGGGTTTAAATCCCGTTTGCTGTGGGCTTTTGGGTCACTTTCTTAACCTCTCTGGGCCTCAGCCTTATCATCTGTAAAGTGAGGTGAGAATAATGGTGCCTATTTCCTAGGATTTTGGGGAGATTAAATGAGCTGATACAGGGGACGCACTTGGAAGAGAGCTAGGGAAGAGCCAGCTACTATTACTGTTGTTACTGTTGTTATGGAGTTTAACACTGTACTTTGCATGTAAAAAGCCCTGAAGAAAAAGTTGATGACAAGCAAATTAAAACCTAAGCACTCCAACCTGCCTTCTCCCCTGGGACCTATTTTCCCAATTAGCTTAAGCTTCTAAGTGGGATGGGGGCACAGCAGGGGTTTGATACAACTTGGTTGATTCAGGGACCCAAGGAGCTGCTAGATGCTGTCTGTGTTTTCCTTTCTTACTTTGTGGTGGTGGTGATGGGGGTGGGGGGAGGGGGGCAGTGTCACCACCTTCAGGGGGAAACTGATGCCAGCTACAGATCTTCTCCCCAGAAAGGTGCTCAGAAGCCAATATTCACAGTATGTGGCACAGTTTCAGGGGATGCCTGGACCTGCCCCCCCTTCCAGGGGGTCAGGGTGAGGAGCCCCTCTTCAGATAACACACTCTCCCGTTGGTTGGTTTTACTCCAACCAAACAAAAGCTAGCCCTGCTCCTTCACTCATCAGTGGGTGGCACACCTTCCACCCTGGCTCCCAGGCCTCATGCTACCTCCCCCAGGTCCCCTGGCTCAGTGCCCACTGTAAGCCACAGCCCTTGGCTAAGAGTTGAATACAGCACCTGTTCGGCATTTGAGGGCGAAGAAGAAGAAGAAGAAGAAGAAGAAGAAGAAGAAGAAGAAGAAGAAGAAGAAGAAGAAGAAGGAGAAGGAGAAGGAGAAGGAGAAGGAGAAGGAGAAGGAGAAGGAGAAGGAGGAGGAGGAGGAGGAGGAGGAGGAGGAGAAGAAGAAGAAGAAGAAGAAGAAGAAGAAGAAGAAGAAGAAGAAGAAGAAGAAGAAGAAGAAGGAGAAGAAGAAGGAGAAGAAGAAGAAGAAGAAGAAGAAGAAGAAGAAGAAGAAGAAGAAGAAGAAGGAGAAGAAGAAGGAGAAGAAGAAGGAGAAGAAGAACCACACAACAGACTCAACTTAAAAAAAAAAAAAAACTAAAAAAAACAAACAAACAGACAGAGGAATCCTCCTCCCAGCCAAACATCGGAAGTCACAGGACTCTTACTTGCTGAGTGGGACTAAATGGTATGTATGACAAGAGGTCCTGAACTCATCCTGGGCTGAGTGATACAGGAGTTACCCAGACTCTGGTGTGTGTGTGTGTGGGGGGGGGGGGGGGACTGTGGGCTGGAAGACCAGATAGCTTGCTGGGGAGGTTCTATTGCTTTTATTCATGGATGTGATCTCCTTCCAGCATTTAATGTTAAGTGTAGTTTCAGAATTTTAGTATATGTTCCTGGGAAGATGATAACACAAACAACATCTGTTTACTTGACGTCAATTATGTTCTTGGAATTGGCTTACTTGCTGTTGTTGTCCATCCATCCATCCATCCATCCATCCCTCCATCCATCCTCCATCCACTGTTTACTAGGTGCCTTCTCTATAGGAGAAGCTGTTCTAGGCACTGGGGACACAGCAGTGAACAGGCAACAAAGGTCTTTGTCCTAATGAAGTTTTGGCAGGAGAGATGGCTAACACAAAATAGACAAAAATATATGTCAGGTGGTAATGTTTGCTGAGAAGAAAAACACAGCAGGCAGGGGCTTGTACAGGAAAGGCTTTTTTGAGCAGAGGCCTGAAGGAGGGAGGGAGAGAGCCATGCAGAGGTCTGAGGAAGGTCCCAGAGAGGAAGGAGGGCCGTCCGCCAAGTGGTCAATCCTGGTTGGTAACCTGCAGGGCCAGTTTCCACAGCTGGGGGTGTCAAGGTTGCTGAGTGACCCCAGCCCTGTGCCAGAGCCTTTTCTGGGGCACAGGTCCTCCCTGGCTGTGCGCTTGGGTCTTCGTGTCATGCGTAGAGGACTCTTTCTTCCTATCCTCCTCCCCTCCCTATTATACCTGTGCTATTAAGAGCCCCAAATCTTCTGCTGAACGCTGGATGGAGTTGGAGATATTTGAAGATGTTGACCTTTAGGAAGGTTATACTATTTGCTACAGACAATGTTTGTGTCCCCCAAATTCATATGTTGAAATCTTAACCCTCAGAGTGGTGATATTAGGAGAGGGGGCCTTTGGGAAGTAATTAGGTCATGGTGGTGGGGTCCTCATGTATGGGATTAGTGCCTTATAAGAGACCCCAGAGAGCTCCCTCATCCCTTCTGAGGACATGTGAGGACACAGTGAGGACAAAGTGAGAAGATGGCTGTCTATGAACCAGGAAGCAGACTTTCACCAGAATCTAGCCAAGCTAATGCCTTGATCTTGAACTTCCCAGCCTTCACCACTGTGAGAAATAAATTTCCGTTGTTTATCAGCCATTCACTCTATGTTATTTTTGTTAAAGCAGCCTGAAGGGACTAAGGCCTATCAGAAGAAATAGAGGGGCTAGATGGACAAGCTAAAGAACACCAGCAAGAACTAATGAGACAAATCCAGAATGTGGGACATTCTATAAGACAAGTAACCTGGTCTCTTAAAAGGAAAAAAAATGTGGCAATGAAAAATAAAAGGATGGGAGAACTGTTTCAGATGAAAAGGAATATATAACCAAATGGGATGCATTTTCCTTTAGCAGACCCGGTTAGAACAGGCAAGCTATAATAGACATTTTAGGGACATTTAGGGGATTTTAATAGACTAGATTTTAAATGGTGTTCAGAAATTATTGTTAATTTCTTAGGTGTGTTAACAGGGTTAGCAGAAGAATATTCATTGATTTTGGATATGATGTTGGTGTGTGTGTTTGGGGGTTAGGGGGTGGGAGGCGGTGACATAATTTATTCAGAGGTTGTTCAGCAGAGTAAATAAGCAAGTAAATAAAATCTAAGATACAGCTTGGTTCCAGGGAGGAGAATGGGCTGCCCCAAGGGATAGGACTCACCTTCCTGTGCTCTGCCAGGCCCAGGTGCTTGACAAACCCCAGGGTACGGACTTTCTGTGTGATCAGGGATGGAACGTGCACCTGGCACCTAGGACGTGCTTCATCTAAATTGAAGAAGTGAATCAGTGGTCAGCAAACTCATTAGTCAACAGAGCCAAACATCAACAGTACAACGATTTAAATTTCTTTTGAGAGCCAATTTTTTTTAACTTAAACTTCTTCTAATACCACTTCTTCAAAATAGACTTGCCTAGACCATGGTATTTTGTGGAAGAACCACACTCAAGGGTCCAAAGAGCCGCATGTGGGTTGCAAGCCAGTTTGCCGACCACTGGAGTGAATGGGTAATCTTTGTGGGTTTCATCTCCTAGGATGGGCTCTGGCTGAACATGCCCACCCAACACATTTCCGTCCCACCCACCCTTCAAGCCACCATAGAACAATGGGAAACATGGGCCCATCACAAGACACGGGTGGGTATCAGCCAGGGTCACTTTTAGGGATGTGACTAGGAAGGTCTGAGTTCTCCCTGAGTCCCCTCAGCATCTCCCTGAGGTCGGGTCTTGGAACTCAGCTACTTCTTAGCCTCTTGGTTTAAGGCAGTGTTGACTAATAAGTTTGCTCTGTTGACTAATAAGTTTGCCGACCACTGGTTTAAGGCAAAAGTAGGTCGCTCATAATCTCTCAATATGAATAGCTGGCCTGCTGGTCCCTAATTATTTCACTGAATTGAGGACTTCATGTTTAATAGCCTATACCCTAAAGCAGTCGTTGGTAAACCGGCTCTCGAGCCACATGCGGCTCTCTGGCCCCTTGAGTGGGACTCTTTCACAAAATACCACGGGCTGGGCAAGTCTATTTTGAAGAAGTGGTGTTATAAGAAGTTTAAATTTCTTTTTCTCAAAAGAAATTTCAATCTTTGTACTGTTGATATTTGGCTCTGTTGTCTAATGAGTTTGCCGACCACTGCCCTAAAGGGCTCCCAAGTCAGGCACCCAATAAGAACTTAGTGATAATAGTAATAAAAATAGCTAACATTTATTAAGCAGTATTTTCAGTGTCATGCTAAGTGTTTAACACAAGTTACCTCTTTAATTCTCCTAAGTAGTTGTATTCCTTGGGGCAGCTCATTCTCCTCCCTTGAACCACGCTGAAACCTAGATATCTTTGATTTTATTTACTTACTTATTTACTTTGCTGAACAATCTCAGAATAAATTATGTCCACCCACACATACCAACATCATTCAAAATTAGGGGTTATTTTTCTGCTAACCCTGTTATCACACCTAAGAAATTTTTTGGTTTTTTTTTTTTAATATATTTTTATTGATTTTTTACAGAGAGGAGGGGAGAGGGATAGAAAGTCAGAAACATCGATGAGAGAGAAACATCGATCAGCTGCCTCCTGCACAACCCCTACTGGGGATGTGCCCGCAGCCAAGGTACATGCCTTTGACCGGAATCGAACCTGGGACCCTTCAGTCTGCAGGCCATCGCTCTATCCACTGAGCCAGACCGGTTTCGAAGGAAATTGGTTTGTTTTTTAAAAATATTTTTGTATTGAATTTAGAAAGGAAGGGAAAGGGGGAGAGAGGTAGATACATGAATGATGAGAGAGAATCACTGATTGGCTGGCTGCCTCGTACACAGCCCACACTGAGGATTAAGCCTGAACCCGGGCATGTACCTGACTGGGAATCAAACTGTGGCCTTCTGGCTCACACCCGTCGGCCGACGACCAAACCACTGAGCCACGACAGCCAGGCAATTGTGGCATTTTTTTTCTTTTTTCTTTTTTTCATCTTTATTGTTCAGTTTATTAATTACATTGTTCCCTTTTCCCCCCCCCATAGTTCCCCTCCACCTGGTACCCATCCCACCCTCCGCCCTCACCCCCCTCCACTGTCCTCTCCCATAGTTGCAGATTTTTGTCCAGTCTCTTGCTGCACTTCCAGCACCCCTTTCTCCCCAAGAGTTCTCAGTCCATTCCCTCTCTATGTCCAGGATTCTGTTACATTCACCAGTTTATCCTGTTCATCAGCTTATTAATTCACTTGATTTTTAGAATCATTCTTTTATAGATATGTATTTGGTGTTCCTAATTTAGACTTTTATCTTTTTCTTCTTCCTCTCTTAAAGAATATCTTTCAGCATTTCATATAATATTGGTGAACTCCTTTAGCTTTTTCTTATCTGCGAAGCACTTTATCTGACCTTCAATTCTGAATGATAGCTTTGCTGGATAGAGTAATCTTGGCTGCAGATTCTTGCTATTCATCACTTTGAATATTTCTTGCCACTCCCGTCTGGCCTGCATCCTTTCTGTTGAGAAATACGCTGACAATCAGTATAGGGGCTCCCTTATAGGTAACTAACTGTTTTTCTCTTGCTGCTTTTAATATTCTCTCTTTGTCTTTTGCTCTTGGCATTTTAATTATGATGTGCCTTGGTGTGGTCCTCTTAGGGTTCCTATATATTGGGGTTCGGTGCGCTTCTTGGACTCCTAAGTCAATTTCTCTCACCAGGTGTGGGAAGTTTTCGGTCACTATTTCTTCAAATAGCTTTTCATTGTCTTGCTCTCTCTCTTTTTCTGGCACCCCTATAATTCGGATGTTGGTATGCTTGAGGTTGTCCCAGAGGCCCCTTACACTATCTTCAATTTTTTGGATTCTTTTGGTTTCTTGCTTTTTCAGCTGAGTGGATTTTACTTCTTTGTATTTCAAATCTTTAACTTGGTTCTTGGGGTGTTCCAGAGCACTTTTAGGTCTTTGTGTAATATTTTTTATTTCAGTCAGTGTATGCTTAATTTCTGGTTGTTCCTTTTTCATATCCTTGAGGGTCTCATTTATTTCCTTTTTGGTCTTGCTTATTTCCTTATAGGTCTCGACCTTTTCTAGGAGCCTCTTGAGAAGCCCTATAACCGTGGTTTTGAATTCCATGTCCAGTCTTTTTTTTCCCTCCATTTCTTTCACATCTGATTTCTTTCCATGTCTCTGCATGGTGGCTGCTTCCCTGAGTTGGTCAATTAGCTTTGTGTGGTAGACTTCCTACAAGGGACAGTGGGTCAGCCTCCCCAGTTACCTGAGGTGGATATGGGTTGCACATTCTTGCTGAAGTTAAGCTCAGGATAATTGTTGTTAGCACTTGGAGGGGTTGACCTCCAGGCCAATTGTCTGTGAAGTTCAGCTGTGCTCAGGTTGGATGGGCGGAGTCTCTGGGTCAAGCAGACAGCAATAGCTCCGCCCTATGTGGCCCCAGGGAGTCTGTGTTGACGGCAATGGCTGCCAGCACCTCTGAGAGAGAGCCGCTGCCAAGCTTCACCAGCTGCCGGGGAATTCAGACTCTCCCCAAATGCATCTGCACACCCAATGTCTCACCCAGGGTTGTAAAACAAAGCAGTCTGATGGTTTCCCGAATGAGAGAGCAAGTTGTGAGCGCTCTCTACGCAGTTACGCAGCTGTGCTGTTCCCAAGGTCACGCGCAAGCTCGCCTTCTCCACAAGCTGGCAGACCCCCACAGCGCCTGAGCTTCGGCGTGCCCTCCCACTGTCCAGTTTTCACCCCGTATGATAGTGGGTTCCCTGGACTTCGCCCAGAGCTGGAGAATCAGTCCAGTGGGACGTCTTTGTCTCCCCATTCGAGAAAACTGGATGGTTTTCAGCTGCCCGCCCTCTCCACAGTGTGCACTCCAAACCTCTCTCCGTGCGAATCTTCAACGCTGTCCTCAGCTGCTCCTCCAAGTCACAGTGTCTTATCTTCACTTTATCTGTGGAATTTTCACTCGGCCAGCTTTCTGGTGATTCTGGAAGGTGTTTGTTCTTTCATTAAGTTGTAGTTTTAAAATTGCTGTGTATGACGGTAAGATAGGTGTTTTGCCTATGCCGCCACCTTGGTTCCTCCCCTGTGGTATTTTTTTTTACTTCATTTCCTATCCCATTTTACAGCCCAGTTCATAGTGTCACAGTTAGGAAGTGGCAGTGCCAGGACTCAAATTCTGCCACCTTATTCCTGCTTCTCTTCCCAGAGCAACGGTCAGGCCGGACTTTCTGTGGCCTCAGAGGCTTGGGAGTACTTTGTACTGGGGCCCGTGAGCACTGACAGCCACATGGGAAAGGCCTGGGCCACCAGGGAGCTAATGCTGCAACTCTGAGCGTCTGTTGTTCCCTACCAGGCTCCATGCAGACATGATTATCTACAACAAGGGCGCCTGTCCCTTCCTCACATCCTCAGACGCACACCAAAGACAAGGACAACTTGTGTCATCTTGTATGGAAGTGCCTGGGAGGGCCTTTTCCCCAGGGGTCAGCCCGGGAGGTACAGGCCAGCGTGCAGACACACCCCTTCAGCTGGGAAAGGGCTTCCCCCAGCACTTGAGCTGGGACAGGTGCCCTTTCTCCTCTGTGCTCCTCTCCCTACAACCTCCAGGTTGGTAGAGGCTGGTACCTGTGCCAGGTGGACTCTGCCCAGATTTCCCACCCCTGACTGCATTCTTTCAACAGGTATCTGCTGACCGGCCCATGAGCGCCAGCCTGCTTCACAGATGTTAGGTTCCAGCCACAAAACCAAAAAAAAAAAAAAAAAAGGGCTGGGGAAGAGGAGTCCAGATTTCACTGCAAATGAAGCTTCCCAGAGCTGCTGACTAAGGACTTTTCTTTCCAAACATCTGAAACAGCAGACAGACTGTAAATGAAGAGGGAGTTACAAGATAGTAGCTGAAGGGAAACAGGCCCCCTGTGTTCTGGGCTCTAGCTGTGGCCTCGCTGACGGGACCCGGGCAGCCGGGAAAGGCGATTAAACCGGATGGGGGAGAGGGGTCGGGTGGAACAGGGGTGCTGCCGGGTGTAGCAGGTCACGGGGCGAAAGAGTGCAGGCCTCTTCTCTGAGCCAAGGGAGCGCAGTTTATTCTTACGGGAGGGGACACGCTGGTCTGGGTCATTCTCTCGAGCCTCTGAATTAATGAATCCCACCCAGATCAAAGTTCAGGCTCCCAAGGCAACACAGCAAAAATAAAGTGAAACAAAGTGAGACCCCCCTTCAGCAGCGCTCCCCTTGACCAGAGAGCATTGAGTGAGGAGCTGGGCAGTCCTCGGGCCACACTTCTTCTCTCCTCCCACTGAGTCAAAATACTCATTTTAGTCAAATGTCTCCAGCCAGCCGAGGCTTGCATTTATAACGAAAGAGAACACCCCCTCCCCCTGTGGTGATAATCCTGCTGGATGTGGGGTCCCAGGATGGAGTACCTGGGCCCAGAACCTCATGGTTAGGAGCCACCTCCTCTACCATGCCAGTAGCAACTCCAGCCCCAACACGCTAGTCCTGCTCTGCCTAAAAAAGAAAAAAAAAAAAAAAAAAAAAAGGTGTGTGTGTGTGGGGGGCAAATGAGATGGTGAAAGCTGGTAGATGGCTGGGCAGGTTTCAACATGGAGCTTGACTTTGGGTGCCTTGCCATGTCCCTCAAGTTTAATGACTACCAGTGTGATGTTTCCTTTCAGGAATATCAAGCTTTGTCTGAGGGCCTACGCGTGAGGTTTATCTGTGCCTCTCTGAGCCACACTCAGACCTTTCTCAGGGGCTGAGAGGCGCTTGGCTTTGTTCAGAGCTTACAGAATTGAACTGGTGATTGATAGTATCCTATAGAACCTATAATAATAAAAGTGTAATATGCTAATTAGGCAGGATGCCCTTCCTGATGAAGCCTGGGCTGCGAGGGAAGCCGGGGTCCAGGTGCCAGAGGGAAGCTGGTGCGGGAAGCGGGGGCGGGGGGGGGGGAGGGGTAGGAAAACCTACTCTTGCACGAATTTCATGCATCAGGCCTCTAGTCCTATATAATAAAAGGCTAACGTGCAAATCGACTGGACGGCAGAATGACCGGTGGCTATGATGCACACTGACCACCAGGGGGCATACACTCAACACAGGAGCTGCCCCCTGGTGGTCAGTGCACCCCCACAGGGGAGCACTGCTCAGCCAGAAGCCGGGCTCACGGTTGGCTTAGGCCGGCTCCCTGTGACATCCCCAAAAGGCTCCTGGACTGTGAGAGGGCGCAGGCTGGGCTGAGGAACCCCCTACCCCGAGTGCACAAATTTTGTGCACCAGGCCTTAGTAGTATATTTTTTGGAAAAATTCAGATGGGGTTTGAGGTGGGGTTCTCAGTATCTTCGGGCAAAGGCAAAACCCAGATTTAGGAAGGACCCCTGTCCGGTTCCGGTTCCCAGGGTATCCTGCTTTTAAACTGGGTGAGGAAGCAAACACTGCTGGACACTGTGCCAGGGACCAGGGGACAAACCTGACCCAGAAGCTGACCCGGGAGCCTGAAGCCAAAGCAGGAGGGAGAGAGGAGCAAATTGGCCATCATAAAGCAAGGCAACAGCCCTGGCCACACTGAGAGGCTGACACTCTGCTCTGCTTGAGCGTTCAGTCCCTGGAATCAGACAGACCTGGGGTTCAGACTCTTATGCTTCCCGGCTGAGGGACCTCGGGGAAGTTACAGAGTGCTGCACGGCTTGGTTTCTGATGCTTCTATTATACAGAAAGAGCAAAAAGCAATATTAAATTATTTCCTCTAAACAATACCCCTTTAATGTGCACGAATTTTGTGCACTGGGCCACTAGCATGTTAATAATAGTGGAACAGGATAGTAAGAGCTTTTCTCTGATGGTCTTATGAAGCCTCTTGACCAGCCAGACTGTTTCCTTCTGTTTTATAGGCAAGAGAAATAAGCTTCTATTGTTGAAGCCACCATTACCATTTCTCATCAACTCTGTCATTGATTGCAAGATGGCATTACTTTATACATCACTAAGACAAAGAAATCACTGCCAAATAAATGGATACCCTATCCAACTGTATGATACATTCCAACCTCAAAGTTCAAGTGTGACACGAGTATGAGTCTTATTACACGAGACACAGTATTTTGGGTTTTTGTTACAGCTAAGCCTAATCCCGATTCATGAAACACAAGGGAACAGAAAGATGACAAGTTCTGAAGGACATGATAATCATGCAGAGGGAAAAACAAGTTTCTGTATAAAAGAATGACTCATAAAAATAGTAGTGACTGGCTGGTGTGGCTCAATGGTTTGAGTGTCAACACATGAACCAGGGCACATGCCCGGGTTGCAGGCTTGATCCCCAATAGGGGCCGTGCAGGAGGCAGCCTATCAATGATTCTCTCATCATTGATATTTCTATCCCTCTCCCTTCATCTCTGAAATCAATACAAACATATTTAAAAAAATAATTGTGACAACAAGGCTCAGCCTAGGAAAGTTTCTCCTATACTTCCCCGTCTGGCTTGGACCGACTGGGGAGTTATGTACGGCTATTTGGATTTGGCCATCCAGTGAGACTAGGGGACGAGTGAGCGTGCGTTTTAGGCTGTTAACTAAATCAGTCTCCACTATGTGTGATTTGGCTATTAGGGTTGCTGACTCTAGTTTCTTCTCCCCAGTTCTGCAGCGTCTCCTGATTGACTTCGAGAAAGACAAATGGGTAGCGGATGACCAGGACACGCTTGCATCGGACAGACTCCCCCAGGGCTGAGATCGCAGGACGGTCAAGGCTCTCTCTGCAGCAGCCAGTGCTACTGCTTTCTGGGGCGACTGGAGCCCTGGTCTAATGCAAAAGAGAGCCGGGTACTTTAGGTTGATCAGAGCCCTGGCTTTAATCTGACAATCCAATATTAATGTATCTGTTGTGATTAAAACACCAGAGCCAATATAATTAACAACAGAGAAATCTGCCTTATGTAAAGTGGTTGTAAAATGAAACATCCATTCTTTGTCATAAAGCAGGATTCCTTTGATGAGGAAGGTCCACTTCACTGTTTTAAAATAATGCAGTAACTTGTTATTCTCAGTGCTTCCTTCTTATTTTAAGAACATATTTTTATTGATTTCAGAGAGAAAGGGAGAGGAAGTGAGATAGAAACATTAATAATGAAAGAGAATCACTGACCGGTTGCCTCTTCCACGCCCCCTAGTGGGGATCAAGCCTGCAACCGGGGCACGTACCCTTGACTGGAATTGAACCAGGGACCCTTCAGTCCTCAGGCCAACACTCTTCCCACTGAGCCAGACTAGCTAGGGTACTGCTCCTTTCTTCGAGTGTCTTAAATTTACCAGGGTTCCCAAGACCTTCACAATTTTGCTGACTTTATTATGTATTGACTATCTATTCATGTTACAAGTGTTTTACATTTATTATTTAATACATCAACCCAAGTTGGAGGTGTCATTCCATTTTAAAAGATAATATAATTAGGGCTCAGAGAAGTTGATTAACTTCCTCAGGATAACACAGCTAATAAATGGACTCTGAACTTAGGTTGGTGAAGGCTGCCATTACAATTTAGTTTTGTAATGTACTGTACAAGCAACCATTTAAGCTTCCATTCCTGAAACTTGCAAAGTTCTGCTGAGTATATTTTATCTTTCCATTCAGGTCACTGGGCACTGAAGCTTGTGACTATTCTGAGGGAAAGCGTTCTCTACAAGGAAAAAAAAGTTGGGGAAGTGACTGGGAGATAAGCATGGTCACTCCAGGCCGTATTTAAAAGACACTCAGCAACTGTTGCAATGGCCTGTGTAATAACCTGTCAGCGATGGAGGGACATTCTATAGCAGATGTGAGGAGCTGGCTTCAGGGCTGCTGACTGACGGCCTGTTTCTAACGCACTACATCATGTGAGTTTTGGGGGAAGCAATATTTAATATTTTACAAACACTTCATAGAAATTTTTTGCTCATCTTAATTTCATGCCTATATTTTCTTGGAAATAAAAAAAAAAATTCCCTACAAATCCCTACTTAACCTTGCCAATTCAGATGAGGATACATCGGAACGAGTTATGGGAATTTCTTTTATGATCTCGTGTTCTACATAAAAAACAGCTCAGCTACTAAAATGACTGATCCAATTCTTATGGGCCAGATTTGAATTCTCCCTGGTTTCAACAAAATGGAAGCCCTACCAAATGGTTTCCTCTGAACTGAAGTACATTAAAACGGAGTAAAACTTCACATCCAAACTCATTACATTTTCCTCAGATACCAAAGGACAAAGACACCAGGATAAATTTCTTTTAAATTATTTTATTTTTGTGTAAGCTAAAAGGAAATTTACACACTGAAATCTCCAAAGACCTTGGGCATGCACATTACCCTTGTTAGAAGTTCTTCTACATCTCTCTCTTTTTTTCCATAGGAATTTCCCCAAACATTTAAAACCCATAGTTTTTACTGTATATACAAACTAAACCATAGCAATCTATGATTATGTCATTTACACTGTGCAAAATCCTCAAAAAATAGTGGTATGATAGAACAAAAAAAAAAAATCAGTAACAAGTAAATTTCATGGTAAGACATTCATGTAATTTGGTCCTTCTCCAAACCAAACTGATTTAAAACAGACATACAATCACTTAAAACCCCTCCAATCAAGTTCTGACAATGATCCATACCCTTAACAAAGGAGCAATCGATGAAGTACCTTACAAAAGGTCAAACAGCAATACGCCAGATTGAAAAGATTAAAAAAGAGCACAAAAATTTTAACAAAAGCCAGATCTGAAACAAATCCACCACACACGCACACACCTGCACACACACACACACACACACACACACTTAACAATGACTTTGAAGCTCATATATGACAGTAAAAGTAATTCAACATATGATATGAAAAATTAATAGGACATTCAATGCAATCTGAAAAGACTGAAGGGGATTTCACAGACAGTGGAGATTTGAGTTTTTAATTTTCTTTTTTTTTTTATTTCAAAAGTTTTGTAAGAAGGACACCACCAGTGTATTTCACAAAGACATAAATGTATACACCCCAGCAACACAAAAAGAATAAATCTTCAAAAATGTTCATCCCCGATTATTTACATTTTTTCTAATATAAATTTAGGACTTCAGTATGTAAATAAATATACATTACTATGTATACCTTTCTAGTGTGGCTTACCAACAAATTAGCTGAACTTGAATTTGTTTTTAATTACAGCAGGTATGCTTTTGATGGAAGGGGAGGGATGGAGGGAAGGAAAAGCCACTGAAACTGTCCACTTCCTCTCAGCTATCAGTCTGCTTTCTCCTGGGAGCTGGTGGAAGGCGTTAACGTGGCTGGGAACATCAACACCTTGGCATGCATGAACGTTAAGTCAGGAAGGCTAGCGATCACCTTGATGGCTTCTTCACTGAGGTGCTCCTCTTTCTTCGGTTTCCTATTGACAAATGCAAAAAGAGAAGGGTGTTAATGAGACACTGCTGTGAACCAAATGGGAGCACCCACTCTCAAGGTGGTCAGTTAGCCATCTATGAGGACTTGAGCACCTTTATCTCTGCTGGTTCCTGAACCTCATGATACTCTTGTGCTGTGTGCTTCCTATGCCAGATGCTAAGTTTCTTGTGAAGATGCACGCCTTATTTATGTATGTTCATTATAGCTGGGCACGTACATACAGATATTCACATGTACCCGTGTGGAGCTCACAGCTTTACTTTTAAGGGTAGGAGCATCTAACCAGGCATCCTTTCAAAATGTTACTAAGCAGAAATATAATAACACTTCGCCCAACTGGATTTCCCCCTGCTCCCAGTGAAACCACCAAAACTACCTTAGCATAAAACAAAACATGTTTGGCACAAGACCTTGTAAGTCATTTTAACCTCAGGCGCTCTTCATCCCCAAAGGGGGATTCCAGGAGAAACAGCCCTCAGTTCACAAACTCCGGCCTCAGCCCCAATGGGATGCAGACAGAGGGTCCAAATGCAGCAGCACAGGGCCGGCTGCTGACACTGAGGATGTACATAGGCAGGAGGGGCTCGGGAACAGGGGAGATCTCAAAATCCTGTGGGTTCCCTAGATGAAATACATTTTACTACAATGGCCCCAAGCGCTAGGAATGAGCAGTTTGGTGCCTAGCACATATATGAAGAATTCCGGGTGACTCTTGTCTTCCCAGCAGGTGAGCCACAGAAAATGCCAACACAGCCCCACATGTGGCACAAATTGAGCACATGATTATAATCCAACCTTTACTTTTTCAAGGAGATTAAATATATTGAAAGAATAGTAACAGTGATAAAAATACTGATTTTAAACGAAAGTTAATTTAAAATAACTTACTCTAAAAAGTCTGACCTCTTTTATGATAAAGGATAGTTGGTACTCTATTAGGTGTGACACAAGTTATTCCTGCCACCTAAATATTTTCTTTGTTCTGGGGACGGGCAGCAGAAAGTCAGGAGATAATGAAAGAGATGCAGACCTTCATTTTATACCTAGATTTTTCTATTGCTACCATTTTTGAATTCAGGCTGACATTAAATCAAGCGTCAGACTTTTAGGACTGAAGTGGTTTGATGGAGCACATGGGTCAGCTTTAGGCACACTGAAACTATCAGCAGACCAACCAATACTGAACTGAGTTCTAGGGTTTCTCAGCAGAATTGTTTCCTGATAAAAATCTACATTTAATTGTACTTAAATGGTGGCAAAACTATTAGGTGGATGTTTGATGGGGAACTGATATCTGCTTCATTCTCAAGTAAAACCAGATTGTTCTCTTTTTAGTCTAAAAGTGAAAAAACTGGAAGTATAAAATGGAAAAGGTTAGCCTCTTACCAATCGTCAATCTTAGCATCACCAACGATGGGGGTCACTCAGACATTATGTGTCTTCTGATGTGACACAACACCTCTGATGCATTCTAGGCAATGGTTTACCTGTCTTCATCAACCCCTAGATATAATTTCCAATTTACAGGAAGGGGAATCAAGAAACATATATTACGTGGACACAGACAAATAAATACAGAAGTTGGGATGTTCTTTGGCATAACAAGGTAGTGTTATAAAATGAAAAACAAAAGTGATCAAGGGTAGCTATACTGGATTAAAAGGGACTTAAGAGCCGTAACAGATAGGTACAAATAGCATTAGATTGAATACTGGTTTGGACAAAGCAGAGAGAAAGAACATTGTCAGAGAAATCTCAATATAGCCTGGTTATTAGATGAAATGAAAATTTTTGAAATTGACAGATGGAGATCACTGATTGCAAGGGTATATTTAATTACTTAATTCAGTATGGACTATAAAAATCTCAGCTTTGGTTAAAATAACACACATATGTGCATATTTACATAGAAAAAAATCGAATTTGCTCTAAGACGTTATAGTGATCTGAGTGGTAAGAATATGATAATTTAAAATTTTTGTTGGCTTATATTTTGTAACTTTCTACAACTTATCCTACTGCTTTGCAATGATAAAAGGTTATAAACAACAGTAACAAAATTGTATCTCAATGGACTTCCTCATTTGTGGAGTACAGTTGGGGTATGGGAAAGGAAGAACCTTCTACCCAAGGAATACTTGGTAAACATTATTCTAGGGTTTCTACCAATTGCCTCATTTCAGAGGCACTACTTGGAGGCAATATGAAGCTGTATTTAAAAATAAAAAAAAAGTTTTCTTTGTGCATTTATTTGTAGTCACTGCACATTGACGTGATCTTGTTTTCTTAAAATATAAGGAAGAACATGCTTGTGGAGAATTTGAAAATAAAAAATTATATTATGACCTTTTCTCAAAGCCAAAGGTAGTGACCTTATTTTCATTTATAGTGTCTCCAGTTAAGATTTATCCTTTTTGTCAAGGAAATACAATTAAGAGTCCAGAAATAAACCCATACATTTATGGCAAATTGATTTCCAACAAGAATGCCAAGACCATTCTATGGGGGATGAAGGGAAAGAACAGTCTATTTAAAAAACAAACAAACATTTTATTGATTTTTTATAGAAAGGAAGGGAGAGGGATAGAGAGTTAGAAATATCCATCAGCTGCCCCCTGCACACTCCCTTACTGGGGATGTGTCTGCAACCAAGGTACATGCGCTTGACTGGAATTGAACCTGGGACCCTTCAGTCCACAGGCTGATGCTCTATCTACTGAGCCAAACTGGCCAGGACATGAACAGTCTTTTTAACAAACAGTGCTGGTACAACTGGATACTCACAGGCAAAAGAACAAAGTTGGATTCCTATCTCACATCACATTAAAAAACTAACTCAAAATGGATCAAAGAGCTAAATGTAAGTGCTGAAACTATAAAACTTCTTAGAAGAAAACAGAGAATGTTCCTGACCTTGAAGTAGGCATTGGTTTCTTAGATAGGACACCTGAAGCACAAGCAACAAAAGATAAATTGTATTCATCAAAAAGGAGAGACTTTTGTTAATTCTCTTCAATGACGTGGCCACGCAACCTCCCAGCAGATGCAGAGATGAGGATCTCTGTGAAGACCCTGACTGGCAAGACCAGCACCTTGAGGTCAGTGACGCCACTGAGAATGTCAACGCTAAAATGCAAGAAAAGGAGGGCATCCGCCTGACCAGCAGTGTCTGATTTTTGTGGCAAATAGCTGGAGGTGGCTCCACTCTCTCAGACTACAATATGCGAGAGTCCACCCTGTAGTTGGTACTTCATCTGTGGAGTGGCATCAGGAAGCCCTCCCCCTACCGGCTTGCCCAGAAGTACAATCGCGGTGAGGTGATCTGCCACAAGTGTCACGCACGCCATTACCCTGCTGCACCCACCATGCTGTCAAATGCTCAAGAAGTGTGGCCATACCAACAACTTGTGCCCCAAGGAGAAGAGTAAATAAGGCCTCTCCACCACCTTCTTGGCCCACAGGGTGGCCCACTTGCCTGCACCCTATGGCCCTGGGGCCTCAATAAAGTTTCCCTTTCGTTGAAAAAAATACCTAAGAAACTTCCATGTTTCACAGAACACTATCAAGAATGTGAAAAAACCTGCAGAATGACAACATACTTGCAAAACATATTCCTGATAAAGGTCCAGTATCCAGAATATATAAAGAATTCGTATAATCTATACTAATAAGAGAGAAATGTGGTAATTGACCACCATGCTGTGCTGCCCACAGCCAATCAGGAGGGATTATGCAAATGAGCGGGGCAAAGATGGTCGTGGCCATGGAGCCAGCCGGAGCGGGTGAGAGGCTTGGGTCACCCCCAGTGATGGATGAAGCCAAGCTTCCCGCCTGCCCTGGCTGGCTGCTGAAGGAGGGGCCTGTGGGCAGCAGCCATAGAACCAGCCTGAGAATGTGGGAGGCTTGGGTCACCCAGGCTGGCAGCCAAGGGAGGGGCATGCAAACAATCCTCAGCCCCTCACCCAGGCTGACAGGGTCCTCAGTGGGGACACCCACCTCAATGGGGGCATGGGTGGCCTGCAAACCACCAAAGGCTCCTAGCCTAGGCCACCCCATCCCCCAAGGGAACCCCTACCCTGATCGGGGACAGCCTTCAGGGCAAACCAGCTGGCCCCCATCCGTGCACCAGGCCTCTGTCTATAGTAATAAAAGGGTAATATGCTAATTAGACTGGGAGACCTTCCAGATGTTCTTCTGGACAAAGCCATGGTGGCGGGGCCGAGGTAGAGGTGGTTAGGGGCCAAGAGGGGAGGACAATTGTGGGTGATCAGGCCAGAATGGGACGGCAGTTGTGGGTGATTAAGATGGTGGGGAGGGGCCACTGGGGGTGATCAGGCCAGCGGGAGGAGGGCAGCTGGAGTTGGGTGTGAGCAGGCTGGCAGGGGGGCCAGTTGGGGTGAGTAGGCCATCAGTGGGGTTAAGTTGGGGGCGATCAGGCCAGCAGGGGCGCAGTTAGGGGTGAGCAGGCCGGTGGAGGGAGGGCAGTTGGGGGTGAGCAGGCCAGCAAGCAGAGTGGTTAGGGGAATCAGGCAGGCACGCAGGTGAGCAGTTAGGAGCCAGCAGTCCCGAATTATGAGAGGGATGTCTGACTGCCGGTGTAGGTCCGATCCTACAGGAATCAGGCCAAAACCAGCAGTCTGACATCCCCTGAGAGGTCCCAGATTGGAGAGGGTGCAGGCTGGGTTGAGGGACACCTCACCCCCTGTCTCCTCCCCCCCCCGCACGAATTTTGTGCACCGGGGCACTAGTAATAATAATAATGACAAATTATCCAATTAAAATATTGGGGAAGGATGTGAAGAGACATTTCACCAGAGAGATACAAATGGTTAATAATCACCTGAAAAGATGCTTGATGTCATTAGCCACCAGGGAAATGCAAATAAAAATGATAATAAGCTATCACTTCATTCTCATCGGGATGACTACAATCAAAAAGTCAGACAAAAACAAGCCTTGGTGAGAATGTGAAGAATTGGGAACTCTCATATATTATTGGTAAGAATGTAAAATAGTGCCACCATTTTGGAAACAGTTTGGCAGTAACTCAAAAAGTAAAACAGAGTTACCATTTGACCCAGTAGTTCCTCCCCAAATTACGAAAAACATTTGCCTACACAAAAACTCGTAATAAATGCAGTAGCATTACTCATAACTGTAAAAAAGTAAAAACAATCCAAATGTCTAGCAATTGATTAATGCAACAGCAAAATGTTATTCCACAAAATGGAATATTATGCAGCCACAAAAGAATACAAAGTATTAATATATGCAATAACATGGCTGAACTTGAAAACATTATGCTAAGTGAAAGAAGCCAGGCACAAAAGGCTGCATACTGCATGACTCCATTTATATGAATCTAGAGGTTCAGTGCACAATTTGTGCACCAGTGGAGTCCCTTGGCCCGGCCTGCAGGATCAGGTCAAACCTGGCTCTCCAACATCCCCTGAGGGGTCCTGGATTTGGGAGGGCACAGGCCAGGCCAAGGGACCCACTAGTGCATGAAAGGGGTTGGGGAGAGATGTGGGAGGTTGGCCAGCTGGGGATGGGCCATGGGAGGGCTCCAGGGCATGTCTGGCCCATCTTGCTCAGTCCCTATCGTCTGGACCTCAGCAGCAAGCTAACCTACCAGGTTGGAGCATCTACCCCCTGGTGGTCAGTGTACATCACAGTGAGCAGTTGACCAGCCTTAGTATATCATTAACATACTATGCTTTGATTGGCTGAATGGCTATCCAGTCAACTGGACACTTAGCATATTAGGCTTTTATTATATAGGATAACCAGAATAGGCAAATGTAGAGAGAGAAAGCACTTTAGTGGTGGCCAGGGGCTGGGAAAAGTGGCTATTTAGTATGGGTTTTTTTTTTAGGAGTGATTAAAATATTCTTGAATTAGATAGTGGCGATAGTTGTGCAACCTCATGAATATACTGAAAACCACTGAATTGTATACTTGAGAAGGATGAATTTTATCTCAATTAAAAGTTAAGAAGAAAAATATGTACCCCTTTTGACAATTAGTCCTTTGGCTTGAATAAACTTTACTTAGAGATCTGTGGCTATTAACTGGCCACCTACTGACTAAAATTAGGAACTAATTTTTCTCTCTATTAGTAAAGGTAAGCAAGAAGATGAAATGTGCTTTCTCTCATACATGCAAGGCACTTAGAAAGGATGGGATCTTGTTTGTTACATGTAAAATTCCTCTACCTGGATCACTGTTTCTTAACCTTTTCTTACCCTACAGTCCCTCAATGCTCTTCCGTTCTATCTTCTATATACTATCAAGAGCCAAGAAGATTTTGCTGAGCTTTACATTCTATAGTTTACTCAGAACAAACACAAAAATGACAGAATCAAAAGGAAAACAGCAAGACACCTAAAATGCTTTCTGGAGCCATATATGCCACCCCCTTTCTCTTCTCTGTATAATTGAGAAGTACTTATGGGGACATTTTATAGTATTACCTTCAAATTGTAAGACTTGTGAGTATTTGTACTTCTCACCATTTTCAAACAATTAATTCTTCAAAATAGAAAATACTTGTTTTCTTTTTAATTCATTGTGTTTAAATATAAAGCTGAGCAGATAGGAGAGAGTAATTCAATGCAGCTACAACACTGATGGTCAGTAGAATACACACTATAGTTTTAGCTCATTCCATAATAGTTCAGAATAAGGGAAAACATCAAAATAACTTCTTAAAGTGATAGAGGAGTTGGGAAAGTTCCCTATTGCACATACAGCATGTTTCAAGGATGAACTAAAAAGTTAGGAGAGTTAACAATGTGGTTTAGAGCTCCTCCTAATGGCGCAAAGAATGAATTCTCATCATTGGGCTGTCCCTAACTCTACTGTTTTTAGTTTGTTCAGTGAGACTGCAGAGAAAAGGAATGGAAACAGTATGATTGTCCTTAGAAGAGATTGTTCAAAAAATAGCTGGGTAAATCCCAAACAATAAAAACAACAGTTTTTTGTTTTTTTTTTAAAGTTAAACTTGCATTAGCTTTTGGTTACCATATATAGAAAAAATGGAGAAACTTGAATGAGAAGAATTTCAATTTGAAAATATGATTTATTTGGGAATAGGAAAAGTTAGAAAGCAAGCAAAACACTCACACTGACTTAATTTACAAGTAGGTTGACTTAATAGTAGGTTTTAACAGTGTCAGGTAGCCTGACTATGAAGAAATAGGGGTAATGAGAGCAACGGAGAGAATCTGTGGACAAATGAGTATGCGGCATGCTACAAATCCATGTGAGGGAAAAGTTAAGGGTGTCCATAATTACAATCACAAAACAAATATTAATGGCTTTTCATAATTATAAATAATTTCCATAATTTAATAATAATAAATCTCTGTAGAGTGAATGCTTAAACATTTTAAAGTGCTGATGTATCATGGATGTGGGAAAGCAGAGTTGGTATGTCAATCAACCAATATTTGCTCTTGTAATAGTGATTAGCTTCTCATTAGAAACAGGCTTATTCCTATGGCTAACATGTCAAAGCAATGGCTTATTCCAATACTTAACCATGTAAAACTAAAGGTTTCCCAAGTAACATTTCTTGTATCTGGTACTGACACCGAGAGATAACTGCTTTTCTAGGGCCATGTCCCTGAGCGGGTCACAGAAACCTCAGTAATTAGAGGTGCTGCACATGTAAGAATTCAGAAAATAAAACAGTGACTCTAGGAGTGTGAGACTGGGTTCCCAAAGATTTCAGGAAGTTATGAAGGGTAACTTTCCACAGTAGCTTTATAATACTTAACCAGAATTCTTCTCTACAAAGTTGGGGGTGGGAGGAGAGAAAACTCCCCATCTGTTAGCCTTTTTAGTTTCTCATGAAATAGCCTGCTCTAATATAGTTCATAATTAAACATCAGACACTATTTTCTGGAATTAGGCATTATTAGTTTTTACAAACCTAAAGTGAATCTTAATACAATACACTGAAATACTGCCACCTTATGTGCTTTCCCATTTGGGCTGTTTAAACACAAAAGTCAAAGTCGGGGTGTAATGAACACTAACTGCTTACCTGGTAGATGTGCTTGTCTTCTCAACTGTGGACATGAGTCTTGCAAATGCATCAGTCACTTTGAGGCTTGAGGTGGAGATTTCCAGCTTTGACGTTGTTAACTCATACAACTCTGGATCCACACCTTATAGTATAAAATGATAGTCAGTGATGGCAAGCTACAATTGGTCACTCAATTAGCCACAATCCAAGATGCAAAAGGCAATTGTTCTGTAAACATCTGAGTCTTTTATAAGCACAACACATCTTTAGTATACTGTACTACTGTACTTATTTTAAAAATTTTAAGTTTCACTTTTTAGAGTTCTTATAAAATAGGAAAAATACTTTTAAAATTCCACTTTGGTATAGGTATAGTCTTTAACATAATACCCAAACACTCTAAAATTCTATCTCCTATAGGAAACTCCCTCAATTTTGGATTAGTTTGCAATATGAAAGTTAACAATGTTTTAAAAGTGGAATGCACATGATTTGTTATACAATAGGATGACTCAATTGTTAAGTTGACTGATTAACCACATTTTCTGGACTTCTCGCTCCTTTTTGACCATTTTCCTGCATTCTTTTCTTTCACACCAAAGGATTTGGGAGGTAACATAAAGTTTCAAAATATGGTAAATGATTTGGTTAGTTTAAATATTCTGATAATTTGAGGGAATAAGGTATTATTCAAAGCATTAAATTATTACTAAAGATATATATCAAGTTTTTTCCTGAGAAGTGGGAGGATATAATACTCTCAGAAAAAGTGAAAGACAAGATAAAATTGTCTCAAGGGTTAATTATATTTCTATAGTCTCATATCTAAATCTAGTAGCGATCGGACCAAATATCTTTTTTTAATATATATTTTTTGATTTCAGAGAGGAAGGGAGAGAGAGATGGAAACATCAATAATGACAGAGAATCATTGATTGGCTGCCTCTTGTACACCCCCTGCTGGGGATCAAGCCTGCAACCAGGGCATGTGTCCTTGACCAAAATCGAACCTGGGACCCTTCAGTTCGCAGGCTGACACTCTGTCCACTGAGTCAAACTGGCTAGGGCTAGACCAAATATCTTGGAATTCAAAATGAAGCTGTTGTAGAGGATTGGACTTGTTGTAAGTCTATAAAAATCCTCCCCTTAACTGACTTGAATAAAATATACATATCTATTTTTATATTTCTCTTGAATATAGGTTTATATTAAATAAGACAATTAAATAAGACAATTAAATATTTCAACTCAAGCTAAAACTTGGATAATAAAGATAATGAGGTAAAAATAATTTTAATTGTATACTTTTCTTGGTCCCAGCAAATTACTTGAGGAAAGTTCAGTAGTTTTAGTGTTTAACAGAAAAAAACAGACTGTAAGGGAGAATGCCTTATAGTTCCATCAATCTTTATTTTTTAACAAGCTCTGATGATCAGCTAATAAAATTACATATAAATACACATATTGATATTAACAAGTTTCCTCCTTTTAGGATATTTCAAGATTAAAAAAAAAAAGAAAAAAAAAAAAAGCAAAGCCCCACAGGAACTGCCTTCAAGTTAGGAAATGATTAGCAGATGTAAACATAGATCTCAGATGTTTACAGAAATTAAACAAGCAAAAGCAGCTTCCACATTTACCATGTCCAACAAGGGAGGAAGGCTATAGAAAATGTTTGTTGACTCTCCCAAGTTCTTAATTATTTCATTAAGGTATAGTTTCAAAATATATCTAGAAGGCCTTTTATAATAAGTACATAAGTTGCAATTAAAATGTACAAAATTATAGATGCTTGTAAAGAGATTAAATGAATCCAAAGTACCTCTTTCCTCCACTGTGAAAGGTTAGCTTCTAAGTAACCACAAAATTTCAGTAGCTGTTTAAGGAATAATGCAGAATAAAAAACTGCATTCTGACTGGCAATAGAAAATTGCTGGTAAAAATTTCTTTGGATTTGTAAAATACTGGCTACTTGGCTGTCAAATAGTAAAGTGGGAGATTAAAAAACAAAATAATCAACCTCCCCCAGCCGAAAACAAACACTATCATATCACATGCACAAAAAAAACCCAACAGTACATGGCCTTTTTAAAAAACAAAGTAACTCCCTACTCTATACTAATAATTAGACTAATTATTTTTAATGGAAGATTTTTTTTTCAAACAAAACCTTAATGAGGCATGGTTTAGTTACATAACTGAAGCTAGCCAACCAAGTTCTATGCCAACCTCCTAAGTCTCACACACAAAATAATTAACCGCAAGCTGAGACAGAATGACTTTCCCAGAAACAAGTCAGAAGTGCAAGCAAGTAGTGAAATGGAATACTAAGGAAGGTGTTGATACCTGTAGCTTGATGGTAAGTTTTAACAAAACCCAATAGCAATAAAAAGAAGGCAAAGCAACTTCATAGTAATCAAGTTTATACAGCAGCTAGAGCATATAATGAAAATACGGAATGAAAATATTTAAAAGGTTCCAAAGTAATGAGGACCGCATTTGACCATGCTAATTTCACTTCTATCACAGCTCTAAGCTTCCCTCAAAGCTACTGAGCCTGGTTATCAGGTCATCTCTGTACTTCTTTATATGGTTAGGTTATCTGTGGATGATTTTTAACTGAATTTAGAATGTAACCAAAAATTAAATTTAAACCCGATTTTTAGGCATCCAAAAATAGCAACCTCATTTAAATGATAATATAGTTCATGACAAGACAAAGCTAAGAGCAAATTAAAAATGGGAACTTGTTAATTCTTTCTTGGGACCTGTATAGTTATAAGGAAATTGATACAGACTCCCTCCCCTCCCCCCATTTAGTATTAAAAACAGCTAACTAGCTTACCCACTCATTACATAGTTCAAATGTATTTAGAAGTAATATAAGTAAATAGAAAAATATCATTTTGAAGTCACAACCAGACACAGATTGGTTTTTTCATATGCTTGCAAACTCTTGGAAACAATGAACATGATAACCAGGGCTCAGATTGGAAGAACCGAGTCATTCTACCAAATGGCCTTGGACCTTCCTTACAGCAGGATCAATTTCCATGGCCAGACCTTAGAGAAGGACATCCACATCCCAGGTTCACCCTTAGCTGACTCTTACTCTCCCCCGTTTCCCATCATGGCACCTAAACTGCTGGAAGTGGGTGGCAGGGTCATCTAGTTGAATAAGATAAACCCAGCAAATTCTCAGGAACCAGGCTGCCTGTAACTGGCCACCAGTGGGGGCACAGAGAGATCCTTGCTATGCATTCTGGGCATCAGCATCTATACATAGCACCCACTGGCTATCTGATGATCAATGGGCATGATTACCAGATCACAAGTTGGGATGACAGAGTCATTAAAATCATATTAAATAAAATGTAAACATAAAAATGCCATTATATTTTAATCTTTTATTCAGTTAGACAATGACAAAATACATTAGTTCTTTGGTCAATGAACTGAACTTTCGCAGGGCTGAACATTAACAGGCACTCCAAGTAAGGTTTATTTCTAACTTTTAGTATCTCACAGCAATTATTTTCTATTATTAACTTTTTTCCTCCACATGGAAAACTAACAGAAAACTTTCTAGTTAAGAGCTACATGAGGACAATAATAGTTCTATGTGGCACTATATAACTAAGTGCTAGATTCCAACATTTTGGAACCTAATTATACATTCAGCACTAATAAACAATTAATTGAATGCTAGCATTTGTAAAGGTTTTTATTATCACAGGCACTACAATGTAAAGTCATCTTTGTGTACTAAAATATTCTTATATCTCTAAACTTTTATTTTTTCAAATAGCTTTATAGAATATGCTTGAAAAAATAAGCATATCAAATATCACATTTTTCATTTACAGGAAGAAAAGAAAAAAAAACTCCTGCCTTTAAATAAGGACATTAGGACTGTTTTATTATTCCTAGAAATGACTTTGAGCTCTGAATATTACATTCTGAGAAAGTTTTCCTTAAAATACATTTCACATGTCATTTGCTATAGTCAGCTACTGGAAAATAACAATAGATACGTGAAAGAAAAGTATTAGAAAGACATCATAGAGAATACAATCTACTTATTTCCTTGTTTATAGGAAAGTCAAGTGATGTGGTCATGCTCTCAGTAAATAAACTAGAATTGTGGTTTTGACACTCTGCTGACCTGGGATTGTGGTGCTGCTGCTAGAGCTACTGTCATCCACGGGCCCAAAGAAATCAAGGTTCAGAAGAGTGGAACCTCCACTAGCTTGAAATTCAGTGACCGTGTTGGTAGGCAGCCACACAGAAGGTAAGCCAAGGGAGGAGGGGTTATGTGTAAAAAGGGGTAAGACACACACTTGAACATGCAGGTTATAATTAGTAGTCATTACACATTTTAAAATCAACATTAAAACAATGTGTACAGTATTAGCTTTTCATTACTAAGGACATTTCTGAAGTAACAATTTAATTTGATGTACATTTTCTCATGTACAAGTTAAATAATTTAACACTTAGTAAGGTTTTAGTTAGAAGTTCAGTTCTTTCAATCAAACTCGAAGCCATAGCAGAAAGACCAAGAGAAAATATACCCGTTAAAGGGAAACAATACTTTAATCTCAACCCAACATGAAATCACTGCATATGCTCAAATCAATCTTTCATGTTAGTAATGCTGGTTTCCAATTAATAATGTTTAAAAAGTGACAAAGTTTTCAATTTTAGGCCACACACCAATACATTAATTTAGTTTAAAATAAAACGATATGTCATAACTGCCCTACCCTGATGTGCAACCTCAAGCTGTACTGTTCCCCTTTAACTCTGAAACAGTAATCAGAAATAAAATACATTTTTAAAGAAGTTGTTTGTTAATAAAAAAGCACGATGATTTGACTAAATAAGACACCAGACAACAGCAAGAGGTGCATCCAGGCTTTCCTTCAGTACTGTTATTCAATTGGATGCTTTCCAAATATCCTAGCCCCCATTCTAAGGCAAAACTGACAGAATCTTTAGGCAATGGCTGAAACAATGATGACATAAAGAAGTAAGAGTAATTGTATCTTAGGGTCATATTAAAACTTGTGGTGTCAACACATTGGAAAGTTAGCATTTCACATTATTTTAAAGACTCCACATTACTAAAATAAGCTTTTCCTTTCTCAAGAATTTATCTTAAAGCCGTGAGTGAAAACAATTATTTCTGGAACTACTTACCAGCATTTTGAGATGAATTTTAGAAAAGGATCATGAAAATCATTCACTTTCTATTTGCATATAAGTGCTTTATAAAATATTATTAAATCTTAAAACTACATTGAGTCAATAAATATGGGTATATTTGCATTGTTTTTAGTTAAATAACTATGCTTTGTGCTTCAAAGCAGCCTCTAGTCACAAGACTTTGCATCCAAGAAAATTCTATAAATTAAAAACTACAGAAACAAATTTGTAAATTGATCCTACCTAAAATATCATTTAAACTACCTTCATACTTGTAAAAAATAAAGACATTTTTTGACTTAAGATGAAGAAACTAAAATTGTAGCTAACTACTACTGCCTATATTTAGCCATTAATGCTAATTAATAGTAGTAATGGCTGATTTCTTGAGCAATTACTATTCAGAAAGAAAGCCTGAATTTCCAAAGATAAGAATAAGAAGTTACGTTCAAACAAAAAAGGAAATCAGCAGAGAGAAGTTTGTCTGAACTTTGTAGCTTTCTTAACTCTAGCTCTGGTGCTAGAGGCTCTACGGAGAGACGTACCATCTAAAGGGTTAGTAAGGCCACTGCTACTCCAGTCAAACTGGACGGGTGGTAGAGACTCCTAGAGTTGAAAACCAAAAAAATCAAAATTAATCAGTACAGAATGTATCAACGAAAAGAATCTTTTACAAAGAAAAAATCTATTATAGCAAGATAATTAGGCAATAAAATTCCTAAAGACAAAATAGGGATAATTTACAATTTCAGAAGGTTACCTGCAAATAATATTAATCTAAACTGAAATTGCAAAATTTACAAACAGTACATCTTGACATTGAAAAAGTTGTGTCTGAAAAGCGGAATTATATTTACATTTCAAACAGAAATGTATGGACTATTTCTATGTCAAGATTTCAATCAATTCTCAAATCATTATTTAAACTATTGGCTTTATTGCAATAAAAACATTACAATGTATAAAATACCACTGATCCTCTTCATTAGTGTGACAACTTTAAATGACTGCACTTAAAAATGGCATGATGGAATAGAGAAGGTACCCTACTAAAATTGAGAAAACGTGGATGATCTGAAACTGAGCAACTAATCAGTAAGTATTTGTATGATCATATATAGTTCATTTAGCTGGTCTTGATATATATAGGTTTACAGTTGTTTGTATGGAAAATAATATAATATTAATAAACTAGAGGCCTGGTGCACAAAATTCGTGCATGGGGGTGTCCATCAGCCCAGCTTGCACCCTCTCCAATATAGGACCCCTAGAGGGGTCCTTGACTGCCCATTTAGGCCCGATCCCACCTACTGGGACATCCTTCTCACAATCCAGGACTGCTGGTTCCAAACTGCTCACCTGCCTGCCTTCCTGATTGCTTCTAACTGCTTCTGCCTGCCAGCCTGATTATCCCTAACCACTCGCCTGCCAGCCTGATCACCCCCTAACCACTACCCTGCCAGCCTGATTGCCCCTAACTGCCCTCCCCTGCAGGCCTGGTCACCCCTAACTGCCCTCCCCTGTAGGCTTGATTGCCCCCAACTGCCCTCCCTTGCAGGCCTGGTCCCTCCCAACTACCGTCCCCTGCTGGTCATCTTGTGGTGGCCATCTCTGACCACATGGGAGCAGCCATATTGTGTGTTGGAGTGATGATCAATCTGCATATTACTTTTATTAGATAGGATAATAACAAAGAAATAAATGTGATAAGCATGCACCTGTGTACATGCCAAGAGCAAGTGGACTGTTTAATAGGCTTGGGAATGGAAGCGCCTGGAAGAAATAAAGGCGTGAAAACGAGTCTTGTCAGGAGACAAGGAGCTGAACTGATTAGGGAAACTGTATGGAGTTTCCTCAAATAATTAAATACTGCCTGGCTGGTGTGGCAACCTGTGAACCAGGAGGTCAGGGTTCGATTCCCGGTCAGGGCACAGGCCCAGGCTGCAGGCTCCATCACCAGTGAGGGGCATGCAGGAGGGAGCCCATCTCTGATTCTCTCTCCTCATGGATGTTTCCCTCTCCCTCTCCCTGTCCCTGTCCCTCCTTCTCTCCCTCCTCCTCTTCCTTTCCCTCTCCCTCTCCCTGTCCCTCTCCCTCCTTCTCTCCCTCCTTTTCTTCCTTTCCCTGTCCCTGTCCCTCTCCCCCTCCCTCTCCCTGTCCCTCTTCCTCCATGTTTTGAGTAATCACAATTGTAATCCTACTTTTGCGCCCCCCTTGTATAATAATGAGTTGCTAAAACACAAATCAACATTTTGTAGAAATGAGACAGATGAAAAACTGGACACCTATGTAATTATAGGCTAACTAATGACATTGACAAGGCAACTAAAAAGAAAAGCATTGGAATGAAGCATTTTAAAACAACTTGAAGCAATATGGTATGATTACTGTGGAGACAAAAGTACTAAAAAAAAAACAAGGTCATAAAAAGAGCAAGAAAAAAAAGGAGACTAGAGACAGAATACTTGGGTTCTCTGGTCTTAGCTATAGCATTGATAGATGATTTGGGGTATATTACTTAGCCTTTCCAAATATGTATTATAAAGGAGAGCACAATTATAATTTTTTTTCTAACTCTAAAATTCATTATTGAAATAGCCACATCAAGTAGCCTACAAAAGGAAGTTAGCTAGTGGTGACTAAGTGAATAACTGCTAGTCAGAGAGTTGAGTCTACTCAGTAGTGAATGAAATCTAAAATAATAAAAGTGTAATATGCTAATCAGACTGGATATCCTTCCAGACGACCTTCTGGATGAAGCCGGGCTGTGAGGGAAGCACGGGTCCTGGGTGCGGGAGGGAAGAAAGGCCTATTCTTGCACGAATTTCATGCATCAGGTCTCTAATATGGTTATTAGTATTGATCCCACTAAGAGGGAATCAGTAATGACACCAGAAATGATGTGACCTTGAAAGTCAGTGGATAAAGATAAAAACAAGATAACAAAAGCATCATTACTGCTTTTTACCAATAATCTGTCTTAGAATAAACACCAAAACACCATTAATAGTTGCTCGTAAGTTATTAAATTCTTAAACAAGAGATGCAATGGTTAAAAGATTAATCAATACAAACTAATTTGGAAGAAAGAATAAAAATTCAGTGGGTACCAAAATTGAGCTAGAATAGACAAAACAAAAAGCATGTAGTCACAATGAGAATTATGTAACTAAATTTGAAAATCAATGTTTAATGCTGCCCAAAACAAACACTTTATAAAAGGAAGGTTTGGTATGTTTTTGTTTTTTTTTTTGGGGGGGGGGGAGGAGAGGAAGAAAAGATATTATACAGGTCTTTCTGGACACATTTTATTAAGTTTCTAGCACTAAAGGCTATATAGCCTTTTAATCTGAAAATTATGAGTAGCAGGAAGACATAACAGCCTTACTGCAAGGCCAAAAAGTAAAGTAAAAGTAACATGTATGTTGCATGCCAAAGATCAGTGGTAAGAAATAGCACTTTATATAAAGATATCTTTACAACGTATAGCAGATGTTTGTTAAATATTTTAACTTGAATCACAAGTATGGAGCCAAGCAAAGATCTCATTATTTAGTTATGGCAGCCAGGCATCTCAGCACAAAGTTCTGATATGCTTACTGAAATCTGTTTGAGTGTGTTTGTATATATTAGAATGACGACTTACATAATCTCAAGTCAATTCAGAAATAAGTATGAACAACTTCCATTGGAAAGTATTATTTTCATTGGTTCCCAGAAAAGCCTAAAAACTAAAGCTAAAGAGGATCACAAACTACAACAAAAAAGTATAAATATTTAAATTCACTATTTTTTTTGAAATAAGAAATGTGTGCACTAACATAATAAAAGGATATGTTTGATTAAAAAGACTTTTTCTTATATAAGTAGCAAGAGAGCAAGTTCCATTTTTTAACAAAAAAGTTAGATGTGGCCGAGACCGGTTTGGCTCAGTGGATAGAGCGTCGGACTGCGGACTGAAAGGTCCCGGGTTCGATTCCGGCAAGGGCATGTACCTTGGCTGCGGGCACATCCCCAGTAGGGGGCGTGCAAGAGGCAGCTGACCGATGTCTCTCTCTCATCGATGTTTCTGACTTTCTATCCCTCTCCCTTCGCACTATAAAAAAAAAAAAAAAAAAAAACTATTTAAAAAAAAAGTTAGATGTGCTTAATGTTGCTAAAAATTTCTACACTTGCCTATAAAATAGGGAGACAGTAATCCTTTGATTGCAAGCACCCAAGGGTGTATGTGCATGAATAGATGGCAACATTCAATGGAGCTGCAAGTAACCTCCATTACATTTAACACATTAATTTCCATTAAAAATCTTTCATTAAATTGACACATGTTTATATTAGGTCATCTAGATTTTTTTTAAAGCATGTCTACAATTAAATTATATAATAAAGATACATAAAAGGTATGATTAGAATGAAATACATAAGACTGGCCAGCTTTGGTAAAATAAACAATAGTTTAGGGGGGCTGTAATACATAGACTTGGATAGAAGGAGAAGAGGGAAGGAGGAAAGCAAAACTAGCAACAAGTGGCCAAAATAAGAACAGCACCATTTTTAGTAAATGAGCCAGCATTGTGAGTATAAGAACGCTGATTAAGGTAGACATGGAAATGAGTTCTAGAAGTAATTTTGGAATATTCATAGATAAGGCAGGCATGGGAGGGCAGTTGATATCCAAAGGGCAATGAAAAGAGGATAAATCTAAGGACAGATTTTACCTACTGAGGTATCTTGCCTAAGCCATCTTACCTATTTTTCAAAAGAGTTGGTAAAAGACCAGGCTTTTTACGCATCAGGCCTCTGCTCACGAATTCAAAGGGATGTAAACTGGCTTCAAAGGGATGTTTAGCTGTGCCCAGGTATAAACCACAGTGGCACACAGCAGTAATATCATATATTTCTTGGAACATACTTAAAAGGGAAGGAACCTGCTTTATGTCATTATTTTCTAAAGTATGTTTTTCAAAATACCAGTGCTGCAGGTGTTAAGACTCTTCTCCCTTAGTCCCTGCAGAAAAGGGTCCTGTGGCCAAGAATATCTGAGACATGAATGACAATTAAATAAGGTTATTCACTACAGGATTCTTCCAAGTCCGTAATGTGTGTGTTATGAATCTCCAAGGGTGGCTGTAAAGGCATGATAGGAAATACTTCCCAAACTTACTTCACCCTAAAGCCCTTCTTTAGTATGGCATCTCTGGGGATTAGTATTTAGTGGAGCACACATTTTGGGAAATGCTGTCCAAACATACATTTTTGTGTTATATATAATTGAAGACGATATTTAAAGTTAAGAAATGACAAACAGCAAAGATATGTTTTAGAAATGGTAGTGTTAACTTTAAAATATAAATCTTCTAAAAAAAGTATTTAACCAGCACTAAACCCATTTCTGATCTGATGTGGGAAAAGTAAGCAACCTAAAATGGTTATTTTCCTCAGATAAACAGTGAGAGGGAGGCTTTGATATTCTATATTAGACTAAAATAAATTTTGTGCTTTAATGTGCTAAGCAGGCAAAGAATAAGAAAGGTAAAAGCTTTCTTTTTTTCTTAATGGATAGTTTTGGTAAATGTCATATCATTTTCAAATAATAGTTTTATTCAAACTTCCCAAACAACAGTTTTTGATGTAATAAACACATCTAAGCTTCATAAATTTTGCAGGCTTCAAGAAAAACACAAAACAGCAGATTTGAAGAGTGGGTATAAATGCAGTGTTCCCCATTTTTTAGGACATCCAGCACATACAATGTTCAAGCTGCAAGGGACTTTTAGAGATGCATGTTTCACAGTCTTCATTAAAGGAAAAGAGACTGAGTTTCAGATAGGTTTAAAAGACTTACTCATGACCAACCAGTTCCCAATTTGTAGTTTTCTATTCTTAGAAATGAAAGATAATTTGTTCACTGTATTCCAAGTGGTGTTATTTAATAAGTAATCAAAATCACACCTATCATGAAGTCAAATTTTTAAAACATTAAAGAAATTAAGTCTATACATGTATGTCCAGTGTGTGTGGACGTACATGTACAGATATGCCTGAACATATCTAATCTATACACATACAGATATTTTTACCTGGAATTGGTCAGATGTACATGTATTCATTTCTGGTGACATGGAGGTTGTCTGACCAATGGAAGCAATTTTTTCTGCAGCAGATAGTGGTTTCAAGGGTTCCTTGGTGGGCTCTAACATACCCTGTAAAAGGTATATTAGCCATTAATTTGGGGTGGGGGAATCAACCCATAAACTTTAGAAGAAATTTAATCTATAAGGAAGCAGAAAGGATAAAACATATTATTTGGAAAGTTACTAAAGACAAAAGGAATGATTCTTAAATTTTGCTTAGAGAAAATTTTATTGCACTATAATGGGAACTGTTTCACAATAATACCTTGGGAATCCAAACTTCTTGAAGTAAGATCCTGTATTTTAAATCAAATTTGTTTTAAAGTACCAGGTTATCACTGCCACACAAAAGCAAAAGTACAAGCTGTGATGGCGAGAATCTTTAAGAAGCGAGCACAACAGATATTACATCCCAACCCTAATAATCCAACAATTTAATGATGTTTCTGACACTGAATCCGCAGGAAAAGGCCCCCTTTATTCATATTACATCATGGTGGTGCTTGGAGAACAGAGAACTAATTTTAAAACACATGGGAATCTAGTGTTTGATTCTAGCTCAACTAAAATATGGGAACCTTAATACTTAGTTCTTTGGACTGGCCAGGCAGAGACACAACCATTTCAGATGAGAAAACATCTTACATGTTCTACTAGGTGTATGAAAATCTAATACGCTTTTTGAGTTAGAAAGAAAGATATTTGGAATGGGTGTAGAAATAAAGAAAAAAAATCAGTATTTTACATCAATACTCTATCTACCAAATATAATGGGTTACTGGCCTGAAAAGAAGCCAAGCTTTTATACATTTAAAACTAATAATTGGTAAGTTCTGAGTATTTATCAACTAGACCAAATAAAAGTCTCCCTCCACTGGGAGTAGAGTGGGGGTGGGAGGGAATGCAAAATCAAAGCTGCTAAGTCAATAATGTTAGAATCTGTAAATTTCTAGAACCTCCCTCCCCAAAAATACAGAGCATAAGCTATCTAAAGCAATGTATAGATTGAAGTCATGAATGGATGGTCTAGCTCAATACCACTTGCCTAAGTATGCCCTTATACTAGTACAAGGAGACAATGTATTAGGCAATTACTAGTCTTAGCCAACTTTTGTAATGTGACCTATCACTTAAACCAGTGGTTCTCAATCAATAGTATTCCTCAATCAATAGTTTCTGCATCACCTGGGAACTTGTTAGATGTGCAAATTCTTGAGCCCCACTCCAGACCTACTGAATAAGAAACTCTTGAGGGTGGTGCCCAGCACTCTGTGTTTTTAACAAGTCTTCCAAGCACTTCACATTAAAGTCCAAGAACCAGTGACTTTTAAATAATCATTTCAGATACTATTCCTCCAGATGAGATCAAAAGATATTGAACATTTCACACTTGTAAGGCACCATGGGAAAAATTAAGGCATAATTAAAATCTGAAGCCAGATATGAAAAAGAATAAACTTTTAAATGTAAAGCATTACTAAAATGAATGAGAAAATAATGCATTCATTAAATCAATGTTGGAATTAAAAGCTTATAAAAATAGTAAATTATTACTAACAAATATTATAATAAGTTAGCAAAACAAAGCATAAAGATTCATCTCTAACCTCTCACAAAACTTTAGGAATTGGCTAATGTGATAAGCCTATATAAGCATTAAGTAGGCTTTTGCTGAATAAAAGCTCCCACAAATAAAATTCATATTTCCTACTTAGAATATGACAATACCACCAACAACTTTGGAAATGATATTCCTTGAGGAAAAAAAAAGAAATACGAATAATCAAAACTTTAAATAACTATTCTGGATTATATTTATCCACAGCAGAAAATAGTGTAAGGATAATCAAGGTGTTTTGAAAATGTAAGATAACTATTTATTTATTAAGGAACAGAAACTGGTAAGAATGAATGCAGAAAAGTTTTTGTCCAATTTCACAAAACAAACAAAGCTACAAAACAGAACAAAGCAAAATGGTCCAGTTCAATATCAATAATTCAAGCTTATTCATGGAAAAAATTTTTAGATTAAAGAAAGGTCAAGCTCCACAGCAAATTCATTTGTACATGCACATAAAGAGCTAAAATTTATATTCCACACCAAGGGTTCCTTAGCTTTTTCTTTCTTTCTCAAATATAAGTATTTTCAAGTTATTGGCAAAAAAAAATTTAAATATTTTTAGTTTACTAGATAGGACATTTTAATTCACCAATAACTCAATGACACACCAAAAACTGCAAACAAATCCAACTTTAAAATGTAACTGAATCTTGATATGGTACAAAATGAAAATTCCTCAGTTATCCTGGACTACCTGGCATATCTAAAACAAAACAAAAACAAAATTCAACACATTTACAACATTAATGGTAAAACTAAGGACCAATTATGGGCATTTTCAGTTACTATAATTTTGTACTTCCAAGCTTTTATATACATCTATAGTTTCATTATTTAAATTGATCACAACTAGATTAACACAAATGGTATCTAAGTCTTCAGGTATTTTAGCTTTTTCTACTTGAACGCAATTTAGAAAAAAGAAGAAAAATACACAAAAAAGAGAGACCACCAGAAATGTATTTTACAAAGAGTTATGACCACTAACAGTATTAAGATAAAAGTAATTTTCAAACTAAAACAAAAGTCTGTAACTAAGGGAATATAAAAAATACCCTCAGATCAAGACTTAACGGTATTTATGACATCAAAAATGATATTATATTTATTCCCTTAATGTTCTCATACTAAATACCATTAAAATAGATGTCATATTATATAAATGATTTAACATAATAAATGCAGCAATGGTAAATACACACAGAAACATATTTATACTTACCAATCCTGCTGCATACATGGGCACTATAACAGGTTGCTTCTTATTGCCCGTGAAGAGCTATACATGTGTTAGAAAGAAAGGATACATTCAGAGAATGACCTGTCACAAAATGAAATACTTTCCAAAATATGCTTGCAATGCTTTATTATATACATAAAAAATGGTAAATTGAAGAAATTGTCAAATTGCCCACATGGGGTTGTAATTTTGCCCTCCTAGTCCAATTCTTTCATTTTATAGTTAAGGAAAACACTAAACAACTTTTTCTACAAATAAGAAATATTGAATGGAGAAAAACTGAGATAGATTTATGTTTCAAAATATATAAACATCTAAACCAATTAATATTTATTTTTCTGAGGAACTAGCTTATCACAGCTTACATAGAAGTGTAATTATTTTAAAACATTCAAAAGTTGATTAGAGGATTTTCCAAGGTACTAACAAACTCACAATGTTTCGGGTGTCTATTCCCAAGGAGCACAAAAGCTTCTTGTTGCTATGGGAGCCGCCCCACTGATATCTCAGGCCATGTGCATCGTGGATATCCTGTAGCTCAGTCCACACATCCAGCAGTTCCCTGTAAAGTCATGATGAAGCCACCAACAATGATTTACTCAATAGCTTTCACCATGAATTCTACTTTTAATGTAACTGTGAAATATTATACATTCCAATTAATCTTGAGTCTAACATGAACATACAACCAGTATCTGAATTAAATCAACAGCCAGTACTTACAGTCATTAGAAAAGTAACTAAGCTAAACTCATTGGAAACAATATGCCAGTAATCAAGCACAAATTTAGCCTGTATGTTGTTTTTTATATTAAAGCAAAAATATTTAAGAGGAGGAAAGAAATCAACTCAGCATTCTACCTTATTACAGCCATTTAATATTTGTATTTCCTCCTTGAGTTATGATCTTCTAAAATACAGTTGCAATTAAAGCATACATATAATTTTGTATTTTTTTCAAATTTTAAGCATTTCCTCACATAGGTATTTCTCAATGGATGTGTAATGTTCTATTAAGGCCAATTACACCATCATTTATTTAGCTATACTCCTACAATTTCAAATAAGATTTTTCTGTTCAGTCCTTGTTAGTAAGGTAAGAGTATCTTCATGTATTTCATGGTGTGTGTTGCTGTTGAGTTGTATTATTTCCTTAGAATGAATCTTCTGGAAAGAGATTCTTGGGTCTAAGAGTATGAACTACCTGAACAACTAGCAATTAAAAAAGCAAACAAATACATCAAAAACAGTTTTAAGCTGGCAAAAAAATAAACCTTTTTGTCCTCTTCTCTTCTCAGAGAAATAAAACAAAAATCAAGAAGCAAAAATAACCTCCATCTCCAATGAAATTAAAAGATACTTAAGATCCTGAGCCACAAATACTAAAGTCACAGAGAGCTATGAAGGGAAGACCTGTGGAGGGAAAGAATGCCTCCAAAGGTGAGAGTAAAGAAATGCAAGAGTACAGAAATGAAAATAACGTTGAAATTAAAACTAGAAAATCAATCTAGACCCTCTAACAGCTAATAAGAGTTCCAGGAAGAAAACAGAGACAATGAAAGAAGGTTACTGTCAATACAAGAGGAACTGCCCTACACTGGAGAGCCAGAGTCTCTGGACTGAAAGGTCCCATCCAGTGCTCAGTCCAAGGAATGAAAAGACTCATATTTCACTGTGAAATTTCAGAACACCAGCAACAAAAGAACATAGATTATATGTTTAATGTGAGAGTAAATAAAATAAAATAAAACTTTATCTCCTATGTACCTTTTTTCTCAGGCAGCTATTAGAGGATGTGGGGCCACCAAAACGGGATCTAAGTGAACAGAAGTTCCCAAGACAACACGTGTTTAAGAGAATTGAAATAGGAAGATGGAAGTTTCCAGGGAAAAAATGGAATGGCCAGCCTCACAGGTTTGATCACAAGTAAAATTATATTAACAGGCTGTTGGCTGGTAAGAAAAGGCTTAGAAATGAAAAAAGAGAGTCAGGAAAATGTTGTACTATAATGGAATTAGTGGCTACATTAGGACCATTATTAACATTCTATATAATAAAGAGGTGATATGCAAATTGACTGTCATGCCCTCGCACCCCCGTGTGGTCACAAGATGGCCAGCAGGGGAGGGCAGCAGGGGTGACCAGGCCAACAAGGGAGGGCTGTTGGGGGTGATCAGGCCTGCAGGGGAGGGCAGTTGGGGGCAACTGGGCCTGCAGGAGAGGGCAGTTGGGGGCAATCAGGCTGGCAGGGGAGTGGTTAGGGGGTGATCAGGTTGGCAGGCAGAAGTGGTTAGGGGCAATCAGGCAGGCAGATAGGCAGGCAGACAGGCAGGCGAGTAGTTGGGAGCCAGCAGTCCCAAATTGTGAGAGGGATGTCCAATGGATTGAGCCTAAATTGGCAGTTGGACATCCCCTGAGAGGTCCCACATTGGAGAGGGTGAAGGCTGGGCTGAGGGACCCCCTCCCCACCAGTGCATGAATTTCATGCACTGGTCCTCTAGTGATTATCAGAATGAAAATACCAAATAAAAATTTAACTGAAAACTGTAAGTATATTGGGATGATGAAGGAGAATAGAAGATGTAAGATCTAAATTCTCATCTACCATACTATGAAGTCAAAAGATGGAATGTAAGATTGACTAATTAGAATACTGAATTAGAAATACCAGAAAAAAAGCACAGAGGTTTTAAAAAAATCATGTATTTTTAACACAATACGATTTTTAAAAACTTTAACACAATAATGTTTCAGAACCTTAATGTTTAAGATAACCTTATAAAATAGAACAGGTGACACTAACATATCTACATGCTATCTAACAACTGTCTACTACTTACCCACTTTCAGTTAAGGCCTCTCTTGTTTTTACTGGCAAGGTGCTTGTTTCCAGCAATTGCTTCAGAGAAGTAACTTCCTCTTCAGTGCCAGGGACAAACATGGAAGGAAAACATGCTTCGAAAATTCGCTCCAGGCGGTTTAGTAAAGCTGTCTGTACCAAAAACACCCCCCAAAAGAATATTTTCATTTCTCAAGTTTTAATGTCATATGTCTTCATCATCATCATCAACACACACACACACACACCCTCTGTCCATTACTATAAGACAGAGAGGAAAACTACCAGTCAGGTACATGTGAAAGAAGCACAACTACTCATAGAACAGCTGTTTTAAATGATTACTTTAAACAATCTTGGTGATACAGAGATGAAAAGTAAATGTAGCTACACAACAAGCATTATACCTGGTACTTTAGAAACATTATTTAATCCACTAGAAAATTCTACAAAGAAGAAATTATTACCCAATTGTAAAGTGAGAAAGCAATCTCAAAGTCTGAATAAATTGTCCAAAGCAAAAACAAAAACAAATAATAGATAGCATTCATATTCTTTACACTACACTGGGATATTTCTTATCACCACTCACATATTCTAGATTTAGGACCAATAAGATCAGATGCTTGTAAAAGTATGCTACTATAGTTGAACAAACCTTTTTTCTTGGACATAAACTTGAATTCTGAAAGCCTTTCAGAAACATCTCTGCTGCTGAGAGAGCAAACCAAAATAGGAAAGAATGTCTCAATTTTTTACTTAGAAATTCAACAGCTCATTTATTATTCTGATAATCTGTGTTATTGTCTAAAAATCCCATTTCTCTATTTTTCTATGGTATGATTATATATATTTTTGAATAAAATAATGCATTTCCTCCAAGCAAAACTCATATAGTCCCAAGAATTTTCTCCAAGAAAGTTGGTATTGGGAGTTTTTTCATTAATTAAAACTTATTGGATTTAGATTAACTTACATTTTGGTTATTACTAGGTTTATTCTACATGTGCAACCTACAATAACATTTATTCTCACTCTATTTCAGATCATGTAAAATTGAATAGTTCAATTTATTAATTAAACATCAAGTAGGAATATAAATTGTTAACATGTTAAAGCTTGCTGGAAGATTAAGTATATTTCCTAAATGACACCTAGTGTACAAGAAAATGCCACATCATGGTGGTACTTCCTGCCAAGTAAGGCACACAAGTTATCACTTGATTTCTGTTGTTTAGTACAGTCAGCAAACAGGAAAACCAAAAGGAAAAATTTTCACATTTTCCAAACTAAAATCTCTCTTTGAAAGCAATATCAGAGCAAAAAACTTAACACTGCAGAATTAGTCTCAGGTACTCTTCTGCTCTCTGCAAGTTACTCTAAAATCTTTATAATATTCACGTCTGTGATATGAGAAAAGTTCTCAGTACCAATTATGAAACTTCCAGTAAAAAGTAGACTCAAGATCCCAAGGCTTGTGAAATTTGAGCGTGTCAAGGGGACCAGCGCTTAAAGGCTTCAGCAGAGGGATTGGACAGACATTACTTTTAAAAGGATCAGATAACCATCTAATTGGAAACATGAGGAGTATTGGCATCTCCTGGGCAGGGAAGGTAAACAAAACTCACATAACACCAAATTTTTATTTCTCTGTAAATTAAAACAGAATCATTCTGGTATCTTCTTTGTTAAATTAGATTAAAAAAAACAAACACATACACACAACATTATCAAAAGAAGAAAGAAATGACTCCAAAACACATTCAATCATTTGGGCAATATTAAGTATACCAACAAGTCTTAGGTATACCAGCAAGCAAATTCTTAAATTAGTGGAATGTACGTGAGAAACAGAGCATTACATTAACCTGATTAAGTAAAAAGTCAGTATTTTACTTCTTTCCCAATCTATTCTCATAAAGAATACAAATTACATAGTAATTTAAAAAGAAAGTTCCATATATCTAGGATTAGAAATTATATCAAATTGCTTCAAATCTATTATTGAATGAAGCAAGCAATTTTTTTTCATAAAGGGTTAGATAGTAAATACTTTCAGCTTTGCAGGCCATCCATAAACCAGCAAGTGTGGGTGTGTTCTAATGAAACTTTATGTACTAAAGAGGTGTCAGGACAGATTTGTCTCTTAGGCCACAGTTTGCCCACACACACACTGAGGTAGGGCAATAAACAAGTAACAAAGATTAAAGTAGTCAGAGTGCACTAAATGATCAGCCACTATATTATAGTGTCATCAAAGCAGTTCTAAATTCAATTTCTAAAAATTCCTAAAAATTATAGGAGCTTTGAGGGCAAGGACTATCTCTTATCTTGAATCTCTAGTACCCAAATTCCTACACATACTGGTACAGGAATATTAACTATATTAACGTAAAATAGACTTTTTTTAAAAAAAGCACTTCACTTTTATTTAAGACTGCAGGGGGCATATTTGTTCTATTTACTAAAGTATATCTTATTGTACGCCATCTAAATAATTTTTGTACACAGACTGGACATATTTATATAATTTTAACATTTATAAATAATAATAGCTGAATGAATGCCTTTATGTAATGTACTATGCTTGATGCTCTCTATATATTACTTGATAAATCCTTTAAAAGAAACCCTGAAAGACAAGTATTGTGTCCATGTTATAGATGAACAAAGTAAAGGCAGATTGATTAACCAGTCACAAGCTAGTATGGTGCACAGCAAGGATTTGACCTAAAGCCAGACGCTAAAGCCTATTTTCTTTTCATTAAATCATGCTTTTATCCACTTTTTTTTTGTCTTTCAAACATTTGTGGTCATTAGATAAGGTATTCAACTATTAACTGCTGATTCGCTTAAAAAAGCAAATAATTTCATTCAATACAACAATTCAGTTTTCAACAAAGCAAAATGAAAATGTTTACTCAGCAGTGCTATGTTCTACATTAATGTGAGGGTAACAAAAGTGTGCATACTTAGCATACTAAATTTTAACTGAGATTATAACAGTAACTAAATAAAATAATATTCACATCAAATACTTAAATTTTAAATGCCTTCAACACCAAAATCAAAGAGGAAAAAGAGCCATCAGTTCTCCCTTAAATTTGGAATTTAGAAACTGGTGACTGGTTGGCTGAATACCAGTTTATATAACTCAGTTATGTCCTTCAATTCATACAAATCTCAAATACTAAGCAGCACATCTAGCCATTAAACATTTTAAGAACTGGGGGCTCTAATAAATGCAGGGTTGAAAGTCAAATGCCCTTCAAGGGAGGTGCCAGATTCCCCTTTCATTTCCTCTATTCATGTGCAGTGCTAGGAAGCCAAATAAAGAGGTTTACTACTTGCACAGAAGGGCACTTATTCCCATAAGAGTTCCTACCTGTCAAAACTATTCTGAGAATGGAAACTAGCCCAAAGCAGCAGCTTTGCTATCAAAATAGTTTGATGGGTAAATATAGAGCCAGAATTAGGGGTTCTCCCACACAAATTCTCATTAGTCTCTATTACTTTCCGCTATTTACCAAAAAATGCAGTGAGCAACACTATTTCTTGCACCTCTGAAGACCACTTTCCAAGTTAATTTCTCAGATTATTCAGTAACAGTTAACATTTATTGAGCACTTATTATGTGCAAGGCACTGTGCTAATTAAGGACTTTTAGATGCACAATTTTATTTTATCTTCATAATAAGAGTTTTGACGTAAGTACTTTGATTATTCTTTAAATCTGAGGTTCAGGGAAGTGGATAATGCAAAAGTAAGTGTTGACACATGAATCTGAATCTAGCAGTGGGATTCTAGAGCCTTGCTTTTAGCATTATAATATGCCCAGGACCAACTTACACAATAGGCACAGGGCCTAGGGCCCACAATAATTTTAGGGATTCATGAAAGTATTTTAATATCTAATATTAACATACTCATCTTTATACCATTATAAAAGAAAAATTTTAATATATTTTATGGGGAAAAGTCCTATGTGGCCTTGGCTATCCTACTCTCCAAAGGTAAATTGGCTTTCGTAGCATTTCTCATTTCAAACATATTTGTTTTCCTATCAGGATCCTTTATTACCTTAAGTGTTTTTATATTTTCATTTTTTTTTAACCAGATAGGATTTCTGGGAAAGCAAAAACAATGAACTACCCCACTGTTTAATTCATCAATGGGGGACAAAGGATCATGCATGAATTCCCAGTTCTATCATAACTTCTGTCTAAGGTTGGAGGAAGAAAGCTCCTAGGCTATACTAGTATAAGCAGCCTTTTACCCACTTGTGCAAATAACTCATATTATCTAATGCAGAATTTCCCCACTGATAGCCTCAGTCACAAATAAGTTAAAAGTATTCTAAAAATTTTGAAAGCTATACTTATGTGGTTCCCATATGGTTAATTTTAGTTGTCAACTTGACTGGGTCATGAGGTGCTTAGACATTGATCAAACACTATTCTGGTTATGTCTGTGGAGGTGTTTCTAGATGAGATTAACACTGGAATTGGTAGATGAAGTAAAGTAGACTATCTTTCCTAATATGAATGGGCCTCATCCAATCACTGAAGACAGCTCAAAGACTGTGGATATTGGGACTTTTCAGTCTTCAAAAGGCATGAGCCAACCCTCCTCCCCACTCCCCATCCATTCTCTTGGTTTTGTTTCTCTGGAGAGTGCTAACTAATACACTTTTACTTTATAGACAACTGGAATATGAGCAAATTAAATGTACTGAAAGTCTCATTCAGTTTTTCAAAGTAGTGTGTAACACCAGTACAACTAGGGGTCCTAGACTCTGTTTCTTATGCCATTCAAATATGTATCTCTTTTAATGTATTTTGTATTTAAGTAATTCCTAAAATTCCTTAAACACATTTCCAGTTAGTTTTTTCTTTCTTTCTTAGGAACAAAAGTTGATTATTGTTAATAGTTTTAATATTGATAGCATTAGGTCTTGCTCTTAAGTGGAAGTTTAGAAGAAACATAAAATCCACTGGGTAATATAATCTTCCATTTAAAAAGATACCTTATGCCTCAACACCATTAAATATTAAGTAAGATATCAAGTACAACCTACAATTGTATACTTGTCAGGTTCCAATTTTAAACTATATAAAAGCAACTGGTTATAATATTCACGAGGATCTAAAAAAATCCTTCACAATTTTCTACATAATTTTTGGATAAATCTAATAAAACATTTTTATTTATTTTGGAATCAAAGCCCAGAATTTCAAATTTTTTTAGGGAAAAATAGCAAACAAAATCAATATCCAAATATTTCAGAGCAGCAAAGAGCTATAAGGCCAAATCTTAATTTCTTGAGATATAATTGACATATATTAATTTCAGGTGTACAACATATGATTAGACATATGTGTATACTACAAACTGACCACCACAATAAGTCTAGTTAACATCCATCACCACACAGTTACAATTTTTTTTTTGTGATGAGAATTTTTAAGATCTACTCTCTTAGCAACTTTCAAATATAAAATACAATATTATGAATTATAATCATCATGCTGTACCTTTCATTCCCAGGACTTATTTATTTTATAACTAAAAGTTTATATCTTTTGACCACTTAATTTCTTTATTTTGTTGCTTACTTCTGTTTTCAGTCATAAATTGAAGTGTTCCCCAAATAAAGAAAAACTTTCATAAGCCTCAGGCAAATGATTAAACAAACAAAGGTGAAAATACAGGATTAGTTATATTCAGTTTGAAAATGCTGACTTTCTGGTGAACAAACCAATAACTTAATCTGAAAACAACATAAGCCGAAGTATTAGATATTCTCTTTTTTCCTTTCTGTGATATTTCTTAATATTTAAAGCTCTCAAAAAAAATCTTCATCTGAAATATTTTCCTAGTAGCATTATCAATTAGATACCTAATAAGAAAGAATGACTCATAGCTTTCTTTTCTACAGCCAATTAATATTTTTTAAAAATTACTCATTAATTACCTAGATTATCAAATAACATCAGAGTAATACTTTTCAAATTTTACAAAAGCTCAAAGTTAACTGCAGTGCTTATGACATTATCTTCTTAGCTGATTTTCCCTCTAAGTAACAAATTATTGCAATAAAGCCACAATAACTCATTTGTCTCTTGATCCAAGGAAGAGGTATTTTATTAAAACGTTGAAAGCCCTGCTGGAGTAGCTCAGCAGATCTTGAAAAAGAAAGAACCTGCAGGCCACAGACCTCCTTCACAACAGCAGGACACGAATGGAAGTTATTTGCACTACTCCGTCAGCAGGGCTTACCCATTCTACCTCAACTTTCTTCCAGTTCTCCTCCAGCCCTTCCCAGCACTCTATTTCAACACCCACCTCCAAGTTCTGCTCCTTTTGTATAATTCATTCAGGAAAAATAAAAGCCTAAGGACTGAGCCAAATAAATCTCAGGAAGTTTTAATGCATCTTGCCACATATACACAGTTTATTTATTTTAAAAAAATAGAACCATATTAAAAATTTTGGTGTTTCAGATTTTTTCACTCATTTTAAAATTTACTGTCATTTTATCTGCACAAAAGTCCTTTGAAGTAGATATTACCGATAACTGAGTTCAGAGGTAACTTGTCTTAAATCATAAAGACAAGAGGCTGAGTCAAGATCCCAATTCAGATTTATAAAATTCCATAGGCCCATATACTTTATTACCTCCTACATTCAGTTATCAAATTATACATAAATAACTTCAACTTGTATGGTGCAAATAAATTCCTTTTTAAAGTGGTCATACTTTAAAAAATTCATTATCTGATGATGTAAAATGTTCTAACATCATAAAGATCATCCAATACCAGGGTCACCTTATACTCTAGTAAGATGATTAGCTGTGCATTTTGAGGGTTTCTAGGGTATCAGTCTGTTCATCTGTCCTATGTGACTGCTAGGCTTCATTCCGATGATGAGACTCAGAAGCTTGTTAATCTCCAACTGGTAATACCGTAATTTCGACAATATCTTAAGTTATTAAAGATGTTAAAGCAATGATGTATAACCATTTCAATTAACATTCAGACTTTGGAAATTCTTCCAATTAAACATGGTTTGCTTGGTAAAAGATAACTAGAGAAGTAGAATTTATAGATTCTGATTTTAGTCTCAGGATCTTTAAACTAAGCTTGAGGACCAAGTGTTACATATATCAATTGTCAGTATAAAGCAGTTATTTTCAAGTGTTCTCTTCCACACCTCTGGGGTTGAGAAAAGGCAAAATGTAGCTGGAGGAACAACTTGGGTATCAAGCTGCACATCTAGGGGCTACTTTAGATGAAAATAAATCTTAATCAATCTTCTCTAAAAGAGACTATACCAGAAGATGATAAATAAAGTACAGGGGAATAAAAATATTCTCTTTGATGTCCTTACTCAATGAGAGTGGCAGTAAATGTACATTTGCAAGAAATTATAAGCACATAATTCAGCCATAATAAGTCAACCATGGTTGTCTCTTACTAGATCTAAACCTTACTCTCTTACCATTACCTCAGGTCTTTCAATATCTGTTATTGGTAAATTATGAGACCCAAATTTGTTTGTTTGTTTTCAAATTCTTTTTCTATCCTTCAAGTTCCTATAGCTTTCAATATAGGTTGAGATTTCAAATTCTGCTTGCTTTCTTCTGCTATCAAAACTATACTTCAAATTCCTAGATTTTTCTTTGATAGACAAAATGAAAAGACATTGTTTTATGAAACTTAAAAAAGTCTTCTGAATCTCAGTTTAACCTTCTGTTAAAACCACTGTAAAAGGAAACACTGAAGGATTAACTAGAATAATTAGCTAACTGATGAATTTTTTTATTTTTGATGAATGTAAAATGGTTTGCTTAGCAAAAGATAACTAGAGAAGTAGAATTTATAGATTCTTACTTTATTCTCAGGATCTTTAAACTAAGCTTGAGGACCAAGTGTTAATTTTGATAGTACTCATATTAATAAAAAATAATATTTAAAGAAATATTAAAAACCTCGAGACAAAGAAAATTTTTACTAAGCATTATTGTAAGACTATCTATTTCAAGTTTACCAAAGGCTTGTGAAAAATGTAAATGACCTACAAATCAGGCAAGCATTATGTCTCATAAAGACTCCTTAACAGATAATTCAATTTAAAAATATTTTTTGAGAATTAAGAAGCATCCATAGTTTATGTCGTATAAAATAGAGAAAATTAGTAAATACCTGAACTGAAGTGGCTGTTTCCTGTACATAGCCACCAGCAACTGCTCCTAAAGGGACACTGTGCGCTTTGAGGGTTTCTGGGGTAGCAGTCTTTTCTTCTGTCCTATGTGACTGCCAGGCTTCCTTCCGATGATGAGATTCAGCAGCTTGCTCATCTCCAAAAGCAGCCCAAGAGCAACTATCTTTCTGTCCATCCTCAAAAGCATTCCAATCTACAACTTGACTAGGACCAGCTGAACTGAAGTCTGCAAAATCATCAGAGTCTTGAAAAGCACTGCAGTCATCTTGAATATTTGGCACAGAATCAAAATCTCCAAACTCACCTTCTTGCCCAATTTTTAGTTTTGAAACTGATTCAGTTCCTGTAGACTTTCTTTCCAACTTACATTCCTCTGAAAAACTACCAGAATTCTGTTTTCGGTCTAACTTGGTAAATATAATTTCCTCTTGGCAAGAAACAGCATTTGTATCCCCAAATTCTCCAAAGTCATCACCTGGTTCACTAATATGTGGAAAGTGCTCTGAAGACTCCTCAAAAGTGACATCACTCATTGAATCTTGAGTACTAGTAACAAAAGGTGGAGTTGTGCCACTGGCTGTGCCAAAGTCACCAAAATCATCTTCTTTAGTATCGTTCCAAGTCACAAAGTCGTTACTACCATCACCATTTTTTACACTTACAGGATCGCCCAAAACATTTTCTTCTGTAGGATCAATGCTGGGGCTTTGGTAATCAGTAAACTTTCTACTTTCTTCTTTGGAAGAATTAACTTTATCATCAGCATCAAAAGTTTTAACAGAATCCATGGATAGGCCAGTACATTTGGAAGTAAATAAATCAAGTTTTTCCTCAGTTTTACATTGTTCTCTCCTATTAGCTTCCAAATTATCAGCTGAGTCTACCAAAGTACAAGCCTTTGATTGTATACTTGAATTTAAAAATTCATCCTGTTGTAATGTTGGAAGGCCTTGTATTTTAGTACTGAGACCTCTGTTAATCTTCATGCTTGTTTCTGAAAGGCAAATCTGATCCTCTCCTTCAATGTGTCCTTTATCATCAAAGCTTCTACCCAAAGACACTTCTTTTAGAGAATTCAGTTCATTAGCTCTATTAATTTTATTGTTTTCCTGAATGGTTAGTGCTTCCCTATCATTTAAAATTGCACATCCTATTTCTACTAGTTGTATCCTTTCCTTTTCGGGAAATGTGGCAAACTCTGCAAATTCCTCAGCAGGACTATGTGCACAGTCTAAATTATACTCAGTACCATGAGTGCCAAGAGGCTTTCTTCCTTTTGAATCCACTATAGTGTCCAGATCATCTGTTCCCTGAGGATTTACAGTTTCCAATACTGCAAACCCATTTGTTAGAATCTCCAGACAAGGAGGCTTTTCACCATTGCAGTTCTCTAAATGCTTGTTTTGATGAACAACATTCACATCAGTTCTAAAATCTCTTGGAGAGAAACTTTCCGGTGTTCCAACATTCTGTCTCTGCTCCATTATTTTATTTAAATCTCCTGGACTTTCTATGCCATCAATGGAAGTATCTAAAGTTTCAGATGGAATTACTTCTTTGCTGGTGGTAGAGAGCAAAACATTAGCCTCTCCTTTCACAGGAGAAGAAAGTTCAGTAGTGATATCCTTATCATTACTATTTTTAATGGACTTAAAGCTTGTAAGGCTATCTACATTTTCTGAGAAATCATGAATTGGCATAAAATGGTTTGAAGGTACAAACTCTTCCTTGGGACGAGTACAATCTGGTGTTTCAAATTCAACAAACCCTACACTGGAAGGGCTAACTTCTGAAAACCCTCCAAATTCCCCAAATTCATCCTCATCCTCATCCTCGGCTCCATTGTCCAGTGGCGGTGGGGATGAAGAGTACATTTGAATGACATCTGGCTCCATTGTTCACTTGCTTTCAAATAATTAATTTATAACTGGAAAAAAAAAGAGATTTTTTTTTTAGGATAAGATCTTTAAAAATTCTCCAAGCTACTTCAAAACAATGCAAATTTACAGTGCTGTTTTTAAAAAAATATATTTTATTGATTTTTTACAAAGAGGAAGGGTGAGGGATAGAGTCAGAAACATTGATGAGAGAGAAACACTGATCAGCTGCCTCCTGCACACCCCCTACCGGGGATGTGCTCACAACCAAGGTACATACCCGAGACTGGAATCGAATTTGGGACCCTTGAGTCCACAGGCCGACGCTCCATCCACCGAGCCAAACCAGTCAGGGCTGTTTTGTATATTTTAAACTATTTTCCTCTTAGGTGAGATGACTTTTCACCACTCTAATAATGTGCCAAAATTTTTTCTTTCTTCTAGTATGTTTCTAAGGGCATTGGTAGTACATTACTTAATTTTGGGATTCCAACAAATTTCAAATAAACACAAAAGCATTATCTAAAAAATTCTCTTTGAGGGCACTTGCTTGTTCTCTTAAGCCCTCTTTCCAGTTTACTTAGGGCTTACCTTATGAATTTGTATGAGCTCTTTATAAGTAAAAAGATACGAATATTTTTATCTCTAATAATTATTACAAATATCTCCCTCATTTTGCTTCTCAATTTTTTTACCCAAGTTGATTCTTTTGTTTTGTTTTAATATAATCTTTTTTTTTTCCAAGAGTAGTTTTAGGTTCATAAGATACAGAGATTTCCCATATATCTCCCTGCCCCCATTCATATAGCCTCTCCTATTAAGAACATCTTCCACCATAGTGATGTATTTGTTACAATTGATGAGCATACAGTATATCAATATATCATTAATACCCAAAGTCCAGAGTTTATATTAGGGTTCACTCTTGGTGTTATGCATTCCTTGGATTTAGACAAATGTATAAAGACATGTGTCCACCATTATAGTATTATACAGAGTAATTTCATTGCCCTAAAAAATCCCGTGTTCCACCTGTTCATCCTTCCCGCTCCCCTGCCCCTCCTGGAAATCACTGATTTTTTTTTGCTATCTCTACAGTTTTGCCTTTTCCAGGATGTTATATACTTGGGATCATACAGTATATATGATGTCACTCCATATAGGACATTTCGGTTATTTCCTATATTTTACAATGACAGATAAAGCTGCTATGAACATTTATGTACAGATTGTTTGGAGAACATGAGTTTTCATTTCTCTAACTTAAGTACCCAGGAGTGTGAATGCTGGGATACAGTGTTTAACTCTATAAGAAACTGCAACCTCGCCGGTTGGCCTATCCATACTGTATGACTGGCTTCTTTCACTTAGTAATAAGCATCTAGGGTTCCTCCATGTTTTTTCATGGCTTGATAGCTCATTTCGTTTTAGCAATGAATAATATTCCAGTGCCTACATGTACTACAGTTTAATTTTTTATAACTTTCAATCCTGAAATCATTTAGGATGCACAAGAAAAATACAATTAACATGTATATTCCATTCAGTTTCCCCCCAATAATATGGTATTGATAGCACTTGATTAAACTGTACATAGCCACCAGCAACTGCTCCTAAAAGGACACTGTGTGTTTAGCAAAAGATAACTAGAGAAGCAGAATTTAGTTTAGTTTTTTTTCCCTTTGTGTTGTGTGTGTGTGTGTGTGTGTGTGTGTGTGTGGTTCTAGAATATTTGTCACATATATAGATTAGATTTGAGTACTAATCATCACTACAATTTGGATAAGAACTGTTGCAAAAATAGTTTAATATTCATCATACATTTCATTCATTTTTGTTGCTAAGTAGTATTCTATTATATAGATACTAGAGGCCAAGTGCACAAAATTCGTGCAGGGGTGGGGGTGAGGGATGTCCCTCAGCCCAGCCTGCACCCTCTCTAATCTGGGACCCCTCAAGGGATGTCGGACTGCCCATTAGGATCGGGCCTAAATGGGCAATTAGACATCCTTCTCACAATCCAGGACTGGTGGCTCCAAACTGCTCACCTGCCTGCCTCCCTGATTGCCCCTAACTGCTTCTGCCTGCCTGCCTGATAACCCCCTAACCACTACCTTGCCAACCTAATTAATGTCTAAATGCTCCCCTGCCAGCCTGTTTGCCCCCAACTTCCCTCCTCTGCCGGCCTGGTCACCCCTAACTGTCCTCCCCTGCAGGCTTGATTGTCCCCAACTGCCCTCCCTCGCAGGCCTGGTCCCTCCCAACTGTCCTCCTCTGCTGGCCTAATCGCCCACAACTGCCCTCCCTTGCAGGCATGGAACCTCCCAATGACCCTCCCCTGCTGGCCATCTTATGGTGGCCATCTTGTGTCCACATGGGGGCAAGATCTTTGACCACATGGGGGCAGCCCTCTTGTGTGTTGGAGTGATGGTCAATCTGCATATTACTCTTTTATTAGGATAGAGGCCTGGTGCATGGGTGGGGGCCAGCTGGTTTGCCCTGAAGAGTGTCCTGGATCAGGGTGGGGGTTCCCTTGGGGCATGGGGCGGCCTGGACGAGGGGTCTATTGTGGTTTGCAGGCCGGCCATGCCCCCAGCGACCCAAGTGGAGGCACTGGGATTAACTTATGCTCTACAATTGAAACTTTGTAGTCTGGAGCACAGCCAAGCCTTCTGCTCACTCCGTGGCAACAGCCATTTCTGTTTGGGTTTATTTAAATTTTATAATTGAAACTTTGTAGCCTAAAGTGGAGGCCTTAGGCGCTAGGGCTGCAGAAGCTTGGTTTCCTCCATCGCCTGGGCAATCCTAGCCTCTGTTCTCTCCAGTTCTGTGGCTGTTGCTATTTTTGTTGGGATATATCTTCTATAATTGAAACTTTGTAGCATTGAGTGGAGGCCTATGCCGGCAAGGGCAGGCAGAAAGCTTTGCTTCCTCCATTGGCGGAGATACCCAAGACTCCTTTCTGCTCTCAGTAGCTGCAGCCATCTTGGTTGGGGTTTATTTGCATAATTTGCTCCTGATTGGCTGATGGGCATGGCTGTGGGCATGGCTTGATCGGAGGTACAGTCAATTTGTATATTACTCTTTTATTAGATAGGATAACACAGATTGTTTCTCCATTCACTGCATGTAGGACATTTTGGTTGTTTCCTGTATTTTACAATGACAGATAAAGCTGCTGTGAACATTATTTACAGATTGTTTGGAGAGTGTGAGTTTTCATTTCTCTAACTTAAGTACCCAGGAGTGTGAATGCTGGGATACAGTGTTTAACTCTATAAGAAACTGCAACCTCGCCGGTTTACCTCAGTGGTTGAGCATTGACCTATGAACCAGGAGGTCATGGTTCGATTTCCATTCAGGGCACATGCCTGGGTTGCAGGCTTGATTCCCAGTGGGGGGCTGTGCAGGAGACAGCTGATCAATGATTCTCTCTAACTGATGTTTCTTTCTCTCTCACCCTCTCCCTTCTTCTCTGAAATCAATAAAAAAAATATACACACACACACACTGCCAAACTGCTTTCCCAAATTAATTTTTAAGGGGTCAAACCAATTGGTCTTCTCATTAATAATTTTCTTCATTATTTTATTATTATATAAATCTAAGATTTGGTAATAGTATCACTTTTATTTTCTTCTGCTTTTGGAGTGTATTTTTAATATTTAACTTTTAATCCATTTATAACTTATTTTAGTGTATGATCTAAAGCAAATCTTTCCTAAATAGCCAAGCAATTATCATAATCCCATTTATTTAATAATCCTTTCCATATCCTTTAGTTTATCATGTCCTCTTTTTTTAAATACATTTACTTATAAATTTATATCTAGTTTATTCTGTTCCTCTGTACTAAACAGTCAAAAGTGCCACAAGACAGGCTAATATTAACGAAGGGAGGATTAACAACCAAAGTCCTACAATAAAATTAGCCCATAAATAATGATTGATATTTCCTTTAATTCACAGTTGCCAGTAAGGTACATGAGGAACATGTTTATTACAAAATTCAATCAGTTTTGCAGCTTAAAAAGAACCCCTTTTTTCCAACTATCAGAATAAAATTTTGTATGATTTTCCAGTTTTCGGGAGAAGGTGCCTCAGAAATAATATTAATTTAAACCAGAGGTGAAGAAAATGGGGCTAAGTGGTGATCGACTGTCCCACAGGCCGCACAGGTGGCCAGCGGGGAATGGCTTCAGATCTTTGAGGTCAATGACTGGTAAGTCACTGAGAGTTACTTGAAAGAAATGAGCAAGTTATGAGAAAAGTAAAAGGTCCCATTGTAATATACCTACTTTAAATTGTCTTCCTTATAAAATCAGCATCACAAATAATTTAGTTCTGAGTTACTTTTTGTGTGCTACTGATTTAAAGAGAAAAGGGAAAAAACAGTAAAAGATATATGAGTGTCCCCCCAAAATGTATACACACACTTTGAATAATTATAAAGGTAGAGCTTATTAAATTTCATTTTCAAAACTGAGCTATTAGCTGTTAAAGTGTGTATACATTTTTTCTGGGACACCCTGTATAAAGTAAGCCCCGTTTTTCCGCCTTGTTTAGAGTCCTGTTATCTCCTTCCAATGCTTAGTGTTACAGGGTAATTTGATTTCTAACAGTTTCCCTAAAATTTATGAAGTCCCTATTATTTAAAAATAGTCTCTGATTGTTAATGAGAGTGTGGAGAAATGGACACCTGGCACATACACACTATACGGCTGGTGGGTGTGCAAATTGTTATAAAATTTGCAGAAGGCAATGTGGCTATACTATACAAATTCCTAAAAAAAAAAAAAAAAAAAAAAAAAAAAAAAAAAAAAAAAAAGTAAAACAAAATGCCCCAGAGATTATTTATACAAATTATGTTATATTCTTACAATAGCATACTATGTAGCATTAATGTCATGATACTTTTTTTAATTGAAAACATTTATAATGATGGGAACATGTTAAAAAAACACAAAAACCAGCTTGAAGGGTTTCAACCAGTTAAATCAGGGACAACTGTACATCAAAATAAAAATATAACTGATTGTAATCCACTGAATAAAATAATAAACTCAATTCTCACAGATATAAACATGTACGTGAATAAATTGAAAGTTAGCTGAGGAACAGGATATGCACAGCTTCAAAATACCTCCCCACAACATACTTAATTATAAAGGAAAAAGTGTAACTTTATTGTGGTAAGGTCTGACACTTAATCAAGTGATCAAAGTGAACATCATCCTATCTAATAAAAGAGTAACATGCAAATTGACCATAACTACAACACACAAGAGGGCTGCCCCCATGTGGTCAAAGATGGCTGCCCCCAGGTGGACACAAGATGGCCACCATAAGATGGCCAACAGGGGAGGGCAATTGGAAGGGACCAGACCTACAAGGAAGGGCAGTTGGGGGCAATCAAGCCTGCAGGGGAGGGCAGTTAGGGTGACCAGGCCGGCAGAGGAGGGAAGTTGGGTGCAACTGGGCCTGCAGGGAAGGGCAGTTGGGGTGAACCCAGGCCTGCAGGGGAGAGCATTTGGGGGAGGACCAAGCCTGCAAGGGGAGGGCAGTTGGGGTGATCAGGCTGGCAAGGGAGCAGTTAAGCATCAATAAGGTATTCAGGGGAGTGTTTAGGGGGTGATCAGCCTGGCAGGCAGAAGTGGTTAGGGGCAATCAGGAAGGCAGACAGGTGAGCAGTTGGGATCCTGGTAGGGATCGGGCCTAAACGGGCAGTCGAATATCCCTTGAGGGGTCCCATATTGCAGGCTGGGCTGAGGGACACACACCCCAGTGCACAAATTTCATGCACCAGGCATCTAGTTAGTAATAGAAATATTGAAATCATGCATCAGTTGACAAATGCAATGAGTAGAACATAGAATCACTTTTGGAATATTCCTGCCAAAAATATATAACCTCAATTGAATCATAAGGAAACGTCAGACAATCTTAAATTAAGAAACAGTCTTCAAAACAATCTTCACAAGTATCAATGTCATGAAAATTAAGGAAAAAGTGAAGAACTGTTCCAGATTGAAGATGACTACAGAGACATGACAAGTAAATGCAGCATTTCACTCCCAACTGATTCCGTTTATAAAGGTCATTATGGGATGATTATGAAATTTGAATGTAGCCCAAGGATTAGATAGCAGCAATGTATTGATGCTAATTTCTTGATTTTAATGATAGTATTACTGTTATGTAAGAGGATGTCCTTGGTTGTAGAAAATACACATTAGAATATTTGGCAGAGACAGGACATGGGGTTGGTAAGTCTCAAAATTATTTTGGGAAAATATTTGTACTGAAATTGCAACTTTTTCTAAATCTGTGACCATTTCAAAATGAAAAAAAAACCCACACTAATAACACTCAAGGAGATTTATGTTTGTATTTAAATATGTTTTATAATAAACATGTGTTACTTACACAAGTAAACCTTATTTAAAAAATTATGATAAAATATATATAACAAAACTTACCACATTAACCATTTTTAAGTGTATGGTTCAATGGCATTAAGTACACACACACTGCTGTGCAATCTTTATTACCATCCATCTCTAGAACTTTTTTAATTTCCCAAAATATCAAACTATCTTCTCTACCCATTAAACAATAACTACCCCTTTCCCTTCACCTTCACCACTCCACCACCTCCCAGCTCCTGCAACCATCATTCTATTTTGTCTCTATGAATCTGATGACCCTAGATACTTCATAAAAGTGGAATCATGTAGTATCTGTTCTTTTGTGACTGGTTTTATTGATTTCATATTTTTATTGCTTTTTAGAAAGAGAGGAAGAGAGAGGGAGAAAGAGAAACATCAACGTGAGAGCAAAACATTGATCATCTGCCTCTTGGACACTCCCTACTGAAAATCAAGCCCACAACTGGGGCACGTGTCCTTATGGGGAATTGACCTGGAGACCTTTTAATTCATGGGACAATGGCCAACCAACTGAGCCACACTGACCAGGGCTATCATTTGTTGATGGGTTGCTTCCACCTTTGGCTATTATGAATAACTAGAAGGTCGGTGCATGAAATTCGTGCATGGGTGTGTGTGTGCCTCAGCCCAGCCTGTATCCTCTCCAATATGGGACATCTCTCACAATCCAGGATTGCTGGCTCCCAACTGCTTGCGTGCCTGAATTTCTGATTGTCCCTAACCACTTCCGCCTGCCAGGCTGATCACCCTCTAACTACTCCCCTGCCAGCCTGATTGCCCCTAATTACCACCCCCCTGTAGGCCTGGTCGCCCCCAACTGGTCTCCCCTGCAGGCCTGGTCCCTCCCAACTGTCTTACCCTGCAGCCATCTTGTGATGGTTACCTTGTGTCTACATGGGGACAGGACCTTTGACCACATAGGGGCAGCCATCTTGTGTGTTGTAGTGATAGTCAATTTGTATATTATTCTTTTATTAGATAGATAGAGGCCTGCTGCATGGGTGGGGACTGGCTAGTTTGCCCTAAAGGGTGTCCCGGATCAGGGTGGGGGTTCCCTTGGGGCATGGGGTGGCCTGGGTGAGGGGTCTGCGGTGGTTTGCAGGCCAGTCATGACCCCTAGCGACCCAAGCAAAGGCCCTGGGATCTGGAATTTATTTATCTTCTATAACTGGAACTTTGTAGCCTTGAGTGGAGGCCTGGGCCCGTCAGCTTGGCTTCCTCCATTGCTTCCTGCTCTCTCTGTGGCCACAGCCATCTTGGTTGGGTTAATTTACATACTCCCTCTTGATTGGCTGGTGGGCCTGGCTTGTGGGTGTTGCTCAATGATGGTTAATTTGCATATCACTCTTTTATTAGAAAGGAGGATGCTGCTATGAACATCGGTGCACAACATACCTTCTTTTTTTTTTAAACCTTTTATTCTGAAATAGTAATAGACTAACAGAAAGTTGTAAAAATAGTAGTCCTGTGCATCCTTCATCCAGCTCCTCTTAATGGTGATATCTCTGTGGTTAGCAAACTCATTAGTCAACAGAGCCAAATATCAACAGGATAATGATTGAAATTTCTTTTGAGAGCCAAATTTTTAAAACTTAAACTTCTTCTAATGCCAGTTCTTCAAAATAGACTCACCCAGGCTGGTATTTCATGGAAGAGCCATACTCAAGGGGCCAAAGAGTCTCATGTGGTTCGTGAGCCACAGTTTGCTGACCACTGTGATATCTCATATAGCTCTAATAAAATAGCAAAACTGGAAATTGACCTTGTTTGCACATTAAAATTAATTAGACTATAGACCTTACTTAGTTCATTAAAAACAATACAAACCAAAACCTTGCAATCTTTTGGGTTTGTGTATAGATCTGCTCAATGCATCCCATTTGCAGATGAGTGTAACTACCACCACTACCCTTATTCCCACACCCCATCCCTGTCCTTGGGCAACCATTAATTTGTTCTCCACCTCCATAGTTTTGCCATTTCAAGAGTGTTATGTAAGTATAATCACAGTGTAACCTTTTGAAGTTAACTTTTTTCACTCAGTATAATGAGTGCCCTTAATGTCCATTTTGGTTTTTACATGTATCAATAGTTCAATCATTTTTATTGCTGAACTAGAGACCTAGTGCACAAATTCATGCACCAGTGGGGTCCCTTGGCTTGGTCCACAGGATCAGGCTAAAACTGGCTCTCTGAGATCCCCTGAGGGGCCCTGGATTGAGAGAGGGCACAGGCCAGGCTAATGGACCAGGGACCCCAACGGTGCACAAGAGGGACCAAGGAGGGACTGTGTGAGGGCTTCAGGGTGTGTCCTGCCCATCTTGCTCAGTCTCGATCGGCTGAACCCAAGCAGGCCAACCTTTACACCAACCTCCTGCCATCTCCTTCTCTTGACCAGCCTGGCCCTGATCCATCCCAACTGGAGCCGGGCCAGCTGGGCCCCACCCATGCACAAATTCATGCACTGGGCCTCTAGTCTATATAGTAAAAGCCTAAGATATCATTACAGCAGAACGACCAGAATGACTGATCACTATGATGTGTACTGACTATCAGGGGGCAGACATTCAAGGAGCTGTCCCCTGGTGGCCAGTGCACTCCCACAGGGGGAGCACCCCTCAGCCAGAAGCTGGGCTCACAGCTAGTGAGCACTGCACGAGTCTCTCCTGCCCCATGGCAGTGCTAAGGAGCAGTGATCCAGCAGGCGGTAAGGACTGAAGGGTTCCGGACTGAGAGAGGGCACAGGGGGATCTTGTGCTGAGGGATCCTCCTTCTGCCCCACCAGTGCACAAAATTTTGTGCACCAGGCTTCTAGTATATAATAAAGATGTTAAGAGCATTTATCTACAGGTTTTTATGTGAACATAGTCCTCAATTTTTTTCTGGGATAAATGCCCAAGAGTATGATTACTGGGACTTATGGTAGGTGTATGTTTAGTTTTGTAAAAAAATAAAATAAAATAAAAAACAACAACCAACAACTGCGTAAAAAAATAAAATAAAAAAACAACAACAACCAACAACTGCCAAAGTATTTTTCAGAGTGCTATACCATTTTACATTTCCATAACACTTTATTTCTTGAAGAAAAACATCTGATCTTTGTTTTAGTGAAACTTGGTTGTGGTTAACTGCTTTTTCTAAAATGTTTTGTTGTTTAAAAAATGAAATATTTATTGTTTCAAGGCTTATTTCAAACTCAGGTATGAAGGCAAATACAAGGATCTGTATTAAGAACTTTGTAGCCACACCAACAACACAGAGAGCAGTTTTTCTTCTTGTCAGGCCTTTGCAATGTATGCTCCCTTTTTCTTCTTCTGAGAGGCTGGATCAGACTCCCAGACTATGATCATTTCCTTATTCCTCAAATCTGTGTCAACTACTGAGGGAAGAACTCGGGCGCATATCCTCCTTTAGCAGTTCTCGGCTCTGGCCCAACCCACCCTTCAGAAACCTATGAGTGCCACTCCCAAGTTTCAGCCAAGAATGCCAACCAGCCAGTGTGGAGGAGGTCTGAAACTTTCCAGAAAATTCTTCGGTGCCCAGGCCAATTCACTAATATTTGTTAACTGAATTATTTAGTAATTGTTAATTAAAGTATTATTTGTATAATGAATTTACCTATTAAGCCTGACTTAGGCAAATCCACATTCTTAACATAGAAAATATGGATTTAAATAATTATTTCTACTTAACAGGAAAAAGAAAAAGGGATAGAGGAGTTACCTACTGTGCCTGGCACACAGCAACCTCAAGAAGTGTTGCTTCATCCTTCTTATTTCGCACCACAAAGGAGTCCAAATCAGTCATCTATTTTCTTTACAACCTGAACAAAGTCACGTGTGTGTGCAGTGCACAAAGAGGGATGAGTTTAATATGCTATTTTTATGTCTGCTTATTCCGAGACCTACTAGAGGGGGGTAAACAAGTAATGAGGGTATCCAAAAAAGATTCAGACCATAGTATACACAAATACTAGTAGCAGACATGAGGTTCTCATGACTGAGTAGCAAATGGGGTATCTTAAAGGTAGTTAGAACATGAAGATAGAGAATTTAGGCAGATCTCCTCTACTCTGATTTGTCCATGGGAAATCACATCTTCAAAGAGAGACTTGTGGACAATATAGACTTTTCAACAAATGGTGCTAGATCCACATAAGTAAAAAAAAAAAAACAAAAAACTGATTCTACTGAACACCTTACCCTAAAATCAGCTCTGGATGAATTGTGAACCTAAATCAACCTTCTATAAGATAATTTCAGAGATTATTTTCATGACCTTAGGAAAGGCAAGGTGTTTTAAACAAGATCCAGAAAGCAGTAATCATAAAAGAAATAATTATAAATTGGACTTCAATAAGATTAAAAACTTATGTTCATCAAAAGAACAACATTAAAAGAGTGAAAAGGCAAGCACTGCCTGGGAGATATTTATAATAAATGTAACTACCAAAGAACTCATATCCAGAATATGTAAAGAATTCCTACAAATCAATATGAGAAAAACCCAATAAAAATGGCCAAAATATCTGAACAGGATTCACAAAAGAGGATACAAAGGCCAATAAACATATGAAAAGTTATTAGGAAAATGCGCATTAAAGCCAGAATAAGACACCAATATACACCCACAAAATGGCTAAAATTAACACACAAAAAAAATTTAACCATAGCAACTGATGGCAAAGAGCAACTAAGATTCTCATTTAATGGTGGGAGTGTAAACTGGTATATCCATTTGGAGAATTATTTGGCAGTATCTATTAAAACTGTACCAGGTACATACCCCATAAAAGTGAGGACATAAATGCTGTGAGAGACATGTACTAGACATTCATGACAACTTTATTCTTAACTGAAAATAATGCAAATATCCATCAACAAAAGAATGATTAAATAAACAATGGAATATAATGAGATACTTGGCATTATTATTACCATGGGCAACAACATGGATGACTATCACAGACATAATGTGTGAAAAAGTCAAACAAACACACACAAAATACATATTATACAATTCCATTTCTATGAAATTCAAAACAGGCAAAACTAAATTTACAGTGGTAATGCAGAATAGCGGTTACTTCTAAGGGAATACTAACGGGAAGAGGACAAAAAAGAGTCTGCTAGATATCTGCATTATTTCTTGATTTGGGTAATAACTGCACAGGCACAAACATTTTTAAAAATCCACCCCATTGTACACTTAAACGATTTGTGCATTTTGCTATATGTATGTTAGACATCAATAAGAAAATAAAAATTGTTTCTCAGAAAGCCAACATACTTAGATTAACAGTAGCTACATTGCAAGTAAATTTATGACCATAATTATAAATATACCATTCTATTGTTTTTTAAAAAGTTTCCTTATTTATAACTTGCCTTATTCTGGGATTTAAGGCAATATATGTATGTCTCAAGTGGATAGTAGTATTGGGGGAAAGATCTTGGAATAAAATGGATCCTAGGTTCAGATTCCAGTTTCCTCATTTACTACTAACTATGAGTTTGCTTTTTCTTGAGTTTCAGTTTCCTATCTATAAAAAAAAAATCTAGCAGTTCCTACCTTTCAATGCTGTTTATGAGAATTAGAGAAAATATATCTTCAGTACCTGGTACATTCTGTGCACTCAGTAAATTATCAACTATCATCACATTTTAACTTTCACCAAGTCTGTAGGTCAAATCATAATCTACCCTTCACAAAATCTAAGCCATTGTTTGCTTAGTTAGCACAAACATTCACATGACTCTGCATATACTTTACTAGTAAAAAGATCACTAAAAGAAAAAGTCATTTAAGAAAAACATTACTAAAGATACATGAAATTAACTTCATTGCTAAAGCCATAACCAATCCCTAGAAAATAGAAAACAATGCCTAAGGTTAAAGGACTGAGATCGTAACATCTGAACCAACTCAAGGCACCAGTCTGTTAAAAGACGAAGTTTTGAAGTAGAACAGGATAATGCAACACAAGTTGTCATCAGTACCTTGAAGTAGGTGCTATCCAAGTGAAGACCACAAAAATACTTCTAAGAAGGTGCCTGGTTGAGATAGAAAGGACTTTACATATTTCTTTAAGACACAGAGGCAGACCCTCTAGGAACCTCCCCAAGTCAAACACTGAATAAGGAGTTCCCTCCAGACAAGCCCAAAAATTCTTCACAAAAACTTCCATATAGTTTTTTACAGGACACAGACAGCATCAATGTGTAGATTAACTGTCAAGGCCAGGTAAGCACATCTCTATTACACAATCCAGCTTTACTGATGACCCTTCACTCCAAACTTACTTTTATAGGGACTGGGATGGGGGTGGGGGGGGGGGAGAGAGAGAGAGAGAGAGAGAGAAAGAAAGAGAGAGAGAGAATGTGTGTGTGTGTGTGTGTGTAGGAGAATCTAAGCAGGAAGGATAATGGTTAAGAAAAAGGAAAAGACAAATCAGTGTATCTGAAGTTATGCCACTGATGTAAACAGTACAAACTATAATAGGAAAATTTATTTACTGGAGCACACACATACAAATCACTACCTTTTTATTACATTATGTCTGAGGATAATTAGTCACTTGTTAAATCATTTGGGTGAGTAAAGAAAAATATCTGTATTTTCTTTAGAAAAATGAGTGAAAATGTTATATAAGCAGTTATCATCATCAATTTGCATCACAAATGTTGCCTACTACTACAATAGTTTGAATTATTCAAATCATTACTGTAATATCCTCATTGGAGTTTTCAGATACTATCCAAATGTATTTTCAATGAATCTGCCCAGTTTACATGCCTGCTTATGAGTCATTTTGTGTTATGTATTATAGGACCATACACCTGAAACCTATAACTTTATTAACAAATGTCACAACAATAAATTCAATAAAAATTAGTAAGTTTAAAAAGAATAATCTTGTCATAAAGAAACTGAAGAGGCCTACTTCTGAACCACAAGAAGATTTGGATTTTAGTTAACTATTTGGTGTTCAATACATCTAGAGATGACTGAACCGTAATGTTGAAAAGTTTTCATGCCTCTAAAATTTAGTATCTACAAAAATGATCTTTTTTATTTTCTCCTTTTGAGTGCTTTGTTCTCAGCATATTAATTCCATAGCAGCCAACAAAACAGGGAGAGCCCCTAAAAAGAGATACTTTTTAGTAAAGAATTGAAAAAGGTTTTGTGTTGTTTGTTATTAGGATTACCATCCTCTCTCCCTTCAACAAGCTGCAAATTTTAAGGTTACTTAAACTTCCACAATCCCAAAGCTAAATATTTTTCAAAGATCTCATAATTCCTTCAAACTTGTCAATTTAAAAACTAAAACCCAAGACACTATAGATATCAACTGTATCAATGTCACCATGTCCTCAACTGCATAATATGCAGTATTACTTAAAAATAATAGTAGTATCCTAGTAATTCCATGTGCTTTTGTTCTCTGTTTAAACCAATATCAAATTAGTATGCATTCGATACTTACTATGTGTGTGGATACTTTATGAAAAGCACTCATTAATGATTTCATTCACACTAGGCCGTACGGTAGGACTTATTCTCATCATTTTACAGAGAAAAAATAAAACTTTAAAGAGGTTAAATAATCCCTTAAAATAGTATTACTAGTAAATGGTGAATCAGTTACAAGCTAATGACTGAAAAATGTCTTACTGCATTAACTCTTGATATAACTGACAGCAAAGGTTAGAATTATTCTTCCCTAAAAGATTTATGAGTTGTTCAGAAAAAGGTTTCTGAAACTTCCAAAAAACTTGAAGGAGAAAAAAAAGGTGCTTACAAACGAAGATGAAGATTAGTTTTATTTAGATAAAATGCCAAGAAGTGAATCTCTTGTTTCAATATTAATGCAGTGAACTTTTTATCTTCCTGCTTTTGATATCAATAAGGATGATTCACAAAAGTACAAATACATAATGTGAGTGACAATATGGGCAGCAATATATAGTGTATGTTACTAAACAGCAATGAGTTATTTTATAGAAGCTAGTTTTCAAAGATTCCTAAGAACTGTTCTTTTACTGTATATTTTAGCCTTTTTTGGGGGGAAGATACTGTTTTGTTTTTAATTATGCAAATCCTTAAGCAATTTACTTATGTTTGTACTAGTGGCCCAGTGCATGACATTCATACATTCTCGGGGTAGGGGGGGTGAAGGAAGCCCAGCCTGGCCTGTGCCCACTCACAGTGCGGGAGCCCTGAGATCAATCGCCCCAAAGAGGTAGGCCCTGCCCACCCATCTGGGGCTCTTTGATGGATTGCCCCAAAAAGGTCCGCCGGAGCCGGGATCCTGCCTTTGCAGCACATGTGGGGCGCAGGTAGGCAAGCAGAAGGAAGCCATGCGGAACAGCCATCAGGACCCCCGCCCCTGTTGGCATGTGTGGGGCCACAGGAACCCCAACCCACCCCCACAGCATGTGCGAGACTGCAGGACCCACAGCAGAAGCCACCCAGAGCAGGCACCGGGACCTGCCCCCACCCTGGGAACACAGCATCAAGCCCTGCCTACCATGGTGATGGATTGTGATGGTGTGATAACCACCTAGCCTTTTTTTTTATACAGATAGTTTCACAGTCAAAATTAAACAAGATAAAAATCAGAAATTGTTTTAACTTTAACTCATCATAACAACTGACTATTTTTGAGAGTTTACCAGCTATTTTTCTCACAAGGTACTTCTAATTGAATTGGAATAAATGAATTGGGTAACTACTGATAACAAAGGCAAAAGAATAGAGCAGCAATGAGGATAGATACATTAGCCCTTGGAAAACAGGTCTTTCACCCCCAGTATTCTTTGCTTTTGTTATATCATTGCAAAATGAATTAGCCACTATAATTTCCACCCTAACATTCCCAAAACTTTACAATCTAAAAGCAGGAACTACTTCAATTTCATGCCCTTCACTAAAATTGTGCTTACACCCATAATATTGTCCAGAGATAACTCCTGGACATTCTATCGATTTCTCAATTGCTTGTTCAGTGGGCTCTTTGAATTTCTTCATTACTACTGATGCTTTCTCATCAGCCTATAAATGTTCAAGACTCTCCCATCCTTAAACAAATCAGATCAAAACAAAACAAATCCCTTCCTTCCGTGTTCTTCTAGCTCTCCTCCTCCTCTCCACCAAGCTTCTTGAAAGAGCCCTGTCTGTTCACTATCTCTACTTCCTAACCTCCCACTTACTCCTCAACCCAGCACAATATGGCTTCCACCTCACCACTCCACTGAAAATGCTCTTGTATGAGTTACTTTACTTGAGCTCAAAAGACTGGAAATGTATATAGATAGGCCTCTGTTGTTGAACAACCATCCTTAGGGCCTGGATCATAATAGGAACTGAACACATTACCATATTACTGTTCTTGCTGGGGCATTTATTCCACTGGCCACTCTTGAATTCCCACCCCCTTTCCCTCAACACACTATCTTTCTATAACTCTAGCTCTGGAACCCTAGCTCTATTCCACCAGATAAATTAGGAAATATCTAAATTCAATCTAGATAAGTTTGATATGAGAGAGGTTGGCCTGAAATGTGACACATGCAAGAAACAACTCCAATCATTTGTGCTGCAATGTTATCTGAAGAAAGAATATATTGAGAAGGATGCTACTCACATGCAAGCCAAGAAAATAAAACCAGCCGAAGGACAACAATTTGTTCATGCATTTTTAACAGACTAGCTCACATGAATATGTGCTTTGACTTGACTCAGCTCCTCCGAATAAGTGGAGGTGTCAGCTGGTGCCACCAGAGTGTGAGGCTACTCTGGACAGCCCATCTAATTCCCCTTGCTCTTATTCTTTGTTCCCAACAACTTTCTTTAGTACTTCATGTAAATTTTCTCACAGATTTTGCAATCAGCTGACGTGAATAGCTGCCATGCTTTGGAAGACATTTCTTGTTGAAAAGTTTTAAATTAGCATTCTGGTCAAGACCGATAGATTAAACCTCAAGAGCCCGGGGAATTTTGGGGAAAAACAAACTAACAGGAAAACCCACTTTGTGGACTTTGAAAACTAAAGACACCACTCTAGTCTGTAACTAAAATATGTACACCTGGCAGGCCCTTGGCGGATGCCCTTCCTCAGACAGTGCTACTCTTTATTATAAATGTCTATGACGAGAGCAACTCACCTTTTAAAGAAAACATCTCCTAAAAGTTATAAAATTACACCCAAATGCAGTTAAATTCAATTATCTGGGCTAATGAGGAAGGAAGCAGGCAACGTCTTAGATCATCTAAAATTTACAAATTTGACCTTAAAATATGACCTATGTAACAGAAGATTTATCTCATAAACTATGTCTTTGGCAAGCGTTATTAGTTTTACTTTGTTTCTTGACCATCCACTGACTGAGGAAAAAAATGACTAGAGACATGTGAGGCAACAGGAGGAAATCAGACAATGAACCACACTTAAAAATAGTCATAAACTATCAATAGATGACGTACAAAGACATTCTTGGGGGGAATTATCATAAAACCAAAGCTTTGTATAGTTGAAAAATCAGATATAAACACATTCCAAAATAGTGCTCATGATAAAACATGTGTGTGTGCTATATAAAGCTAATGCCACAAGTGGACGTACCTGTACCAATAACTTCATGGAAACTATGGAAGGAATGCCCATCACAAGCAGATTTCTAGCTGATTGACCTTTTAATAGTGTCATTGCTTGGTTTAAAGTTTTACTTTTTCTTGGTAGAAAGGCTAAAGGGTAAAAGGAAAACAGGTAACATTTATTACTTGCAGTGTGCATTATACTGTTGATTAGAAATTTTTTGAGAATTAGCCTGCTTTATAAAGCAGAATTTTCCAAACTTTATCCCTGTAACTCACAAAAAAAACACATTTTGCATGATGACCTCTATATACATACATGCATGCACAGAGGCAGTTAGAGGCAATCAGGCCAGCAAGGGAGGGCCGTTAGGGGCCATCAGACCAGCAGCAAAGGGAGGTTAGGGGCAGGCAGGCAGGCAGAGTGGTTAGGGGCAATCAGGTGAGTGGTTAGGAGTCAGCGGTCCTGGGTTGCGAGAGGGATGTCTGACTATCAGTTAGGCCCAATCCCACAGGGTAGTAAGACATTCCCCAATGTGTCCCGGATTGAAGAGGGTTGCAGGCCAGGCTGAGGACCCCCCCCCCCCCCGTGCACGAATTTCATGCACTGGGTCTCTAGTAGGGTAAATAAAAAGTGTTGCCATTTTAAAAAGCAATAAAGTTGTATACTAGTATGACTAATAGGAAATGTATACTAGTTTGACTAGTAAGTAAAGGTGTCTAAAATACATTTTTTAAGTGAAAAAGCACTTTTGAGAGGCATTCCTTCTTAATTCTCCTCTTACCTATTATATCTGTTCTTTCTCCTCCTTGAATGGATCTGCTCCTTCTGCCTGCCTCATAAGTGTCAGTCTTCCCTGGCCGGGCCTTGGCTTCCCTATATCCTTATCCCTGTGAGATCTCATCCAGCTTCTATCTTTATATGCTAATAATGCTCAAACCTCTATCTATCTGTAGGCTGCCCAAACTCCAGATCTGTCTACCCAAATGCCTTTGAATATCTTTACCTGAATGTCCCAAAGTCATATCATATTCTCCAATTCCAAAACTGAAGTTAACCTCTACTCAAAAAACACACCGAAACCACTTGTTTCTATATGATATTCTGAATTTTAAGTCCAGAAAAAAATTACCCTGTTCCCCCTTTTATATCCCACTGCCCAAAATTAAGTTCTTAACATCTCTTAACCAATACCTTATTTTAGGGCCTCACTATTTTTGGTCAAGATTACGGCAATCCACTTGAAACTATATCTTAGCCAATATGGCTAAGATATTCCCTCTTCACTCCAGCCAAACAAAACTACCCCCTGAGTCCTCCACTGGCACCATGCTATCTCCAAATTGTCACATTTACCCCTTTTTCTAATTTCCTATTCCTATCTGTTCTGAGAACCCACTGACCAAAGCCTTCAAAAACCCTATTTAGTCATGAAGTTTTCTGTGAATGAGAGCAGCAATATTTACCAAGTCACTATGTCTTAGGTATTGTGCAAGGTGCTTGTTCATACACTAGAGGCCTGATGCATGCTATCTGTGCAAGGGGTTTGGCCTCCGCCGCTACAGCAGTTACCTTTGCCTTGGCCCCCACCCGTGGTGGCCGCCTCCGCCTTGGCCCCCGCAGCCAGGGCTTTGTCCAGAAGGTCGTCCGGGAGGATGTTCGGAAGGACAACTGTTCTAATCAGCATATTATGTTTTTATTATTATAGATTATACAATTTAATCCCAACCATCCATTTCACAGATGAAAGAACAGGTTCAGTGAGGTCATTTAATCAGTTCAAGGTCCCATAAAGAGTAAGTTTAGAGAGTAGAGTTTTAACATTAAAGCCTGGGTACTTTATGTGAGGTTGACTGTCTGAATAAAGCCTCCTTCTTTATATCTATTTCTTTTATTGCATTTAACAAAGTGAATCAAATTTGTTTCCCCTGATAGACCATAAGCCAATGTTTCTCAATTTTAGTTTTGAAATTAAAGACGTTTTTAAAAATAGAATAGGTGCATTTTAAGTATGCACTTGAATATCTGCATTTAAAAAAGGGTCTCAAAGATGATTCTGATGGTTAGCGAAGGCTGAGATCCACTGTGTTAAGCTCCAGAGGATAAAAGTATTATGGACTGTATAACTTTGGGGATGACATAATGTCTCTAAATTTCACTGCTGAGCTGAGAAAGGTAAATCAATGAAACAGTTCTTTTTCTTTAAAAATTTTCCCTTACAATTATTTGGTTGTACAAATATTTCTTGAAGTTCTGTCATACACATTTACTTGAGACTATCACTAAGAAATTAATACTCTTAAGACTTCAAATACAAAAAGCTCACAAAATTAAATCTTGAATACTTTTCTTAAAAATAAACTTGGAAAATTTCCTTAATGGATCAAATTTAAATTACTGCAATAATCTGTGAAATAGATATAATAATGTATATAATTGAAATACTATACAACTATTGGAAAAAGTACAGCATATTTAAGAAATTAATCACAGTTTCACTTGCAATTGAACTTTAAGAAATATGAACATGAGAAACTTTTCTACACTTCCAGAAACCAAGGTCACTGGTAACCTGATTAAAATCTGTACTTTTGTTTTTAGGTGTAACACTTGCACTGGGCTTCAAGTAAACCTCTGAAACCTAATGAGACAGAAACACATAATCTGCTGGCTTATTATGACATAGGGGAAATAGTCTAATGAAATATGTAAAGGAGTGCAAAGAAATGGTGACTTAACTACATGTGAAAAGTGGATATTCAAACATTCTGTTTGGGTTTCAAGTAAGAAAATTTGAATTTGATAGTTGAAACTCTTGGTACAAATTTTTTAAAAAAGGAACAAAAATGTTATTATGAACCTTCAGTATAAAAAGAGTTAAATGATCTCTTGATGACAGGTTCATTGCTTTTTAGAAATAGCTACTAAAAACAAAAGCTTTAAGAAAATACATCAAATTTCACATTTTTAATGTCTCTGCAGCAGAGACATTCTGCTGCAAATATTCCAAAGTCAACATTTTTGCATCCACACAATGAACAAGATTGGAGATGCTAAACCACAGAAAATACTACAAAGCATAAGCAATGACTAAGAATAAAACTATAAAAATACCTACTAGGGAGAGTAGGTAAGGCAGAAACATTCATTTCATACATTCAAAAAACTGTGGTCTCATTAAGACACATGCAAATATTAAAGATCCTACCACTAGAAGTCTTCCTTTGAAAAATATTTAAAGTTAGCATTGCAAGAATAAGAAAGTGTGATTTAGGAATGGTCTCTATTATTATCAAAACTGTTAAATTTATTTAAGAAAAAAATTGAATCTGTAGCAATGTAGGGTTTTTACATTTGTTGTTTAATTTATTATTAGGTATTTTACCTCCTTTCCCCACTCCTCTCCCCTCAATTGCTCATTGTAAAATGGGGTCTCTCCACTTCTATTTTCTAATTGGTGAGTACTGTTTATAAACCTGAAAGCTCTTGGTTTACCATAATATCACATCATAAGCAAATTGGGGTGTGCTGGTTGACCCTTTCCTTTTCAATTCTTATGTCTCCATTTTTCCTTATTGATTACTAATGCCTCCAATACCAAATCTAATGTGAATACAGGAATCTGGTATCCCCCTGTACTGGAATGATTTTTGGTTTGAGATATATGTTTTACATATTTTCTCATAAGTATTAAACAACCTCAAATTAGCATATAAATTCTTACAGGTTTTATCCAGGGTATCTTCTCATAATTCTAACACAAACAATCTAATCTACCCAAGGCTTTAACTGAGTTCCAGACAGGCACATGTTTTAATTCTTACTAGTAGATGAAGGATTGATTCCTCAGATAAGTTTTCTAACACTTTCCCCCAAGTCCTCTTAATGATACGTATACTGCATAGTATTTCTTTCAGAGCATAAGAACTGTAGTAACTTATGGTTTGTAATCAAACACTTGAAAAATGACTATGCAAACTGTGTATGCTATGAAAAACATATTGGCAGCATTAAGTATTTTTTTAAAAACTACTTACTACTTTCTAGAATAAGGAAGTTAATTTTATATTTCTTCATAAAAAAGTCTTATGCTCAAGAGAAGCACTGACTACTTTAAATAGAAGCCTCATATATAATTTTAATTTCCCAGTAGCCAATTAAAAAAAACAGATGAATTTATTTATAATTATTTTACTTCACCCAAAGTATGACAAATATTATTTTAACATGTAATTGATGCAAAATAAATTATATATTTTACATTAGTTTTCAAAAACTGGTGTGAATTTACACTTAACCTCTCATCAAATAAGGACACATCTCAAGCTTAAACCCTACAAAAAATTTTAAATGACACAAACATTCCACACTGCTAAAAAGCCTAAATAAAAATATTCAGTTAAAATATTTACTGATCACCTAAGGAGATTACAGGAAGATGGCTATTCTTAACCACTGTTGATAGCAATATTATTACCTACGAGAGGCCCAGTGCACAAAATACATGCACGGGAGGCAGAAGATGCTCCTCAGCCCAGCCTGCACCCTCTCCAATCTGGGTCCCTCGAGGGATGTCCGACTGCCTAAATGGGCAGCCTGCAAACCTAGGACTGGTGGCTCCAAACTGCTCACCTGCCTGCCTCCCTGATTGCCCCTAACTGCTTCTGCCTGCCAGCCTGATCACACCCTAACCACTATCCTGCCAGCCTAATTGATGTCTAACTGCTGCCCTGCCAGCCTGTTTGCCCCCAACTTTCCTCCTCTGCTGGCCTGGTCACCCCTAACTGCCCTCTTCTGCAGTCTTGATCACCCCCAACTGCCCACCCTTATAGGCTTGGTCCCTCCCAAATGCCCTCCCCTGCTGGCCATCTTATGGTGACCATCTTGTGTCCACATGCAGGCAGGATGTTTGACCACATTGGGGCAGCCCTCTTGTATGTTGCAGTGATGGTCAATCCGCAAATTACTCTTTTATTAGATAGGATAGAAGCCTGGTGCATGGGTGGGGGCCAGCTGGTTTGCCCTGAAGAGTGTCCCAGATCAGGGTGGGGGTTTCCTTGGGGCGGGAGGCAGCCTGGGCGAGGGGCCTGTAGTGGTTTGCAGGCTGGCCATGCCCCCCAGGGACCCAAGTGGAGGCCCTGGGATCTAGGATTAATTTATGTTCTACAATTGAAACTTTGTAGCCTGGAGTGGAGCCAAGCCTTCTGCTCACTCTGTAGCAACAGCCATTTCTGTTGGGACATTTACCTTCAATAACTGAAACTTTGTATCCTAGAGTGGAGGAGGACTAGGCCAGCCAGGGCTGCAGAAGCTTGGCTTCCTCCATCACCCCGGCAACTGTAGCCTCTGCTCTCTCCAGCTCTGTGGCTGCTGCCATTTCTGTTGGGATATATCTTCTATAATTTAAACTTTGTAGCATTGAGTGGAGGCCTAGGCTGGCAACGGCAGGCAGAAAGCTTGGCTTCCTCCATTGCCAGGGAAACCCAAGCCTCCATCCTGCTCTCAGTAGCAGCAGCCATCTTGGTTGGGGTTTATTTGCATAATTTGCTCCTGATTGGCTGATGGGCATGGCTGTGGGAGTGGCTTGATCAGAGGTATGGTCAATTTGCATATTATTCTTTTATCAGATAGGAAGATAACATCTTGGGAAGCAATTGGCTTGCCCTTAGGTTTAGTAACTCCATTTCTAAGTGTCAGTCCTATGGAAATAACCGAGAACAAATACAAAGATTTGCATTCAAACTTGTTCACAGAAATGTTTTTCTATGATATCAAAGACTGGAAAAAAAACACACAAAAATTTGTAGGAAATAGCAGAGAAAACTCGAAACTCATCAAATGGCATTCTACACAGCTATTAAAAATCACGTTTTAAGGAATACTTAATGAGAAAATGTTCACATTTTAATAGTAAAAGAAAAATCTATGCAATGATTCCTACATATATGTTGTGTGTATAGATACACATATACAGGGTTTTCCCCCAAAAGTATACACACTTTTTTATAATAGCTCAATTGATGTTTGTTTCTTTTCAGATTTAACCCATTGGAATTAAGAATTATTCAAAGTGTATAAATATTTTTTTTTTGGGGGGGAGACACCCTATATATATGTGAATGACATAAATCCATAGGAAGAAAAAAATAACTAAAGGAAAATAAAAGTGTTAACAGTTACCTCTCTGTAATTGTGTGATGACTAGTCATTTTTTCTTCTATTATTCCTTTAAAAATATGTATTTACTAGTGACCTGGTGCATGAAATTCGTGCACATTAAAAGAGGATTATTTAGAGGAAGTAAGTTAATATTGCTATTTTCCCTGTATCATACAAGTGTCAGAGATAACAGTATATTAGTAAATTGTATATAAAAACCTTCCTCCTATCAGAGTCTGGGGCTCACCACTGGACCCAGAGTCACGTCCCTGCCCACCCACATGCACCCCAAAATCGCATGAGATCCAGACCTGGCCAGCCCCCACCCATTGGGCTAGATCCAGCCCTGGCCAGTCCCACCCTTGTCAAGCCCTGCTGGGCAGGGAGCATAGCCTCAGGTCCCTTGTCAAGCCCTGCTGGGTGGGAGCGTGGCCTGAGTTCCCCTGACCCAGCAATGGGGGTGCACCTTGAGGTCTCTTGTCAAGCCCCACTGGGGGGGGGGGGGGAGGCATGGTCTGAGGTCCCCTGTCAAGCCCCACAAGGGCAGGGGAGGGCATAGCTTCCCGATTGCTTGTTAAGGCTCCTATGGGAACTTGGCCTCAGCTGTGGGTGCAGCCATCTTTGTGATGGAGTGATGGTCAATTAGCACATTCCCTCTTTAATAGATAGGATTGATTTCAGAGGATTGATTTCAGAAAGGAAAGGAGGAGAAAGAAAGAATTATCAATGATGAGAGAGAAGTAGTGATTGGCTGCCTTCTGCATGCCCCCTACTGGGGATCAGGCCCAAAATCCAGGCATGTGCCCTGACTGGGAATTGAACTGTGACCTCCTGGTTCACAGGTCCATGCTCAATCACTAAGCCAAGCCAGCCAGGCTATTATTCCTTTTAATATATATTTACCGAGTACTACTCTGTGCCAGGCATTAAAACAGAAGGCCTCTGCCATCAAGAGGCATACTAGTTTTCTTTACATTTTCCACAAGGAGTATATATATGTCATCTTTCCATAATCTTAAAAACCATAAAATTATAATATGGAGTGAGTGGTCATTTTGGCAAATCAGCTGTAAAGCAACATTTTTGGATCAGCTGGGGGAGAATTTGAATATGGCCTTGAATATTAGTTTAGGTGAAAATTTCCTGTGATGACAGGAGGAGTCACCAACTGAAACAAAACAAAACAAAAAAAACTATAAAGCTGTCAGTAGAGTAAAATTTAATTTTTGTAAAATGTACATATATGTGCATGGAAAGATATGTACTAAACTGTTAACAGTGGGGCTCTCTGGGTAATGAAATTGTGATTTCTTTCTTTTTTATTTTCTACAACGCTCCTGTATTCTTTTGTACTAAAAGACTATTTTTTAAATTAAAAAATATGTACATCCATTATTTACTGAGCATCTACTATCTATAAAACTCTAGGTTCTACAAGGAGAAGTGACTAAAAGGAGTCATGACCTTTGAAAAACTAACAATTGGGGGAGACAATACAAGAAAACAGTAAAAGCCAATTAATGGGCAGAATATAAACACCATATGAACTAAAATGTGGCTATAAGGATTCTAAGAAAAAGATCTTACTTGACTGGGAAGAGGGAAAAATGCTGAAATGAGGAAAAAAGCTTCATAAAGGAGAAAGAATTTGAAATGGGAAGGATTTTAATTGAGAGAGGAAAAGGCAGGTGCTAAAGATAAAGCATGTGGCAACTGTCAAGGAGCAGGAAATCACATAGTAGAGTCTGGTTAGAAAGTAGGATAGATGGAATAAGGCAATTAGGCTGACGACCTTGAATTTTAGAAGGTGGCACTTCTGTGTAACTTTTTTTGAGTTTAGCAATGGGAAAATTAATTAAAGGTTCCAATTCAAGAAACTGTTCTACCACTTCTCATCACCTCTGTTCCCACCACCATCTTGGTTCAAGCCACTATCATCTCCTAGCTACATCACTGTAACCACCTCCTGCTTTTACTCTTGCCAAACAGATCCTTTTGAGTTCTCTACTCAAAACCCTGCAATGGTTTCCCATCTCACAGTTAAGAAGCCCAAGTCTCTGGATTGTCTACAAAGTCCCCACAACACTGCCCTCTCACCCTCTAACTTGCTGATCACAGCTACTACTGTTCTGCTTATAATTTCTTGAATATTCCAGGCATACTTTCACCTCTCTCCCCCTTATTATCTTCTCCTTGTCCAGAAATGTTGAACCTTTTCTAACTCAATCCTATATAAAACTGCAAGTACCACCAACCTCCCACCCCAATTCAAAGTAAAAAAGTTTGCAATTGTCTATCTCCCTAAACTATTTTTCTCCATAATATTTAACACCATCTGCCACCTCTGTATTTCATTTGTCTATCCACATATACAAACATGTGTGTGCACACACATATAAGAAACTGAAATTAGCCCTATGATGGCTAATTTTTTCCCCTGATCGTTCATTTCATTATCACCAGGTAAAACAAAGCCTGATATACAGCACAAGTGTTCATTTAAGTACTTGCTGTATGAATGGCAGGAAAAGAATACCATGATGTTGGTAGATACTTAGTTGAAATGATTTGCAGCATACTATAAATATTTATGTAAATATGTGAATTTATTCTAATTTACTACTTGATTTTCCTCTGCGAACTATTCACCAAAATACTACTTATAGATTAAGCTTTGAGCATACAGACAACCTTTAATTTATTAGCAATTTTATCTTTGCAAGGTTTACTTAAGTTATTCAGAATGGGATGGTAGTGACTAAGGAATGATAGGACAGAGTTTTAAATCTATTTTCCTTCTCTTTTCACTCCTCCCAAATTAATAAGCAATGACTCCCCATCTTCCAATTACTGGACAGTTTCAGAGATTTTCCCTTTCTCAGGGAATAGGTCTAATTCGGACCTGAGTGCCCTTCCCCTAGGGTAAGGGCGGAAATGGCAGAGCTACTGAGATCGCCGGCAGCAGCTGGAGGAGAGCCCCAGCAAGAGAAACGGCCGCAGAGGAACCTGGGGAGGGCAACATTGCTTAACCCAAATACTTTTAAGTTAGAGGCTTCTTGAATTTTAAAAGTCAACGCAAAATGACACCAACTCCTTCCCTTTCCTCTTTTAGAATATACCATGCTGAATGACAGAGTGATACTTTATATAGCTTTTTAAACGAAAACCTGAACTTTTAATTTTACTATGATTTCAAGCATACAACGAAGTTTGGGGGTGGTGGTGTAATGAATGAGCAAGTACCCACCACCTAGTTGTGTTGAAACTTAATCTTTTACCAAATCAGCTTCAGATTTAAAGACAGTAAATTTATGGTTCAAAACTCTTGGCCTCTTCCTTGATACTTTATCCCGCTCTAATTTTCCAGAGGTAACTTTTAATTCTGATTTGTCATTTACCATTCTCAGGTATATTTTTATACTTTTGCTACATATTCCATGATTTCCAGAAAAAAATATTGTATATTTTTGCATATATTAAAACTATATAAGTGGTACATTATATCCTGGCTGTCACTTAACAGCTGTTTGACTTTAAGTGAGTTACAGACATCTCTCTGCCTCAATTTGCTAGATTGAGGGGAAAATGGGGATAAGCCTAGCTTATAGAGTTGTTGCAAGATGAAATGAGCTAATGTACTATATATCACTTAGAAAAGTAGTATCTATCAGTGTTAGTAATTATATAAAGTTGCAAAAGGACCTGTGACTGTGTATATATGTTTATGTTTTTAACTAACTGTAAGCAGAACAAATTAATATTTAAAATATTTTATAATAGGATTTACCTAGATACATGATTTTCATAAAGGCAATTGGAGTCTGCAAAATTTATCAATGCAATTATGGACACATTATCTTTGTTTTGATATGGAATTATTTTTATAACAGTCTCTAGGATTAAAAAAAATCAAGAAAGCATCAAAATTGCAATGCCCTACATATTATGCTAAATGTACTCAATTTCTTTCAAGAGCCTTTTTTAATATTTAAAAATATCTATATTTTGAAGATTAATATATTTAACTGATACATAAACAGAATAATTAGATCCAAAGAGCATTTACTAGATTCCATGTAATGGGCTAGATATTTTACACAGGATCTTTTTTTTAAATGTGAAATAGCTCCATGGACAAAATTTAGAAGACTACCACAGGTACTTTGTTTAAACATATATTCAGGATATGGTAAAAATAGGTTTACAGTTGTGAGTACACAAAAGTTTATTTTTGCATTATTTATTAACTACTGTATTACTTTCCATATGAACAACTTGCCCCACCCTATACTTCTGGGAAGAGTTAAAAATTACTTTTAAAAAATGAACATTTAAAAGCTGGCAAAGGGCATAAATGTAAAATGCATAAATTTTTATCAACACAATAGTGTTGAAACATTTGTTTCACCTAGAGTTTGGCAAATATCTATGTCTAAAAGGTTAACTGAAAGCAACAATTTAAATGTAACATAAAGGACTCCACTCTCTTCCCCGCCCCTCCTCCCCAAACTGGGGAGTACCAACGTAGCCAGTGAAAGGGAAGATTCAAGTTCTACTTTTCTTCTCTCCTAAAGCAAGAACTTTGAAATGGAACCTTTGCTTTTGTTTCATTTATCCCCCGTAAAATATTCACACGTATGAGTTAGTCCATCCCTGGCCCCAGTAGAAAATTTAGTGGGAAATCAAGCTATAACTTGCATTAACCAACAAAAGAAAAACCTAGCCATGCTCAGTACTTTCTTAAAGGAGAAGGGGCCCTACCACCGTTCACCCTATACTCTGTCCTCGGCCCAAGCAAGACAGAGCACCTGCCAAGCTGGGCGCTTCAAGAATAATGGTCCAACTTTTCGAACGCAATCTGGGGAAGAGACGCAGTTTATTTCTTGAGGAGCGCAAGAAGGGAGCAGAAAAGGTCCTCTCAGGAAGGGATGCATGAGCTTTGGGGCCGTCTCCTCCGCCCGCAGGAGAATTCAAAATCCGCTGGCTTCAGAGACCCTTGGGAGCAGCACACTCTGGTCGCGGCCAGCCTCCGGCCTGGGCGAAGCAGGCGGTGTTTACACCTGTCACGAGGGAGGAGGAGGGAGAAAAAGGGAGCCCCAGCAAAGCCCCAAACTTCTCAGCAGCTCCCGGGAGGGAGCGGCCGGCGCGGAGCTGTGGGCAGGTGGGAGCGGAGGGACAGGGCGAGCCGGCGGCGGCCGAGGAGGTGACGACGACTCTCACTTCCCCGGCCGGTGCCTGGGGTGGCAAGGAGGAAGCTGTACGCTTCGGGCGCCGCCGCCGGCTTCCCCGTACCCGCCGCGGAAGAGGGCAGAGCCCAAGCCCGGAGCCCGGAGCCCGCAGGCCCGCAGAGCCAGCACCTTCCCGCAGCCCCCGGCTCCGCGGCAGACAGGTGCCCCCTGCCCCGGCGAGGGCCGGGCGGGTGGGCTGGGTCCCCTCACCCTCTTCCCCCAAGCGTAGCTGGGGGAGAGAAGAGGCGCTTACCTGGCTCGTCCGGGGCGGCCGCGATGGGCATGGCTCAGGGGGCCCGGGAGGAACTGGCTCCCCGGGGAAGGACTGGGTACTCCGACGCGGAGCTGGTGAGAGCGGAAGGCGATCTACTCACAGCCCTGTCAGCGAAGCAGCGCCATGGACGCCCACCCGGAGTTTCAGCGCTGCCGCGGAACCCCCATCCCATTACCCTCCGCCCTCTTCCGCCGCCGCCGCCGCCGCCGCCTCCACCTCCTCCTCCGCGGAGAACCCCCGCCCACTCCACACACTCTCCCATCATGCAGCGGGAGAACCGCTGCTGCGAACGTCACTTCCGGGCGCAGGTGGCTAGGTTGGGGCCGGACGCTGGTGGGTGCTGGGGAGGCGTGTGGGAGAGAAACTCCCAGGGAGTTAGTGTCACAGAACGCTACCCCGCGCAGGCGCCATCGCGCAGAGCGCCGGCCGCCGCCATGTTGGGTGAGGGCAAGTTGCCCTCTTCTCTACTTGCTCGGGAGTCACGGAGTCGTTCGAGGTCGGGAAAAGGCGGCGACGTCCTTCCTCACTCCGCCGCTCGGGGCGAGGGACAGGTGCTTCTTAGCCGATTAATATATTAAGGCTCAGCTCAGGACGAGTTAAATCTCTTGCTCGCCAAATAAAATCACTAAGGTTTTGAAGTGCCGTATCCTATTTTAAAAAGTAAAGTGGAGCACTGATCAGCTTCTCCTTTTCGCCCCCGAAAAACGACTTTTTTCATTCACTAATCTCTTCCTCTTTTTAATTCAATATGACAGAAGAGGAAGCTGATCTTTAACAAATAAAGAAGAGATTGTTATACATGAAACTGACGAGGGGAAGAAAGAGGGAAAGTCGCCGCCGAACTGACACATCGTCTTGGAGACCAACACCACAAAAACGGGATTTTGTTAACGGATGAAAGGCTGTGATTTTTTTTTTTAACCGATGCTAAGGGAGACTATCCGATGAAACTAAAGACATCAAATAAACTTCTGCGTTTCTCTAACAGGTCATAACAGATTCTTTTTCTATCATCAGTCTGGAGCAGGTGGTCATTGCGTGTTTATAAGTCCCCCCCGGGGTTTGCCAGGGACAGAAGGCCGCCAGAGTGCAAGGCTGCGAGGATTATTGTCATCGTCTGGGGTGACGAGCCGGGGCTCCTAACCCTGCAGATCGTGAGCCCTTCTCACACTTGCCATACCTGCCACGGTCATGGGAATAATTTAAAATATTCCAGAACAGCAAAGCTCAACAGCTACCCAGAGAAACAGGACGAAAAACACCCCCTTCAGCCACTGGGAAGTGTCCACCCCTTTGAATGGAGTAATTTCACAAATCGGGGAGATAAGGACAAAAGCAGTTCATCACGGTTGATCCCGTCTCTAGGCACATAAACGTGGAGCGCTAAAATAGACCCGCGTTTGTCTCTACAACTCACTCGCTGTCAGATATGCGTAGACTACATCATTTTAAATTGGAGTGCCACCAATTGCTTCGTGGCCGTGCTGGATTTTTGGTTATTGTTAAAGCGAGAACAATCTACTAGTACACGGCTTGTCAAATGTATCCCTATTGTATTTCGCCCCCTGCTGGTTTTAGCTCTCGGGCATGATTGAATATACATGTATATGTTAGTATAAGTTTATTGCCGAAGAAGAAAGGAAAGAAAACTTACGTGTGTGTGTGTGTGTGTGTGTGTGTGTGTGTGTGTGTGTGTGTGAAGTAACTGGAAATTATTTTAGATGGACACATGCCTGTTTTTACTTGATAACTCTATTCAATAGAAATATCAGAATAATAACATATGACAAAAATCTTAAAGCTGAACCTGTATCAAGAAAATGTTTAAAGTGAAATAATTAAACATCAAAACATTCAAAAGAAAACCCTGCTTTCAGAAAAAATATCTTCCTATTTACACACATAACATGGGATTATGATTTTTTTTCAGGTAAATGCACAAGCCATTCTGTTCACTAAGGACAATTAAGAAATCAGAGGCCAACCTTGTAAATAGATCTGTTTGGCCAGCTGAGTTGTGAGTGCAATCAACCAATTGGAATTGGTAATCCTGCCATAATTCTGAAGACAGCATTTCAATGCTTGTGAAATTGTATTGCAAAAGCAAAGTCTTTATCTCTGAATGTTTTTAAGATGATGAATCTGTGGGAAACATATTATATTCATTGCATTTGAGTCCAATGATAGTATTGTTTTTGTTTACCTCTTAAAAATTATGACCATAACTATATTAGCTAAGATTTTGTATCAAGAAAAGAAAAAATAAATGACCAGTTATCACGTGTATTTACTTTGTTTTCTTCTCCTATGCAGAATTTTTATAAAGTTGTAGTCATCATATAAGTTGATTTTGTATTCTTTTGTTCCTTACTAGTATGTTATAAGTATTCCCTACTATTGCTTAACATTTTATAAAACCTTAATTTTACTTTCCTACATAGTTTCAATGGAGTAGATAGACTGATTTATCCATTACTCTACTCACATATATTTTCCACTATTATAAATAATATTTTGATGAACATTTTTTTTGCATGTAGCTTTGCCTGATTGTAGGGATTGCTTCTCAATATAAAAATGGTTGAGCCAAAAAGCTATATTTTACTGGTACTTCATCATCTCAGATTATTTATTAAAAGACTTCCAACTTACAATGTCATCAGTGATATGAGAATGTACCAATTTTACCTCCTCACCAGCTGTAGATAATAATGAAAAGAAACCAAAAGATAAAATTGTATTTTATAGACTAAAAGTTGAAAGAAACTTAAACTCATATTGTATAAATATCAACAAACAAACAAGCACAAAACCCTTGCAATGTGTGGTTCTGGAAAAGTAATTTATACTGACTTTGTATAAATTACTTAACCTCTCTGGACCTAATGTATGTCAAATGAGAGAAGAACTAGACCACAGATTCTCAACTCTACTAGGACAAGTAACTACTGTGTTTAGCACATGTATCTCTTTGAAAATATGGTCAAAGATTTGTCTCTTACTGCAGAAAGTGCCCATCCCCCAGATACTCAAATTTCTTAAACCTAAATCTCATTAATGGAAGAGTCTATAAATGCCAGTTTAAGAAACCCTGTACCAGAAGGTCTCTAAGATCCTTTCCATATTTAAATATTTTCCTATGATTTTATTTTATAACCCAGTAAACACTTTTTAGTGGATAGTGATATATTCATAGATGCATTACTATTCAGCACACTTAAACTAGAGCTATAGGTATCAAACTGATTAGATTATAAAAACAAGTGAATTTTCTGAATGAATAAATATGAATTTTTACAATGAATGTTACTTTAAAACTAAGTCAATACTTTATTACTTATGGATGAGTATTTTATAGTAAAGTATAAAAATATGGACTGGCATGATATACACAAATTCATTATGAACTAGTATGAAATGGGTCAAAAAGTATTAAATCAGACTTATCTGTAATTGCAATGTTTTATATCTTTAAAAGATCTGATGTAAATGTAACAAACTTTATATTTTTTCCAGATTTATTAAGATATTTTGGCAAATAATTACATACATTTAAGGTATAAAATGATGTTTTGTTTAAATCATTTACATTTAATTCTAGGTGGAGGGTACATGGATGTTTGTTATATAATATGTGACATGTTCTATATTCATTTTTTTCATGGTTAAAAAAATAACTTTTCTAGGGCCAGTTAGTTTAAAACTATTAATTGTGAACAGGGTCCTAGAGATAGTTTTTGATTATGCTAATGCTAATATATAAGATTTGCAGAATATTTCAAAGTGCCTTTAAGTATATTATATCTTTTGATATCACACAGATCCCTATAGAGCCAATTAATGCCATTTTACAGAAGATGTGGCTACATATTTTGAGATTTGTACAAGATCAAAAAGTTAGAGATGGAATTTGGACTAGAACTGTGACCTCTTGATTCACAGCCCCACCCTCCTATATCATCTGGCCTTCTTACTCTACAGAAGAGGAATATTATGGTCCCTTAGTTTCTTTATGGGCAAAAGAAAATTTGCCTCATTTTGTAATTTAATATGCTTTTTCCATTTTCTTTTGGAATTATTTTCTAACGGAATTTTTTTCTTTTTACAATGAGTAAGGTTAATAAATGGAACAAGCTTTCACAGAATTGAAGCCATTGAAAAATTTGCTGTAAAAAGTTTAGCAACATGGGAAATCATGTGATCCAAAAGTAGCCTCTCTCCACAGTTTAAAAAATATATATTTTAAAATTTATTTTAGAGAGGAAGGGAAAGGGAGATAGAAACGTCAATGATGAGAAAGAATCATTGATTGGCTGCCTCTTGCATGCCCCACACTGGGGATCAAGCCTGTAACCCTTGCATGTGCCCTGATCAGGAATCAAATTGTAACCATCTGGTTCATAGGTTGATGCTCAACCACTGAGCCGCACCAGCTGGGCTCCCCAGTTTTACAGGTAAGATTCATAATGTCCTAAGAGGTTAAATGACAATGATGTCCTCAGTCATCCAGTTGGATTCTTGAGAACTAGAAAACAGATTTCGTGTTCCTAATACAGAGTAAATTCCACTTTTACTCCACATTACTTGTTTGATACAATCATCTCTTTCGCCAAAGCACATAAGAAACCAAAACTATTTGGGACCCAAATAAACTTGTTTTCTGTATATTCAGCTGGCTATGACCATAATATAAGATGTGCTGAAGATAAACATTCATGTTAGGGATAAATTGTGTTAATCACATGGACTAACAGTATAAAAAGAAGCTTGTTTTAGAACTTTTTTGTTGCTAATGTTTTTGTTGCTGGTTTGATGGGGACTTCCCCATTTTATACTTGGTGAAACAACAGAGATTTTGTTTCTTAATCATTCCCACTGGTCTTTGTAGGACTTCCTTATCAAGTCTATTGCATAAATAATGAAAATTACAATTTAATGTTTTGATACTTTTGGATTACTGGATAGCTAGAACATTCTGGACAAATATTCAAAATGTCAGGACAGTATAGACCTTTCCAAAGATAAAGTTTTAAAGGATAGGCTCCTGGTGGTAAGAATTCAAATTAATACATAACATTTAAAGTAAGGACCCTAAAGACATTTCCTAAATGTAGAGGAAGAAAGGCTCATACCTAAATTTGACTCTTTTTTTAGTTGGCTTTATTAACATGTTGAAATGATCATCACAGAAGTCATTGGCGAATTAAATGTGCTACTTAAAAAATAACTAGAGCTACATTCATTATTCAATATGATAGCTACTAACCACATGTGATTGTTTAGCATTCAGAACTTGTATAGTCTATATTGAGATGTGCCACAGGATTTTGAAGACCTAGTTCAAAAATTAATTTAATAATTTAAAGCAATTGATTTCATTTAAAAATGTTAGATATATTTGATTAAATAAAGATTTTGAAATTTATTTCTTCCATTTCTTTTCACTTTGAAAAAAAATGTAGCTACTAGAATATTTTATATCACATAGTAGTTAAAAATGCTATTTCTATTGGATAATGCTGAACTAGAATATTACCTCTGTAGAAAACTTACATCTGTCTTTAACTTCGAGTGGTAGTGGATCCAGATAAATGCAGCAGAGATAGTTTCATGCAAATTATACTTGCACGAGGGCAGAGATTTCTATCTGTCTTATCCATTTCCATGTTCCCAACTTCAAGAACATTGCCTGGCACATGGTTGATGAAATAATATTTGTTGAAGATACAACATTTTCTTAAACCAATGGACTCTTTCTGAAAAAAAAAATCTAATAGTTAATTGTTACTAGCTTTTATGAGGCTTTGCTATTTATCATGTTCTTCAATGGTTTTATAGTTATCTTATTCTTGATTACTTTTGTAATTTGTCTTTTAAAATTAACAGTTATGCACTCAGCATTGTGCTGAGGGACTGTAAAGAAATAGGCCTTGGTTCTTGCCCACAAAAAAAAGATTTTATAGTCTAGTTAGGGAGAGAAGACTAATATACTTGAAACAACTACAACATTGGAACTTCTGATTCTATAAAATGGAGAACAATTAATTGCTGAGGTGCATAGGACTAACAAAGAAAAGGGGGTTCAGAGAAGAGGAAGATCTGCTGTTATAGTTGGGAGAAGCTTCACTTCAGGTGTGAGTTTGCCCTCATGTATCTGATTGGTTCTACTGGAGGGGTACTTCTCCAGACTCCTCTGTGCCCAGTGCCTGGGGCCTGCCCATCCATGCACCAGTCCTTCCTTCCTAGGGTGTTCTCTCAACACTGCTACTTAGTGAAGTGTGGTTCGTGTAAGTAGTGTGCTCATGCTGTAACTCCTGAATTATCTCTAGGATGTACATTACTGGAAGAACTTGAGTACAATCCTCTCATTGTTATTTCTTAGGGTCCTACCATGTTTTGTCCTCCATGTTTTTAACATGTTGCATGATACCCCACTCCAAAGCCATGTTTCTGTGACCCTCATAGGTATCCTTTCTTCACCTTATTGGTCAGGTCAGGTAGCAGCAGCCCCATGAAAACCATCAGTGGAAACCTCCCTTACCCCTGAAAACTCCAACTAGCACAATGCTGCTAAGCCAGTAGATGCTCCCTGTGCCCAGCCAATGCCCCTTCAAGTCTGCCCCATCACACTCCTGACCTGCATTGAAGCTCAGTGCTTGCAACCAAGGCTTAGGATGCCCGCATTCTGGTGGCTGCTCCTGTTGGTACATGGAGAGAGGATTCCATTTACAGTGGGGTATACCAGGTCAGGACCTTAGTAACATCACAGCCCCTTGTGCAGAACTTTCCTTAGCTGTAAAAATCAAGACAGAGCCCTTGTCTCAGAGCTGCTATCCAGATGAGATGCACTACTGTGCGTAAAAGATTCCAACACAGAGCCTGGTGTTAGTCCTTTAATGGAAATTCCTACTGCCACTCAAGGGACCTGTCCCCCCACACCAGTAATTCAAAACCAGGGTTGGTTTTTCCCTCTCCTATCACACTCCTACCCCAGGATATTTGGTCATGTCTGGAGGAACTTGGATGTCACAGTTTGGGTGGGGGTGTAACTGGCATTGAGGAGGTAGAGGCCAGGGAAGCCACTATGCCTCCTACAATACAGAGGGTGACCTCCACAAGAAAGAATTATTCAGCCCAAGACATCAGTAGTGCTGAGGTAAAGAAACCCGCAAATGTCAGTTGCTTCTGTACTGTCTCAGGTAATTCTGTCCACTGGGGCTGCTACTCCAGAGTCCTTCAAGTGTCTGCCACTGCTCCCAAACACTTAAAATCAATCCAGGAACCAAATTGCCACACCTGCTTTCCAGAGAACTCCCTACTGCCATTTTAAACCTCTGATGGTGTGTTAGAGCTGCTGACAGAGACAATAATTCCAGTGTACTAGCCTCTGGGCCCATATTAAGTGCACCAGACCCTTAATTCTTATTGTTCTGTGGATCCCATGAAGTAAACATTGCTGTACTGCTTTTCCTTTTAGGAAATAAGACCAGACTTCTCTCAGAACAGAGCATGAGAGACTTGTGCAGGGACTCTGCTGGGACCTTCCTATTCCATAAGACGGAGGAGGACAAATCCTCTGACCCTGGCCAGGATCGTGGCCTTCCATTAATACTCTCAAGATGAGAATCACTCCATTTGGGCAAGCCAGTCAGCCCAAAGCCAAGGACTCAGAAGCACACAGCATCCCTGGGAGCTGGCTCTCACTCCTCTCCACACTTTTAGTCCTGCTGTGACCCTGTCTTAGAATATTTTGCCTCATCCAACCTGGTGTACATTACTTTTGCTCCCCACTTCCCAGACTGAAAGGCAAAGACAACTGGACACAATGAGCTTCCTGATGTGATGTTACGTGCAGTACAGAGACCACAGATGAAACAGGCAGATCACAGCAGTACAGAGGAGGCAGAAGTACACAGTGTTCATGCCAAATATAGTTAACCTGAATCCAAATTAGCCTCTAAATCTACCTTGCAGGTGACAGGAAATACTGGAGGAACAAGTTAAACAGGATTACAAAGAAACAGTCATACTGATCCAGTACTTAGATTATTCCACAAAACAAAAACTTTCCAAAGGGATATTCTAGATTAAAAGTTGCTTAAGAGAAGTAACAACCAAAGGCTATGTGTTGTTCTTTATAGGACCCTTATTTTGAATAAACCAGTTAAAAAAGACATTTGGGGGATAATTGAGGAAATCTGAATATAGACTGGCATTAAGTGCACTTGAGATGTGTGTAATTTATTTTAAAATGTCATTGTGTGTGTAATTTATTTTAAAATGGTTCAACACCCCCGTCCATATACATAGAGATAAAGCAAATATGGTAAAGTCTAGCAATTATTGAACCAAATGTAAGTGGTTGATACCTGTTTATTGTATCATTCTCTCTACTCTTCTGCTCTTTCGAATAATGCAAAGTGAAAGCCCAACTAACTATACAGATGAGGTCTGGCTCTCCCTTATACTTATTTCCAAACTCCTGCATTCCCCAGGCCAGTGGTCGGCAAACTCGTTAGTCAACAGAGCCAAATATCAACAGCACAACGATCGCAATTTCTTTTTTTTTCTTTTTTTAAAAATATATTTTATTGATTTTTTACAGAGAGGAAGAGAGAGGGATAGAAAGTCAGAAACATCGATGAGAGAGAAACATTGATCAGCTGCCTCTTGCACACCCCCTACTGGAGATGTGCCCACAGCCAAGGTACATGCCCTTGACCGGAATCGAACCCGGGACCTTTTAGTCCAAAGGCCGACGCTCTACCACTGAGCCAAACCGGTTTCGGCAATCGCAATTTCTTTTAAGAGCCAAATTTTTAAATAAACTTCTTCTAATGCCACTTCTTTAAAATAGACTTGCCTAGGCCGTGGTATTTTGTGGAAGAACCACTCAAGGGGCCAAAGAGTCTTGTGTGGCTCACGAGCCACAGTTTGCTGACCACTGCCCTAGGCAATCATTGTCAGACACACATTTCCAATTCTGGAACAGCTTGAGTAAACAGTGACCTTGTAAAGGGTTTTAAAGATGTAGAAAGGAGAAAACGAACACAGACTGCCACTTCCAAATCAATTGTAATCAGTTTAAACCCTCTAATATGCACAAATACAGTAGAATTACAAGTCTGCTCAACAAGGAGTTCTCTAATGCAGTGTTAGCAGGAGAACAGCAGGAATTACATTATCGTTGGTAGTGCACTATTTAAGCAGCAGTACCCGCTGAAGCCCTCTCTGTGGCTTTCCAGTACAGTTTCCTCTGCTTGGAGTGCCCTTATTGCTTCTTATAGTGAACAATTGTCTCTGTCTTTTTAGAGTTCCGCATCTGAACTCCTTTTATATGTATAAGAAAATCGTCAACTTATGAATCTTTGCCTCCCTCGAGTATAAAAGCTGGAAGTGCCAGTGTGGGGAATTAAAGACAGCTGCAGAAAAAAATTCGCCACTCTTTACATTTGAGATGGGGTTGGTCTTGTTTTTCTTTGAGTGCATGCTAGCCAGTGGCTTGATTTGCACAATAGAATGGGTGAAAGTGGTGCTGAGTCCCTTTTCAGGCTGAGCATTAAGATATCTGCTTAAAATGCTCCCTTTTAGAAGAGAGACACCATGTGAAAGGTACCGCTTCCCTGAGGGCACCACACTGTGGGAAGCCCAGTGGATGAGATGAGGACCCAAGGGAGGAAAACGGCCTGCTCAAGCTCCATCCATCTCTTTCTCAGTCTCATTCCCCCCTCAACCAAGTGATGCTCCACCAGTCAACACTGGCTGATTAAGTAGAAAATAAATTTATTGAAATGATACTAAGTAGCTCACAGAAGAATATTAGGTAGCTGGCTGAGCTCCCAGCCCACAGCCAGCCATACAAGTAAGCCAGATGAGCCTTCAGATGATTTTAGACTCAGCAGACACTGCTTGGAGCAGGACTGCCCAGTTGAGCCCAGGCAATCTATAGAAGCTGGAGATATAATAATGGCTGTTGAGAGTAAACCACTCAGTTTTGGGGGTGGTAGTTACACAACAAAGAAAGCTGAGCAGATACTTTCCTAGCTTCTTTTGCAGCCAGGTGTAGCATGTGACCTAGGCCTTGCTAAGCAGATGCCTCTTCCAAGACTTTGAATTAGGAACCAGTGACAGATAGAAACAAGAACAACAGAGAACTTTCCCAATAGTGATGGTAGCAATTGCAGTGAGACTAAACTGAGGCAGCAGGAACTAGTTGCTGTTTAATGTTCAAGGCCAGTGGCACTGACTATACCATGGAATGATTATCTCTGGCCTGATTTTGGGAGATGTTGCTGTCTGTGTGGACTCTGAACCTGGTTCTTGAGTCATCCAGAAAATTCTGAGCTATCTAACATATTTTTAATAAATTTATTTTCTAGTTAATTTAACAAATGCCAATTTCTGTTGCTTATGATTAAGAACTCTGATACATACATATTCCTCAAACCAGCTGGCTTTTTTCCCCCCTTAAGATAAAATTCAGAGCTTAGGAAAAATTCCTCCTAGACACTTTCATAGGCATCTTCTCAGTATTCTACCCCTTCCCCCCATTTTTCTTTTTTGCCCTTCTTTTAAACCCCTGAAGTGCCTTGTGTGTATGTATAAAATGCTCTTATCATATTTATTGTAATTTTCAATTTTGTAAACTACCTCTAGTGCCTAGTATAGTGTTAATCTAACATTTGTTGGATGAATAATTGAATAAATGAAATTTAGTGTACAATGAGTGGCCAGATTATTATGACCACCTGATATCTGTAGGCAAATTAGCTATAATTTTGCGCTGAAGTTGCTAGAGGGCCAGATCATGAAAGCATGCACCCCACATGCTTGAGTACAACCCTTCAAGCTGGAGGGGGCAGTGTTATGGTTTGGGGCATGTTTTTCTGGCATGATTTGGGCCCTTTAATTCATGTGGAACAACGTCTGAATAGCACAACATACATAAGTATAGTTGCTGATCAAGTTCATCCTATCATGTTGATGGCGTATCCCAATGGATATGGCTTCTTCCAAAACAATGTGCCATGTCATGGTGCTCGTATTGTGCAGGAGTGGTTTCAAGAACATGAGGGAGACTTTCCTTGCTTAGGTGGACCCCACAATCACCAGATCTCAGTCCAATTGAGAATTTGTGGGACGAAATTAAAAGAGCCATCAGGCGGCTGGTTCCACAACCAGCAAATTTCACAGAAATGGGCAGTGCTATTCATTACGCCTGGTATCAAATTCCTCACATCACCTTTCAACATCTCATGGAGTCAATGCCAAGAAGAGTCGCTGCAGTATTGACGGCAAAAGGTGGCTCAATAGTACCGATGGGGTGGCCCAATAGTACTGATGGGGTGGTCATAATAATCTGACCACCGAGTGTATTCATAACAGTTCTGAACACAAATAGATATCATTTCAAAAAATATTTTTTTTACCACTCATAGAACTGTCCAAATAGAGCAAATTTTAGAGTATTGCTTTTATAAAATACTACTGTAAATTCTTTGGATATTACTGATAATCATCTTAATGGATCTCTTCTCATCCTAGTAACTCTTTCCCTTTTATGCACTTCCAGAGAAATTTTAATTTTTATTCCCATGATTACTTTTATTCTTTTTTATGTAAAAATGTTGAGGGTGTGGATTTAAAAATCTATTTACTGATATTCTCTAGAGCATTTAAATATTTGAAAGGAGTTGTATAAGAAAAATCATTTCAGAGGGAAAGAGATGATAGATACATATCATAGAGCTTCTAGTCTCATGTTTAGTGAAGTCATGGCAAACACGTTCTTCTCATTTGAGTTAAAGGTGAGTACAACTATCGTTATGGTCAAGTCCAGCTATGCTGAAGGATCTCCCACTGCGCCGGGGTCTCCAGGTGTGGGCTCTGTTTTGACAATTCTGAGTGGGCAGTGGTGACTGTGTCATTGGAAGTTCCACAGGTGAGAGTGAAGTGCACCAAGCGTCGAGACCTGTTAAGACAAGGGACCATTTGTTTTCTTTTGGCTATTAGCTTATTGAGCCCCCAAAACACTAACACATTGTGGACCAGTAGTTTTACTACTAGCTTTACCCCGTGGCCAGATACGTTTCTATTCAACGAGTACAACAACGTTTCACATAAATGTTAAAGGCATGCTTTAAAATCAAATATCCATTGCATTTTAAGTTATTTATTGCATGTTCTTACAATCCAATATCTTTTTAAAGTGTGATACTTTGTAAAGCACTGTGTAATATGAAGTGGAATGAAACAAAGCTGGCAAATTCTCGTGATTCGTCCGCAATATGTTAGGCAGTGTTTCAAGGCTCGATCTCAGGTGCTGAGGGCATATAAAATGAATAAGATATTCCCTGTCCCCCAGAAGTTTGCAAATTGGTATCAGGTCCATACAAAGATTTTGCATGTTTTATGAACTTTTCTATATGTTTTATAATCTCATAAGACAATTGCTAAAAAAAATAATAATAACAGTCTCTCCCTCAAGGATCTATGTGAGATCTAGGTGAGATGCTGCAAATAAAGTATTAAATACAGGGCTTGGGACATAATAAGTCCCAGCAAATGTCAGCTGTGACTGAGGTTGTGATGATTCCATGGGTATTGTATACCTACCGACTGAGAGACAGAACCAATCTCTTCCTGCCGCATCAACGGCATGGAGTTTAAGATGGACAACGGATGCCAAGAAGAGGATGGCATACCTTGAATACAGTGGCTCATCTCAGGACTCCTGAGCATGGGTGAAGTGGACCAGTGTTCTAGGGTTCCCAAGGTTCTTCCTTCCCTTTGTTCTCAAAGCAGTTTCTTTGAATCTTGGGTTATACTCAGGAATAAAAGAGAAACTACAATATCCGTGCACTAAGGAACTGGGGGTTTTGGTTCCAGGCCCTTAGGAGCTTTCATGAGCTCGCCATGGTGCTTTTATCCTTCCACATATAATGCACATATGATACTCAAATGTTTACTGAATGAGTGAGCACGTAAGTCTCAAATACATCACCTGTGTTAAGTCTGTTACCTTCCACAAAATATGTCCATCCCAACCAACTGATTTACCAAGGCGCCTGCTAAGAGAATGCAAGTTAACCCTCTTTGTAGCACAAAACCTGGAGAAGTGTGACTAATGCTCGCTCTTGCCAGTCCCCTTACCAGTCAACCTTCTAGACCACCCCTCGCTGATGGGGCATTTCTCAAGACTCCCTTGTTGACCATGGTCTGAGAGCCACTTCTGGATATGCTGGGTGCCTTGCCATCTGTCGCTTTTTGCCACTGCAGCCTCTTTCAAATTCAATCTTGATGCTGTTTCCAGGGTGACCTATCTGTATTACAAGTATAATTGTGTAATTTATTATCCAAAACATTTCACTCATTTCTCCCAGCCTGCCCGAATGATAAAAGTCAGAACTATTTTGCTTACTAAATAAGATCTTTCATAATCTGTTTTCACCTTCTTGTTTTTGCTACTTCTTTATATGCACTCAGTTACTTGGAGCTCCCTAACCAGTTTTCAAGCACACCTGCATTTTCCCCACTTGATTCCCTCTGCCCAGAACACTTTGCCCTTCTCTAACTGGTTAATGACTCTGAGACCTTTAAGACTTGGACATGAACTTCTTTGAGAAGATGTTTTGACTCACCCATCTGAAACTATGCCCCACAGCACACACTGGATGACACATATCACATGGCACAGTAATAGTTAAGGTCCTTGAGAACAAATTAAGTAGGATTAAGAAATATGAGTTATTGAGATTAACACAATCAAAATCAACCACACCTGCAGGTAAGGTCCAGGGAACATTTAGTTTATACCAGTGCTGCTTACACTTTAATGTCACCTGAGTTCTTGTTAAAATGCAGAATCTCACTCAATAAGTTTGGGGTGGGACCTAAGATTCTGCCTTTCTAACAAGCAGCCAGGTGATGCCAGTGGTGCTTGTTTGAGGTGCACACTTTGAGTACCAAGAGGTTTAAACTATGGAAAGGGCACTTTCTTAGCTGCTGGGAATTCTAAGAAATCTAACATTGTCATTCCTGTTGGGGAGATAGAATCCTATCTAATAAAAGAGTAATATGCAAATTTGACATTATCTTTGCCACACCCACAAGCCATGCCCACCAGCCAATCAGGAACAGATTATGCAAATAAACCCCAACCAAAATGGCTGCTGCCACTGAGAGCAGGAGGAAGGCTTGGGTTTCTCTGGCAACAGTGGAAGCCAAGCTTTCTGCCTGTTTTTGCCTGCCTAGGCCTCCACTCAATGTTACAAAGTTTCAATTATAAAAGATACAGAAATGGCGGCAGCCACTGAACAGAGGCTTGGGTTTCCCTGGGAATGGAGGGAGCCAAGCTTTCAGCCTGTCATTGCTGGCCTAGGCCTCCACTCTAGGCTACAAAGTTTCAAACAGAAATGGCTGCCCCCATGGAGCAAGCAGAAGGCTTGGCTCTACTTCAGGCTACAAAGTTTCAACTGTAGACATAGATTAATCCCAGATACCAAGGCCTCTGCTTGGGTTGCTGGGGGTCGTGGCTGGCCTGCAAACCTCCACAGGCCCCTCGCCCAGGCTGCCCCTCACCCCAAGGGAACCTCCATCCTGATCTGGGACAATCTTCAGGGCAAACCAGCTGGGCCCCACCCATGCACCAGGCCTCTATCCTATCTAATAAAAGAGTAATGTGCAGATTGACCATCATTCCACACACAAGAGGGCTGCCCCCATGTGGACACAAGATGGCCCCCACAAGATGGCCATTGGGAGGTTCCAGGCCCTGCAAGGGAGGGCAGTTGTGGGTGATTAGGCCAGCAGGGGAGGGCAGTTGGGAGGGACCAGGCCTGCAAGGGAGGGCAGTTGGGGGCAATCAAGCCTGCAGGGGAGGGCAGTTAGGGGTGACCAGGCTGGCAGAGGAGGGAATTTGGGGGCAAACAGGCTGGCAGGGGAGCAATTAGACATCAATTAGGCTGCCAGGGTAGTGGTTAGGGGATTATCAGGCAGGCAGGCAGAAGCAGTTAGGGGCAATCAGGGAGGCAGGCAGGTGAGCAGTTTGGAGCCAGCAGTCCTGGATTGTGAGAAGGATGTCCAATTGCCCATTTAGGCCTGATCCTGTGCCTATATGGGCAGTCAGACATCCCTCGAGGGGTCCCAGATTGGAGAGGGTACAGGCTGGGCTAAGGGACATCCCCCAACCCCTGTGCATGAATTTCATGCACCAGGCCTCTAGTATACACATAAAAAGACAAACAAGGGTCAGGTAATACCATAAAATTCTACTCTTTTCAAGGTACAAAGTGTCATTATCATTGACTTAGTATTATCTGTTATCTTTCTATAAGTTAGGTTAACATATCCCAAGCATCAAACCATATATATCCAGAGACATTTGAGACAATACATAGCACAGAATGGTGGATATATTCTATAAATAATTATTTTTATTTTAATAAGTAAATTATTCATTTAAATGTTTCAGACTTCATTACAAAATCAGAAAATATATATGCCAACAACTCCCATGAACAATTCCAGCATCTGTGCCCAAGAAATAAAGATCAGAGTACCCATTGCAGCTCTGTTTATAACAGCAGGAGAGTAGAAGCAATCTAACTGTTCACCTGTAGGAGGATAAATAAATAAAATGTGGCTATTCACACGTAAGATTGAAAAAGCAAATTGCTAAAGGATAGATGTAGCATGAAATTATCCATGTAAATTTAAACATAACACAGTATGTAGGCTATTTATATTAATAACCTATACTAATAAAAGGGTAATATGCTAATTAGACCAGGCATCTTCCAGACATTCTTCCAGGCAAAGCCACAGTGGCAGGGGCCAAGGCAAAGGCACTTAGGGGTGATCAGGCTGACAGGGGAGAGCAATTAGGAGAGATCAGCCTGGCAGGGGAGAGTGGTTAAGGGGTGACCAAGCAGGCAGGCATATTGGTTAGGGGAGATCAGGCAGGCAGGCAGGCAGGCGAACAGTTAGGAGTCAGCAGTCTCGTATTGCGAGAGGGATGTCTGACTGCTGCAGAGGTCAGGCAGGCCTAAACTGGCAATTGGACATCCCCTGAGGGGTCCCGGATTGGGGAGGGTGCAGGCTAGGCTGAGGGACTACCCCCAATGCATGAATTTCATGCACCAGGCCTCTAGTTTTATAATATAAAAACATGCATAGAAAATGATAGATGCAAACTTTAAGACAATGGAATTAGCTCTCTGGAAAGGGAGGTGTGGGTTAGGAGGTTGGGCTGATCTTTGGGAAGAGAGATTAGAGAAAGTGTTGAAAGGGGAAGACTTAGTTTTTTCCTGCCATATTCTATGTTTCAAAAAGAGAGAAATGTTTATAGTAAGGCATAATGTTAACATCTGCATAATCTCAAAGGAGGGTAGCGCCTGTGATTAGGAATCAAAGACCTTCATGTCATACACATTGAAAGTTAAAATTAAGAGGTCCTTAATGTTTTACCAATGCTTGTTGTTCAGAACAAACACAGTGACTCCCTTTGTTTTCAAGTGCATATTTTTATTTTATCCTTTCACATAAGTGTTTGAAATTTGTTCATAGGCAAATTATGGGCCCCAGACCATCCACCAATGCTGAGTATGGGTGGCTCTGACTCTACCACATTTGGATCTACTTCTATAAATAAGTAGGAGAAGGTAAATATCCCAGTATAGCATGAACAAATACTATTAAGTAATTCACAAAAGAAGGAAATGCAAATGACCAGTAACAGTAAAAGGACTCCCAATTTTGCTTGTCATCAGAAAAAAATATTAGAATCACAGTAAGACATAATTTAGGGGAGATCATGTTCATTTGCCAAATTAAAAAAAATACAGCACTAAATGTTGATAAAAATATGTAGCAAAAGGAACTCTTATTTTCTTGCTGGTAGGAATCAATTCTGGAGAACAATTGGCCAAAAAAACAATTGCATATATATACTCAATGAACCGGCTACAACTCTACCTCAGAAGTACATCTCAGAGAAACCCTTACAAGCCAGCACAATGAGACATGAATATTGATGGCACCGTTGTTTGCAATAGCAAAAATTTGGAAACAACTTATACCAGCATCCAAGAGAATGAATAAATAAATTATTGTACAGTTATGTAATATGGAACGATTTAAATTAATGATCTATATAGAGCTACATGCATAAACAGCAAATGCTTCTTAAAGGTAATGTTGAGTAAAAAAAAAAGTTGCCAAAGAATACATACAATATGATACAGAGAGGGGCAAAAGTAGGTTTGCAGTTGTGAGTTCGTGAAACAGTTTATTCTTGTACTGTTTTCCAAAGGAACCACCATCAACCTACTTTTGCCCCACTGTGTATTATATATGTACTAGAGGCTTGGTGCATGAAATTTGTGCATGGGAGCCCGGGGGTGTCCCTCAGCCCAGCCTGCACCCTCTCCAATCTGGGACCCCTTGAGGGATGTCCCACTGCCCATTTAGGCCTGATCCCACAGACCTAAACAGGCAGTCGGACATCCCTCTTACAATCCAGGACTGCTGGCTCCAAACTGCTCACCTGCCTGCCTCCCTGATTGCCCCTAACCACTTCTGCTTGCTAGCCTGATCACCCCCTAACCACTACCCTGCCAGCCTAATTGATGTCTAACTGCTCCCCTGCCAGCCTGTTTGCCCCCAACTTTCCTCCTCTGCTGGCCTGGTCACCTTTAACTGCCCTCCCCTGCAAGCTTGATTGCCCCCAACTGCCCTCCCTTGTAGGCCTGGAACCTCCCAACGGCCCTTCCCTGTTGGCCATCTTGTGGTGGCCATCTTGTGTCCACATGGGGGCAGGCTCTTTGACCACATAGGGCAGCCCTCTTGTGTGTTGGAGTGATGGTCAATCTGCAAATTACTCTTTTATTAGATAGGATAGAGGCCTGGTGCATGGGTGGGGGCCAGCTGGTTTGCCCAGAAGATTGTCCCAGATCAGGGTGGGGGTTCTCTTGGGTCATGGGGTGGCCTGGGCAAGGGGCCTGTGGTGGTTTGCAGGCTGGCCATGCCCCCCAGGGACCCAAGTGGAGGCCCTTGGATCTGGGATTAATTTATGTTCTACAATTGAAACTTTGTAGCCTAAAATGGAGGCCTAGATGCTAGGGCTGCAAAACCTTGGCTTCCTTTATTGCCTGTGCCTCTGATCTCTCCAGCCCCGTGGCTCTGCCATTTCTGTTGGGATATACCTTCTATAATTGAAACTTTGTAGCATTGAGTGGAGGCCTAAGCTGGTAAGGGCAAGCAGAAAGCTTGGCTTCCTCCATTGCTGGGGAAACCCAAGCCTCCCTCCTGCTCTCAGTGGCCACAGCCATCTTGGTTGGGGTTTATTTGCTCTTGATTGGCTGGTGGGCGTGACTTGATCAGAGGTATTGTCAATTTGCATATTACTCATTTATTAGATAGGATAATATATGGAAACTTTACAATATAATTTATCATTTAGGAATACTTAGCATATGTAATAAAAGCAAGAAGATATACCTGGAAGTGACAACATCAAATTGCTAGAGGCAACTGAAACTCTGACAAATGGCAGAAATTGCTGAGATGACATGTTCTCATCCAGGGACGTCAACAGACCCAGTCGTCAAAGTTGACCCCACCATCAAAATGAGCTTTCTTGTGTGAGGAGATAGCTTTATTCTCCACTGGAGGACACAGCAACAGGGAATCAGGATACAGACTGAGGCATCTAAACAACAGTCTTTTTGTCTCTATTATTATTAAAAAATAATTTTTATGGTTACAAATTTTAAAAAATTGTTGTAAACATTTCAATAATTCAGCAAATACTATATTAAAAAAAGTTAAACAAACAAATAAAACAATACCCCAGAAGTATATTTTCCATTAAGAAGGGAATCGTTTTTATTAAATGGGACCTGTGAAACGAATCACTGGATCTCAAATATTTGCTCATTCAGTGCGGGGTTTTAAATGCCTTGCTCTCTTCTGATAAGGAAGCTGAAATGAGGGTCTCATGTACGAAACAACAGCCATTGTGATCTGACGGCTGGGGGAGTGATGAAGGTCTCAAATGGGAATGAATTTGTCTGTGCACTGATATCCATCAAGGTACAGATTTTCTCATTAATCATCAAGGGATAAACCCATTGTTGTCAAAAGGCTTTTCTACAGAGCCTTAGCCGTATCCAGTGTAAACCTGTTCCATTTATATGGACATAAAGACTCGCAATAAAGGCTTAGGCAGTCCTGGAAGATAATGAAACAATTGTGGGAGATGATGTTGGTTCACAAAATGCCTATTATGAATCACATGGAGATGTGTACATGAACTTCAATTAAATTCAAAGCATTTGGTCTTCTTTCTCACCTTCCTCTGAGTTTTTGTTTAAGACCACGCAGTGAGATTTCTGGTGTTGGAGGCAGCAAACACCAGCTCTGTTATCTTCATTCTGCAGTGGTTTAAAAACAAACAAACATTCTTCTGACAATTTGTAAACCTAAAACTCACTGAGGAGCTTTGTTTTTCCAGGGTGTGAGAAACATATGTGTATATATATATATATATATATATATATATATATATATATATATAAATATATATATATAATGAGTTAAGGAACTGGCTTTAGTGAGTGGCTATCACACCACAGTCCTACACAACTTGAAGAATAGCTGGCAGGACGTCCCCCAAGTAGTACCTCTCCTTATGGCATCTCTCTTGGTTTTTCCTTTTTTCCTGCCAATCCTTCCCCTAGACCTGCCCCCTCCCATCCTCTTTTAGCTGAACTGGCTCTGATTTGCCACCTCTGGATTCACTGTGTACACATATTCAACCCAAGCCAACAAGATGAGTCTTAAACTTTAGCCAAACAGGCCACCTGTTTTTCTTCAAATATACCTTTGGGGTTTTAAGACATCTATCATTTTTTTCTTTTGTTTATCTTATGAAGATGAAATCATCTGACTCCAGACATAGTTTTGGGCAAATTACTTTTTAGAAATATTCAACAATATGGACATTTTCACCTATTAATTAACATAGTGCTTTCTTCTTCTTTTTATGGCTGCATAGTACTCCATAACATGCCCAAAATAATTTTCAAAAATCAATTTCCATGTTGATTAACATTAAGATATCTCTTGTGTGCTTTGCTATGATTTCTTGATAGACTTGTCTGGAGAGCGGGGTAGGAAGTGGAAGGAAAGAAGAGAACTATGTTTGGAGTATGTCAACGGGCTGCCAGCATGGTTTTGGATGGGATGATCATTCCAATTCCTTCAGGCATTTCTTATTTGGGGAGATGGTCATTTCCTACACAGCACATTTTGCAAACAGCGAAGTAACTCTAATAGTTATAGCCCTATGTTGTACGATATGATCTGTATATACTAATCTATACATCCGACTGCAATCCAGGATGCAACTGGATGCTTTGGAAATGGTGTGAGCCTGAAGGAGGGACAAAGTGGAGAAGGCAGCAGAGGAGATGGGACAAGGCCTGAACTGGTGGGCAGCCCTTGTTCCTTCCACCATCCCACTGTTTTTAGCCCGCCAGTGATTTCTATCAATTACCAACATGGTGTTAGAGAGACCTAACATTAGCTCATCCCCCCCCTTCCCCCCGAACCTACTATATTAATAACTATCTCTACCCTGCCTTCATTTGGGAAGGCAGGCTAAGACCAATTGATGAAGGATCTTTAATTCCTCACCAAGGGGTCTACAGCAATAAGGAGGTTGTAAGTGGATTGTGCTTGACTTGAGACTTCGGGTGTCAGCACAAAAGTTTGCTTTGCAATTACTCAGGTGTTCTTAGGAGATAAACAGCACAGTTAGAGAATAGCCAACCTTGGGAAAGAATACAATATATCACCTGTCTGGTTGTGCTTCAACTCAATAGATTACCTTTATCACCCAGGAGTGGCCTCATTCCTTTAACTCAACTTCATATTCTTTGTACACATTAATTGTCCATAACTATGTCCCCACTGCAACCCCATCCTCACAGCCCTGATGGCTCTCTCTCTCTCTCTCTCTCTCTCTCTCTCTCTCTCTCCCTCTCCCTCTCTCTCATCATAGGTGAGTTCATCATGCACACTTGCAGCTTCAAGCATAACTTCTAGAGATAAATACAACGAATCCCTAAGCCTCACTTTTTTCTAAAGCATTTAACCTTATCATTACTTTTTTCTTCTTCATGGAATTGCCCCTTCAGGCATCACCTATTTGGGAAGATGGTCATTTCCTACATAGCACTTTTTACAAAAAGCAAAGTAACTAGTGATTATAGCCATATGTAATATGGTATCATCTGTGCATACTAAATTACACACCTGACTGCCATCTCACCCGAATCTCAAAATGCTAGAAATTCTCAATTTTGAGGAGTATATTTGAGAGTTTGAACTTGATTCAGCCTCCACGCAGGGCTGACTGCACAGGGAGGCTTTCGTTCCATTTCCTTCGAATTCCTTTGTCCCTCCTTTAGGCTCACACCATTTGGCCAAAGCATGGCTGTGCTTCCCAAACCTCCTCCAACCTCTACTCTCTTCTTGGGTTCCCCTTTGCCACCAGGTTTCTACTGGACCTGGACTTCCCAGGTTGAGTTACTCAGTCTTTGTTCCCAGGACCTAGTGAGGGCAAGTTTTCCCCACAGGCTGCCATTTGCCCAGAGCTCAAGCCCATGGGAAGCCCTTCAGGGACTTGAAGAAGATGCCATCAACATTCAGTTCCTTGTTTCTGCCATCAGTCTCTTAAATCACTCCCCCTGCCAACCTTTTCCTACCCCTCTCGGGAGAACTGTCTCCTTTCCTGCCAGGGCTTTCAGCCTTCATTTCCACAGGAAATGCTTTCTCTGTCTCTCCACAAAGCCCAGGGGGGAAGGAGCTGGCCTTTCATTCACAATTGGCCACAGTGTGGTATGGGAGGCAGTGAGAATAGAAGTAAATGTTCTCCAGAGTTGACATAAATGCAGCTTCCAATAAAAACCAGATGCTGCTGTCACTGGAATGGGTAGAAAGCTTATTTTGTTTGGAATGATCGATGATGGGATTACCAGAGAGTCAATGTGTCAAGGAGTGACAGAATATCTACTGGATGAGGAAACGGAGATGGATTTATTTTATTCATGTTGTGTATGAATGGGTACGTGTATGTGCGATTTCCTTCTTTTGTAAAGGAGCTAGTTTCTAAAAGTGAGAGGGCCAGTCTCCAATGGGATAATTAGGATTTTCACAGTTTAGCATGGGTGGAAAATTTCACTCTCTCAGTATTGAGAAGTACATGCTAATAGTTACCCCAGCCATTAGTTGTCCTGCCAAAGATTCCTATCAGAAGTCGACATTCAGATAGATGTTCTAACAAGCATTGTAATCAGCAGAGAACTGTAAAGACTTTTCTGGAGGAAATCAATCTGTACCCAATGCATTATCCAGACGTGTTTGTTTTCAGAATCATAAGTCATTTTGTTGTCAGAGCAGCCTTTTTCCCCCTCCTAACTTTCTATTGAATTATTCTAGGCAGCTGTTCCAAATACTTTTCACTCTTCTCAAAGAACTTCTGACCTTCCCCACACTTCTCCAGATGACCTGCACAACTAATTTACTGAGAAGGTCCAGGCCTCAGCTCTCCTCTCTACTGTCTCAATTTTTCTGCATCATCATCCTTCCTTTACTTTTCCTACATTCTTTCTACCTCTTTCCAGAGAAGCTACATCCTATTGTTATTTCCAAAGGTAACCTTTTCTGGGGTTCTTGATTTTATCAGTTCCCCATCTCCCATTTTCTGGCATCTTCAAGTTCATGTTGTCTCCCAGGTCCATCCTCTAGCTATTTGAAAACATGCCCCAATGTCTTGACTGCAAAAACCTATACCATGACAAAATTTCCCTATCACATTGCTAACCTGTCGGTTTGGAAAGTGTAGGCTATAGTAAATTTATGTGGAATCACAACTTTTATTAAAACTGGCCTCTTAAAACTCATCAACGATCTGCTTAAACATCACTTCCAATGACCTCATCTTGCTGATTTCTGTAACCTTTGACACTCCTGACTGTGGGCCATGGTTAGAAAAGAAAGACAGTAGGAACTGGAGAGTGAGAAGGAGGTAAGCAATAGTCCAGAAAGGAAGTGCAGACTTTGCAAGCAGCCATTGAAGAGGTAAAGCTGAGTCAAACACACCAGGATCTTTGGCTTTGTTCCTTCTTGTGGAGGGTGGAGAGTGGAGGGGGCAATTTAGGACTGCTGGCTCCCAACTGCTTACCTGCCTGCCTACCTGATTTCCCCTAACTGCTTCTGCCTACTAGCCTGATCACCTCCTAACCACTCCCCTGCCATCCTTATCAATACCTAACTGCTCCCCTGCTAGCCTGGTTGCCCCCAACTACCCTCCTCTGCTGGCCCAGTCACTCCTAACTGCCCTCCCTTGACAGCTTGGTTGCCCCTAACTGCCCTCCTCTGCAGGCCTGGTCATCCCCAACTGCCCTCTGCTGCAGGGCTGGTCACCCCCAAATGCCCACTGCTGCAGGCCTGGTTCCCACCCCAACTGTCCTCCCCTGAAGGCCTGGTCACCCCTAACTGCCCTCCCCTGCTGGTCTGATCACCCACACTGCCCTCCCCTGCTGGCCATCTTGTGTCCACATGGGGGTGGCCATATTTGACCACATGGGGCCAGCCATCTTGTGTGTTGGAGTGATGGTCAATTTGCATATTAGGCTTTTATTAATAGGATATAAAGTTTAAAAACTACAAGTACTAACATTTATTGAAGACTTAATGGATTGTTAATAAGGACTTACTAAGTACTCTTCAATGTACCTCACATGTATAATTTATTTGAATTTTCCCATTAACCTTATGTGGTATGTATGCCTATTATAATCTTCAAGTTAAAAAAGAGGAAACAGGTTTAAAGGGGTTAAAAAAACTTGGCCAAAGTCACACTTCTTAGCAAAGGTTGAGCCATAATTTAAAGAGAGGCTGTCAGACTCCAGAGCTCATACATTTCTTTTTTGTGCCATGTATAATTTACTGAAGATTGCTTAGATAGATAAGCCACTTGGCTGGTTTGCTCAGCTCTCTGGAAAATTTTTCAATGACATCTAATCACATAGCTATAACCAGGCAGCTCTTGTTGCAACTGTATACAAAGTTTTCAAACAGTTTTAAACAGGGGTAGGAAGGAGACTAATACTTTCTACTTGTATCCGGTTATTTCTCCTTCTCCAGAAACATAAAAAACCACACTTCCCAGCTTTCCTGCAGTTAGGCAAGGTCATGTGATTAGTTCTAGCCAATAAAATGTGAGCAGGAGTGATGTGTATCATTTCCATGGTGAAGCATTTAAGGGCAAGTGTGTTCCCTTGGTGCTCTCTCATCCCTGTCTATGTGACAAGCAGCCCACAAGTTGAAATGGCAGAGCCACAGGTGGAAGTAACCTCGATCCTGGAATCACTGCAAGAAGCACAGATTCCAGGAAGAATCACCTACCCCTGTTGGATTTTGTGTGAACAAAATATAAAACTTCTGTTAAATTAAGCTCTGAGTTAATGGAGCTTACTATAACTAACCTAGCCTATAGAAACAAGGGCTTAAATAACTGTAGGGGTTTGACCAGCAGGCAATTAACATGAATAAGTAGCTAAGAGTGAGACTGAGAGAAGGGACTAGGGGTGGGGACTATGTTGCATTGGAGATGTGGGTCTTATTACAGAAAAGAGCAGTTATCAGATCTAGCTCATCCTTTCTAATAAAAGAGTAATATGTAAATTGAATATCACTCCAAGACACAAGATGGCCACCCCCATGTGGTCAAATATGGCTGCCCCAATGTGGACACAAAATGGGTGCCACAAGATGGCCTGCAGGGGAAGGCAGTTGTGGCCAGTTAGGGGTGACCAGGCCAGCAGAAGAGGGCATTTGGGGGAGACCAGGTCACCAAAGGAGGGCAGTTGGTGGGGGGGAACCAGGCTTGAAGTAGAGGACAATTGGGGGGAACCCAGGTCTGCAGGGGAGGGCAGTTGTGGCCAGTTAGGGGTGACCAGGCCAGCAGAAGAGGGAATTTGGGGGAGACCAGGTCACCAAAGGAGGGCAGTTGGGGGGGGGGGGGAACCAGGCTTGAAGTAGAGGACAATTGGGGGGAACCCAGGCCTGCAGGGGAGGGCAGTTGGGGGGAGTAGGCCTACAAGAAAAAGCAGGTGGCGGGGGGGGGGGGGCGGGAGGGAACCAGGCCTGTAGGGGAGGGCAGTTAGGTGTCAATCAGGCTGGCAGGGGAGTGGTTGGGGGTGATCAGGCTGGCGGTTAGGGGAAATCTGGCAGAGGCAGGCGAGCGGTTGGGAGCCAGCAGTCCTGGATTGTGAGAGGGATGTCCAACTGCCCATTTAGGCCTGATCCCCACTGGGATTGGGCCTAAACAGGTGGTCAGACATCCCTCAAGGGGTCCCAGATTGGAGAGGATTCAGGCTGGGCTGAGGGACACCCCTCCTCCCCCCATGCACAAATTTCATGCACTGGACCTCTAGTTCCCTTATGAAATACTTAGTCATTGTCAGATCTTAACCAAATTTTCTTTTTTTAAAGCTGGATATCTGGATATTGATGTGAAATCTCCCAGTTTTTAAATGTTGTCAGCTCATACAGATTAATAAAACCACCACCACCCACTGAAAACAAAGCCAAAACAAAAAAGCAGACATCCATTCTGTTGCCTAAGCATCATTGATATGTTTCTACAAGGTTTTTGCACCTGCTTGTCCTTCTGCCTGGAATGTCCTCCTCTAGACGCAAGGCTTGCTCCTTCTTCTGTTCAGGTCCCTGCCCAAATGCCACCTTTCCAGAGAAACCTTTCCTGACCACCCTCTTTAAAATAACAACTCCTTCTCCCTCACAACTTATGCTCTCTCCCCCTTTTCTAATTTCTCTCTCTATAGTAGTTATCACCTTCTAAATAATTAATACTTTTAAAACTTATTGATTGGCCAGCCCATTTCCTACCACTATCATCAAAGTGTATAAGGGCAAGATTTTTTTGTCCTGTTTTGTTCACTTAGCATGCCAAGTGCCTGGAATAGTAGTATCTGGCACATAGAGAGTGCTCAGTATTTATTTATTTGTCAAGTAAAGGGATTTTTAAAAACACCCACTGTGTGGTGTGGGTCAGACAAAGCTCAGCTGGAGATTTGGTTCAGTTCATGGGCCATCAGTTTACATTCTGTATGAGACCATTATTGAGCAGACCATGGAGAAAAGTGCCATTGAGAGTTGCAAGCAGTTTCCTGCCTCCCACAAAGTAGACATTTGATTTATTTTGCTCTGGGAAATGGATCACAATGACTTTTAGGAAAAGTCTCGTGAATTCCAGGGATCCTCCTGCCTGCCTGTGTCTTCACAGAACACTGTGACAGCAGTCTGCTTGTCATCCCATCTCTTCTATGAATCCTTAATTCATTCACACCCAATTTCTTTTCTATTCTTTTTAAACATATAGTTTTTATTGATTTCAGAAAAGAAGGGAGAGGGATAAAGAGATAGAAACATCAATGATGAGAGAGAATCATTGATTGGCTGCCTCTAGCATACCCCACACTGGGGATCGAGCCCACAACCATGGCCTGACCAGGAATCAAACTGTGACTTCCCAGTTCATAGGTCGATGCTCAACCACTGAGCCATATCGGCCGGCCTTCACACCCAATTTCTGTCTCCATTGAGGGGAGCAGACCTTCTGTTACTGTACTATCTCCATGCCAGGACCTTTCCAGTGTCAGGTGACCTCCAGGTCCTTGACTTGCCCAGGAAAAATGTCAAGGACAAATCAGAATGAGAGCAAAGCAAGTTTTTATTAGGTAGAAGCCAGGGCATGGGCGCTGTGAAAGAAGAGAAACTGTTCGTCTGAGTGGACAGTGGCCAACTGGAGAGTGATTTGTGGCCCGTGTGGTCAGTTAGTTCTTGGGATCTAATGTGTTTCCAAGGGTGGTGGTGAGGGGGGGAAGGGGTAGGAGTGTTGTCTCCAAGCTTTGTGGAGCCAAATTCTGACTCCTCCTGTGGTTGGGAGGGAGCCTTGTTGTGACTTCCATGACCAGAGCAAGGGTTTCCTGCCATTAACTGTATCCCTTTGATCATGCCCAAAGGTGGGGGCTCTGGTGAGAGAAAGTCAGCTCCTACTTCCTCACTCCACTTACTGAAAAGTTCCCCTAACTTCTTTCTGTCCTGCCTCATTCACAGTTAGACAAGCCACTACATTTCCTTTTGCTTATTGAGGTGGTTTTTAAAAACATATTTTTATTGATTTCAGAGAGGAACAGAGAAGGAGAGAGAGAGATGGAAAACCAATGATGAGAGAGAACCATTGGTGGCTGCCTCCTGCACACCCCCTACTGGGCACTGAGACTGAAACCCTGGGCATGTGAAACTCCGGGTCCATAGGTTGACGCTCAAGTGCTGAGCCACACTGGACAGGCCATTGAGGTGGTTTGGGTGGGGTTTCTGTCACTGTGAGTAAGAGTCCTGACAAGTCTAATGTGACTTTGGGCAGGCTGTTTCATGTTCCGAGTCTCAGTTTCCTCACTTAGAAAAGCACAAAAGCATTTCCCAGGATTTTTACATTTCAAAATTCTATCACATAAGCCCCCCATCTATGGAGCCCAAACATTTTTGACTGGGAGTGAACTTGCTTTCCTGGAGCCACACTCCGGCCCCATCACCAGAAGTGTCTACTACTCCCACCTCCTATTGGGGTTGGCTGTTCTGACCACATGGTCAGGCCCTATCCCTGGCAGAGACACTGATATTTTACTTCTAGGATGTCCAGGTATGTCCTCCAACATAATCCTTCTTGGCACATTTTTCTTCTTTCTGACCCCAACTCCTTGTGGCCTCTCTCACCCCACTTCTTGTTCCGTGTCCCGCCAAAGTCATTTTTACTTGCTGATCTGTATATAGCCTTCAGACATTTTTAGATCTTTCATTCCCATTGTGTATTTACATTGTTCTTCCCTTCTCTATCTCTTTACATTAAAAATATATATTTTACTGATTTTACAGAGAGGAAGGGAGAGAGATAGAGAGTTAGAAACATCAATGAGAGAGAAATACCTATCAGCCACCCCCTGCATCACCCCCACTGAGGATGTGCCCATAACCAATGTACATGCCCTTGACTGGAATCGAACCCGGGACCCCTCAGTCCACAGGCAGACACTCTATCCACTGAGCCAAACCAGCCAGGGCAAGGCAATCTCTTTCCATTTTTCTCTGGCATAGGTAAGACTTACCTGATCAACTCAGGTTAGAAAGCTACTTTATTTTTTTAAAAATCATAATAGAGTCTGATTTGAGTCCCCATTTGGTATGACTGGTGGGAAATTCAGTCTTAGTCATTATCAGAGATTCCGCCCCCCATTCCAGAGTCAGATAAAGGTCCTGGGGATCTTATCCAGAGCAGAACATTTGAGGGGTACCCCCAGTTCAGAGCATACTGAATACTGTGGATATGCTTACTTTCCTAGTCTACATGGTACCCCGGTGTCTGGTAGCTGCTGGTCACGCTTGGGCATGAAAACAACAGCAATCAGCATTTATGGAATGTTACTAAAGTCCAAGGAACATAGTTGTGCTTTCCATAAATAATTTCAGATGAGCCAACTACTCTTTGATCTGGAACATACTTTTCCCAGATAACCATGGTTTTCCCTCATCTCCTTCACATCTTTGCCACATATGTTCTCAGTGAGACCTATCTTATGTACCTACATCCATGCTTTATCCCCCACAACTCCCTGTTACTTTCCCATTGCTTGTAATCTCTATCAGAGTATGCTGTATGATTTACATAGTAACAGTGCCTTCTGCCTGCCTGCCCCCACTGGAATGTTAGTTGCACAGGGAAGGATCTTCATTTTGTCTCCCAAGCCCCCAGAACACAACCTGACATAGTTCAATACATGCTGTGGAATACATAAACACTCATTATTATAGATGAAGACACTGGGGCACATGATGAGAAGTAACCATCCCATGTCACCTAGCCAGAGCTTGGGTTCAAACCCAGGCCATCTGATTGCTTTTTTAACCACTGCACTATCTTTGCATCAACTGAGTAGACCAGATGTAGATCTAGCCCCTCTGGGCACATCCCTCCTCTTGGAGGCCCTGCCGTATCCTGGGGCACTGACAGAGCACAGAGCGCAGGTCCCGGTCATCAAAGAACCCCTGAATCTTCCCCCTCTTCCAGCTCAGCTCTTCTCTAAGCAGCACCCACTTCCAGAATCCTATCATAGCCTCACTCAGATTAAATTTTCACAGAGGGCAGGAAAAGAGTTTATCTTCTATAAACACCGGCTTTCCACCAAGCAAGTGCTTCCGAAATATAGACTGGCCACTTTACTGGAATGAGAAGGTGAAATATCCAGAAAACAAAACAGAATTAGCTTTGAATGTGAGTGAGTGTACGTGTATGTCATGAGCATGCTTTTTACTATATCCCGAGTTCCCTTTCCCACACTGGCTGCAAGATTCTCTCTTTCTCTTCTGTTAATTCCAGCCCCCAAATCCAGCCGTGCTACCAAAACCTGCTGAGACGCCCCTGGATGAAACAGGCTTGCACGAAGCTCACCTGCCAAGAGTGCTGGAGGGAGTGGAGGTCCCACTGCAATGGGGGAGGGGGTCTCTCACTGGATGATTTCCCTACTTCTCCTCAATGCCTTCAGCTGTTGCCTTCGATGAAAGCCTCCTGTGAAAGTGACTCCACATTTGGTGAGAAAGGCTAGCTTTTCCTTTGTGTCAAGTCTCCTCCATTACCCTCCTGTCCACTGGGTGAGGATGGAGAAGGCAGTGATGTTTGGAAACAAGAGTGTTGGACCTGTTGCCAAGGCCCCAATGCAAGCATGTCAAACTTGTGACCGGCGGGTGGCGTGTGGTTCATTAACAATTATTTATTTCAGCCCTTTATATTCAGCATATCTCTATCGAAATAAACCTCCATTTCTATGAAAATTAAAGCTTTTGTTTCTTGGCAGCCCACATAAACTTAAATCTTGTTTATTTGGCCCGTGTTAGCCTTTGAGTTTGACATGCTTGCCCTAATGAGTGGAAAGGGAAAGAAAGTACTTAGAAAGAGGGGAGGAGACCATGGTTTTTCTGCTCTTTGAGAGAAACATGTGTCTTCAAAGTGCAATCTCTCCTTTGGGACCCAACCCTTTTGATGATGTTCATAAGGACACTAATGTTAACAAAGACGTTATTCTTTTCTCCTCCTCCCACCTCCCTTCTAGAAAATTAACACTGTGGATATTATCGGGAGGGAGAGGAAGAGCATTTTCTTAACCCCAGCCTGTCAAAAAGTCCCTGGCACTTGCCTGAAAAGACACCTGTGCTACACAACCAGGCTGAGGAGGATGGGTTTCCATCCTCGAACGTCTCCTGTCTTTCTAGTGACTTCCTGTCTCTCTGTGATCGACAAGCAGTTTTACATGCTGGAGGTTGATTAAAAACAAAACCAAATTCTGTTATGATCCTTTCACAGCTGGACTCTCCACGTTCCATCTCTGAGTGAGTGGCAGGCAGGACCAGTGTGGTCCAAGAGGAGAAAGCTGAATGTTCCATTACCCTCAAGGAGAGGAAGACAGAGTGAGGGGGCCAGAGCCTGGCTGTGGGCCCCAAGCTCTGAGGTACCCCAGTCACAGGACTAGGAGAGGTGGGCCCACACGGAGGCAGCAAAGAGCCCTAAAAACCAGAGGAAGCCCAAGATGGTCCCTTTTATGGTCTCCCTTTTCGTTTTAGGTAATTTGGCTTGGTGGGGTATTCCCTGGCAGGGCTGCCTTTGGCAAACCACGCATTCTTTCACCTCGCCGTGCTCCTTTGTAAAGGGAAGGGACAGGCAGTAGGAACCTGAAATGCTGTGGCCCTGAGGTTGGCAGGAGGCGGGAGGGGCCAAGTCTCAGGAAGCCACGCCATCAAGCAGAGGTGGCCGCACCTCTCCTGGTACCAGTGGCTCTCAGACGTGAGGATGCATCAGAATCCCCTGGAGGGCTTGGTGAATCAGCACAGAATGCTGGCCCCACCCCCAGAGCTGCCTTTCTGTAGGGCTCGGTGGGGCCTAATACTTCACATTTCTAACAATTCCCAGGTGATGCTGGGCTGCACAGTCTGGGGATCAAGTGATGAGAGCCCCTGCTCTCCTCCTCCTCCGCCCAGTGGGAGGAGCCCTCAGAGATGAGGATCACCTGGGTGGAGCCCCACCTGTAGGGAGCCCCACCTGTAGGGGGCAGCCTCGTTCTGCCCCCAGCCTGAGGAAAGGACTGGATTAACTGTGAAGTTAACTTCTGATAAAATACTCGCATTTCCTGAAAAATCCCAGATAGATGCTAAAGCTGCCGTATGGATCTGGGTCTGGACCTTGAGCTGAGAGTCCTGTTAGGCGGGGTGATCCCAATCTGAGCTTGCTAGGGCTTTCCTACCCCCAAGAAGGCAGCTTTGCTCATGCTGGCTGCCTAAGGGCCCGGAGTGTGTCTCGTTCCGCCTTCCTGTTCCCGCTGCGAGCCAAGTGCCGGATGGCTCAGTGATGGGGCCGAATAAATGTCCCACAAAGTAAGACCTCCAGTATTTGTGCAAGAGCTTGTGAAAGAGAAGGGTGGAAAGGGAATGGACAAGTTCTGACACGATCAGTCCACAAAGGACACTGACCACTGTTTCTGAAAGCCAGAGTATCTTTTGAAGCTGGGTGATTCTCCCCTGTGGAACCACACAGGACTTCACAAAAGCGAAACAAAGCATTTTGACCGGCAGAGGGCTGCAGGGGCAAAAACGAACCAGCAGGGGGAGCCTCTACCTTTGCTCCGTAGGCTCTTAGCCCCAAGCAAGACACCCTCCACCCCCTTCAGTTTCTCTTCTTCTTTAAAATAACTATCTGTTATATTGCAAGACGACTTAAACCTTTATTTAAAACAGGGTAAAAATAAATAAGCAACACACAGGATAAATTCCCAAGCTAAGCAAATACCTTCTATTTGTACAGCGATCAGAAGCGGACAGCCTACACAGTCTACAGGTAGACTGTTACAACAGATGACAACTTTCCCATTCATGAAGCTTCCCATTGAATAGAGTTGTCCAGTGTGGAAGAAGAAGGCATTCTGACTTCATAGGAGAAGCAGCAGAGGCTTTGAGATGGGCAAAAAGTGTTTTGGGAAAAAAGAGAGAAGATTAGGCAGATTTCTCTCCTTCCTCCATCCCGTAAGCCAGCTGGTCAGATTTGGGCAGAGACTCAAAGCAGAGCCTGAGGTCTATCCCAATAGTTAGATCACCTACCCTAGTATACCCAGTTTCCCACTAGCAACAGATTTCTGACCAACCTCTAGATATTTAGAAGATGTGAAAATGGCACCATACTAGGCCACTGTCAGTAGGAGAAGCCTACTGGTTGGGTCTCTAGGGGTGGCCCTAGGTGTGTACTGCTCTGTTCCCACACTCTCTCAAAGTTCTTCTAGTGACCTGACCATGCCATAGGGCCAAGCTGTGGATGGAGGTCAGAACACTTCATGTTATACGTATATGGCTGGAGAGCAACTCACAGTGGACCACTGGAGCGACAACTAACATTAGCAACATTATCTGTTTCCTACACTGGTTACTGAACACACGACTGAAATCTTAGGCATCATTATATGGCACTTTCCACTAAAGTAGTCCCTCAAGCTTTTTATCACCCTTTCTCCAAAACTAGTCTTCTTCCTGTATTATCAGTCTGCTTTTAGTAGCGTCATCATTCACAAAGTCTTCCAAATAAGAACCTTCCTAGTTATTTTTTACTTTCTCTCTACCAAACACATCCATTCATCCAGGAAATCCTGATCATGCTACCTCTTAAATAATATCTATCTTCTCCCCTCCATGGCCACTAGTTAGGACTCATCTGGATGTCTACTGGCCTTTTCTTCAATAATTCCATCTGTAACACTGATTCCAGATGATCCAAAAAATCGTATTTGAACATGGAGTTCCCCTACTTAAAAACCGTTGATAGCTCCCCAGTGCCCATAAGGTATGCGGCTGCATTGCTTTTAGGAACAAGGCAGGATATGAATAAACAAATGAGTGAATAAGTAGAAGCAAACTGGTTGGGGAGAGGAATTGAGGGTAAGAGAGTTTTTTGAATTCCTGTCATATAAGAGACCACCCATTGTGATCCTGCCCTAGAGCTGAATTCTAACCAACACAGGGGAATCAAAATTGTATTTAAGATCTTTTAATCCATTATTCATCTCACCCCAATCAGGCATGCTTCTCATTTCTTTTCCTACTCTTCTTATAAATCCCTAAAGCACTTTGCACTATTTTCCTAAGACTTATACTAATGAGAAATGAGGTGCTACATGGTCAGCCCCATGTAGATAGCAGACTGCCCCCGAGAAAGCCTTTCAGTAGTCATTTGGATGGACACTTCCAACTAGTTTTCCCTTCTAGCCTTACCCAGCCTCTAGCTGGAGAAAAGAATGTGGTCTCAGAAGTTGAGACATATTTCCTCCTTTAATACAGGCCCTTGTCATATACTCACACTAGAAAAATACATTTTTTTCTGGACACTCATGCACTGTTTAGTTTCTAATAAAAACTGCTGTTACTGTTCTCATCCTCAATATTTGCCTCTTGGTTGGCCCTTGTCCTGCACTTGACAGGAGCTGACAAGTAACCACTTGTGGGTGTCACCGATGCCATGTCTGGAGTCTCTCAGGGATGAGGTGAAGAGAAGCTGGTTTTATGTTTATACACCCAGGCAACCGTCATGTTTACTGTCCCTTTGGTCGTCTTCCAAACCAGCCACACCGCACCCGTTACCATGGGCCTCCACGCTGCTTACTGACAGAATGGCCTGCCAGTTTGTGTGAAATGGTTACTTTTAACTTGAGCAATTGGTGTTTCACCTGAGGAGCGGTTTTACAAACACACTCAGAGTTTCGCCTGACAAAAATCCCTAACGCCCAATGAGGCGGTGAAACCAAAAGGTGTGGCCACGTACCCGTCAGACTGTCTGCTTTTCTTCTTAAGAGACTGGTAAATACCAATTCGTGTAGATTGGCTGAGACCCTCCTGTGTGTTTGACATGGATTCAGGCTTCAGAAACCCAAAGTTAAATAAGGTATGGTCTGTGAGCAGTGATAAGGAGGTGAGCAGGGCAATGTAATGCAGGGAAAATGTAGAGCTAGAAGAGCAGGCAGGAGTAAAGTGATGTAGGAGTACAGAGGAGGTAGTGGGTAATTGGGAGGGTCTGTGAAATAGTTGATATTTGAGCTGGATATAAGAGGCAAGGGAGGCTGAGACCGGTTTGGCTCAGTGGATAGAGCATCGGCCTGCGGACTGAAAGGTCCCGGGTTCGATTCCGGTCAAGGACATGTACCTTGGTTGTAGGCACATACCCAGTGGGGGATGTGCAGGAGGCAGCTGATCGATGTTTCTCTCTCATCGATGTTTCAGACTTTCTATCCCTCTCCCTTCCTCTCTGTGAAAAATTAATAAAATATATTTTTAAAAAAAGAGAGGCAAGGGAGAACATTTTAAGAAGAAAGTATTTTAAGAAGAACAGTGTGAGATACTTTGCTTGGTGAGATTCATATGTGATGCTCACAAAAGCCCTGTGAGAAGGGAACTATTATTTACCCCCATTTTACAGATGAGGAAGCACAGGCTTAGGGAGGTTAAGTCACTTGCCTAAGGTCACACACCAAGTAAGTCAAGGAGCTGGGACCTGAGATACTGCAGGTACATGGTAAGCCCTCAGTAAACATGAGCTATTATTATTTTATGATGATGATCATTAAACCCAGTGCTACTTCCTCAGTAGCCCATGCACTTGACTACTGTATTATCATGGATGCAAAAACGTGTGAAGTAAATGTGTCTGAGCCTTACCCAGGATCACTAGAGGCATGAGTCTTTCATGGTGGATTCTTAGTGTTCTGAATTAAAACTTGGAGCCTTGTCTGCATTATGAAGAAGGCAGACTTGGTCTTTGTCTCCTTCCTCTGCATGTCTCTCCTCTACTGTCCCCAGTTTTGAAAAGTCTATTTCTCTGTAAAGGATCAGACAGTTTAAGTAAGAATCTTAGAGCCTGGGGGATGAAAAAACACATACACATGGAGTCATTTAGCTCAGTTTCTTGATTTTACAGTTGTAAAAACTGAGGCTGTATTAACCAAGATTCTTTTTACTTTAAGAGACAGAATCTAATTTAAAGTCTCTCTCTCTCTCTCTCTCTCTCTCACACACACACACACACACACAAAAAAAAAACCACAGAGATTAGTTTTCAAGGGTGAAACTAACTTTAGGGATTAAAAATAAGGTCTCCAGTTTATTTTTGTTCTCTCTTTAATCTCAAATCTTTTGTTTCTATCTCAGAATGTGATGGCTTCAATTGTTTCTGGTATCGTTGGAATTCTTTATAAAGTTGGTAGGAGATATGGAAAACCCCAAATTACATCATTCCATTTCAGTGATTTAAGATGAGACAGAGAGATCTCAATCTCCTTCTTTTAGTATATATAAATATTAGGGAAAGGTTCTGGTTGGCCAAGCTTGGGTCACATAGCTACTTCTTGGTCCAATCACTGTAGCCAGCTAGATGTACTATGATGATTGACCAGACCTGAGTTTCATGTTGTCCCAGTGTGGGGGTGGGTAGGAATGGCAGGTATTATGAACATCAGCCCTACCAGAATCATATGTGCCTTTATAGAGGAAGGAGAATTGCTTTTACCAGAAGGGCAGTGAGGTAATTAGTCTTCTAAGGTGGTCTCTAGTGGTCACCAGGGCTTTATGTAATCCCCTCTACATTGAGTGTGAGCTTGACCTAGTAATTCACTCCTAATGAATACAATAGGGCAGATGGGAAGTCTCATTCAACATTGTTTTATCAAAATCTGTGATTCCCCATCCTCCCTGCTCACTCTGGTGAAGCCAACTCCCATATCGTAAGCTGTCCTGTGGAAAGGCTCACGTGGCAGGGAACTGAGTTGCCTCTGGCCAATAGCCAGCAAGGAACTGAGACCTTCAATGCAATGGCCCACAAGGAACTGTATCCTGTCAATGGCCACTGAATGAACTTGGAAGTAGATGCTTCCCTATCCAACTCTTTGATTGCAGCCTTTTGAGAGACCCAGTGCTGGATGATCCAGCGAAGCCACACCCATACTCCAGACCCATAGCAACTGGGAGATAATAAATGCATATTGCTTTAAGGTGCTAAATTCTGGGGTAATTGGATACAGCAATAGAAAATTAGTACCAGGAGGAAGGACATGATCAGAGAGAAAAGCACAGAAAGCTACTACAGAATCTACTGGAACACAAAATACCACCATTATTCTGGTTTCTGAATGTCCTCAGCTTTCCTTCCTTTTTTCTAAAAATTATTTTTAAAATATATTTTTATTGATTTCACAGAGGAAGGTAGAGGGAGAGAGAGAGAATTATTGGTCGGCTGCCTCCTGCACGTCCCATACTAAGGATCAAGCCTGCAGCCGGGTCATGTGCCCTGATGGAAATCAAACTGTGAGCTCCTGGTTCATAGATTCCCAACCACTGAGCCATGCCAGCTGAGTGCCTGAGCTTTCCTTCTCAGACGTTTCCTTCCAGCTCTGTCTTCCTCTCTGCCTGGATTACCCTTTTTTTCTTCATACCTTTTATTCCTTTCCATTTCTCATGCTTTCATAACAGCCAGCAGAAAAGGGGAAGGGACAGGGAAGATAAATATGGTAAGAAAGTAGCAGTGATGGGGAAGTTTGACAGCCCTTGCACAGGATCACGTATCCAGGAAGTGCCAGTGCTGAGATACAGCCAAGCATGTCCATGCCACGGTGGCATGCTGCCTGCCTCCTGGCACACAGGTAATTGTTTTTATCCAACTTGTTCCTGCCGATGGGGCATGAGGTGGACTCCAACATCAGGCTTTCAGGCAGAGAGAGCCAACCAGTTTGACTGTATGACTTTCACAGAATAATCTGTTCTTTTCTTCCTGTGCCAACAGGTAAATTTCTAAATAGACCTGCTGCCAGCGAACCCAGTCCCCCGGGAAGGAATCCCTTTTTCACTCTCCAGGTCAGATAGCTTCTGTGTTAAACTGAAGGCTGAGTAGGGAGGACACAGTGCCATCTGCTCCCACAGGTGCCTGGGACAGCCTTTGTTTACAGAGGGGGGCTGCCCGCCCCAGGGGGGAAGGCCAGCCAGGACTTTGAAAGCCCGGAGAGGATGTCCCAGGCCTCCACACTAAGGGGTGGGAGATCTTAGTTTTGACTTCTTCTGCCACACCAATGGAGACACCCGGTGGAGTGGAAAGCTGTATTTCTGACTCCTTCACAACATAGTGTCAGAAAGTCTCATCAGCTGAACAAGGAAAACCTATAACAGAGGCTAGACTACAGGCCTAGTTTCAGGGACAGAAAAAAATAAGTTCCCTAAAATGCTGTCCAGTGCCTTGTGAGTCATCGCTGGACTGCCAAGGGATGTGTTTTTAGAGCATCACAGAGTGGACAGTCATTAGTCACTCTAAACCTTTAAAGGGAATGCATTTTTTAAAGGGCAATAGCTTTTTCCCTGGAGAGGGTCCTTCTAACAGGGATGGGTAATTAATAAGTGTGATGTTAAGGAAGTGGCCTGAAAAAGGGAAAAAAATTACTTGGAACCAGCTTACTGGTTGCCTCTTCCTTGCCTGCGTTGCTTCGCTGTAGGGAGGCAGGGATGCCAGGAAGTAGATCCCAGCTCTCACAGTCTTGATAGAGTTGAGATGCACATTTCAGCAGAGACCATTAACATGAAAATGTATCACAAATTCCCGCTCCTTCATTTGTATTTTCAAAATTCTTTATTAATTGTCATAACCTTTTTCTCATGACAAATATGATGTATTTGTACATGCACCAGTACTGAACACATTCCTGGTGTGTAGTAGCCTATTAAAAAACAACAACCGGGGGAAGGCATTAGTTGTATGACTTTTGAAGGCAGAACTGTCTCATCATTTCTGGGACAAGTTTCCCATTGTTAGTTTTCATCCTCACTTTGAGAATTTCTTCCAGGCTAGCCTTCAATCCCAGTTGCCCCCAAGCTTTTCCTTGAGCTGTTCTTCTGCCTCCTACCAGATTCTTCAAGGCTCCCTGTCTGTTGGGAATATGATCTAGGAATGGATTAGATAACTTTTTGCTCACCTCCTGCTGTGTTCTTGTAAGACTCTCCCTAGCCTAAGAGTCCTTAATAATGAGTGCCCTTGTTAAGTTATGCTAAGCTCTTTATGTGAATCATCTTCATTCCTCACAAGAACCATGTCCTTCTTGTCCTCTCTGCTTTGCAACTGAGGACAATGAGGAACAGAGAAGTTAAATACAGCACACAAGGTCACAAACCCAGCAGTGGTGCTGGAATCTGAACCCAGTCAACCTGGTTCGAGGCTGTGTCTTCACCATGATGCTGTTGGCAGGTTCCAGACCTTAGCCCCTTTCCTGCAGGGTCCTTGGAGACCCTTAGCATGAGATTAGGGCATTCAATACATTCTATTCAAGAGTTATGTGTTGAACATCACCTGGGGACATGGCACTGTTAACTCGCAAACCTGGGGTCTGGGTGTTGGTGTGGAAACAAAACATGCTCATCTTTCACTGAATGATTGGGAAGGGAATCCTTCAGGGTGCAAGAGTAGGAGATCTGACTTGAGGCAAAAAAAAGTGACCTGTCCATGTCCCATTGTCTAGCCCTTCTTGAACCCTATTCTGCTCTTTCTTCAACTTAAGACACGTCCCCTTCTCCTCCACCCAGCATTGTCTCCCCGTATCTCTGCGCCCGGCACCACACTCAGAAGTAGGTCAGGTGCTCCTCGGTGCATCTTTGATGCAGGCCTTATCTTCAGATTATCCAGGAGCGCAGACTTCGACATCTGTTTAATTGCCTGGCTCTGGAGAAGCCGAGACGGGTCACAGTATCCCCAGCCTCCCGGAGCTTATACTTTGGTAGGTGAAGGCAGACGCAAGTCTGTATAATAGGGCAACATAAAATAAGAACTCCGAAGGGGTTGATTAATAGAAGGCGTTGTTCTTTCCTGGGGAGAAGGAAATATTACAAATCTTGATGGGAGTGCTGTTGGCAAAGCTAATGTATTTTTTAAAGCTCATGAAATTTTGCACTGAAGATCTGTGTACATATCTGTGTGTAAGTTTTACCTAAATAAAACCTTTTTTTTGACTAAGAAAATTTAAAAGGCATAGTTCTAAAGGACACCAATAAGTAGACACAGGAGTATTTCCAAGTGTCATAGAGGTAGAATATCTAACAGCCATCCATTCAACTAATATTTATGGAGCACTTAATACAAACTGGGGCTGTTCTTAGGCCCCATCAGTGGAAAGACAAAGTCCCTGTGTGAGGGAGCTTTCTTTCTAGCTGGGAAAGAGTGGGAGGGTGGCAGGAGGGAGGATTTTGCTGGTTTCAGCAGGAGCCACAGTTCTGCTCTCAGATGGGCTCAATGACCCATGAAAAGAGGATTAATTAATGGAAAAGACTCAGAAAGCAGAAAGCCCAAAGTCCTCACATGCTCGGGAGATTAGACCTCTTTCAGGTGAGGCCCAGAGGAAGAGCCTGCGAGTCTTCCAGGCCCCACGCCAGAGGCTCCCTGAGGCGTGGGAGGGCAGCGTCCACATCACCTCCCCACCAGAGACTCCAGCGGGCGGGAGGAGCGCGCCTCCGCCCCAGCTCGCGGCTCCCTTCCACACCACAGGGCCTGGGCTCTGGCCAAAGCCAGCAAACCAAGGGGTTGGAAACTCGTTTTCTGAGCACTGCAAGGGGCGGAGAGATGTCGGTGCTTTTGGAAACCAAACCTATGTCCTTTGAAACACCACAGAAGCGCCAGACCGAGCCCCTGGGAGTTGGGTGGTGCTGTTGGGAATCACAGGAATCCTAGGCGACAAGAAAGGGGGCGCAGGTTTTTTGAAGTCTCAAAATGTTTGTTAAAAAAAGGATCTGGGAAGTTTAAATACTGCAAAGTTTAATGGCATTATATATAATAAAGGACAGTGAAGCAACATATAGTCATTACTAATTTTAAATAATCTAAGAGACATGTAATCTCTGAATGTACAAAGATGGCACAATTTAGGCAATACGTCAGCTTTTGCAATTAGTCTTTTTTCAGTGACAACAGTAAGATGATATTAGAGGGGTAGACTTGGGGGGCTATAGGTTGTGAGACATAACATTTCTCACTGCTATCTCCAGTTTTTGCTCTTCCTAGAAACCATTTTTTTTTTTGTCCTCTAATTGGCCACATACATAATACTTGCTTTCTGTTCTATTAGTTGAAAACATATATGGCACTTCCAGGTGATATGGAAATTTCATTTGGACATTGAATAGGAGAAAGGACTTAAATTCACAAAGAGTTTAACCCTAAAATAATGAAAAACTTCAGCAATGTTATGAAAAAGATAAACATAGACTCAAGGGATAAGCAAGCATCAGAATTCTTCCCAGGCAGATTACAACCCTTATCTCGAGGTGTTCTCATCAGCTGGTGTCCCTGGGGCAGCCTGCTGACCCACAAGGGCAAGGGAGTCGGGGAGGGAAAGACTCACTCAGTCAAGAGAGGACAACACACTTTTGGAATTTGGAAAGCTGATGCAGCTTTGCAGGAGTCATCACATTTTTTTCTTTAAAGGCCCAGATAGTAAATAGTTTAGGTGTGGCAGGCTGCAGGGTCTCTGCCAAAACTCTCCAACACTGCCATTATAGCATGCAAGCAACCATAGATAGCAAGTAAACATGTAGGCATGGCTGTGTGTCAATAAAACTTAATTTCCAAAACCAGGCCAGCAGTTGGATGTGGCCCACAGGCGGTTGTTTGCCAGTCCCTGTGGTATTAGTTAAATGTCAGCAGGCCAGAGACAACTAGAAACAGGAGTGGGGACATGGAGCTGGAAATGGAGTCAAGGACTGCAATGTGGTCACTAGACCCCTTTACATTGTCCTTATGGACACGAGGGGAGCCTATATTTTTCCAGCCTTTCACATAGTTTGACTGAGCTCCAAATAGTGAAATATGGGCAGAAGTAAGGTATGCCACTTTCAGTCCTTAAAAACTTCTCAGGAGACCACCATATTCTCACTTGAGAAGTAGAGACCTTTATGTACTGGTTGAGTCCAAAGGTTCCAGTAGAAAACTCTGAGACCCTGGAAATTGCAAAGCCACTTGGCAGAAGGAACATAGGTTCTCAGATAATGGGATTGATCAGAGCTTTCCTGCCAACGTCATCAGACTTTGACATGAGCTAGGCATTAACTTTTTATTTCACGAAGTCACTGAGAATTGGGGTTTGTTTGTTAAAGCAGCCAGGCTTACTTATTGTAACCAATACAGATTTCAAGCATCATGTTATTTTGGGCCACCCTAAGAACTCAAGAATTTGAAGCAACATGTATTTTGAACATGGGGTGCAGGTGGTGTTGAAATTAGTAGAATTGTTTGCATTGGGGATTATAAGCCAGTTGAATACTGAGATACTCCCCTAACCTTGCAAAGTCAGAGGATAGTCTTTGTAAATGAGTTTTCAAATGTTTCCTATAAAATGAGTCTGTTTGATTCTCATAGGAGCTTTGTGAACAAGATTATTGGTTAGAACCCCACCCCAGGTTTGTGAGTTAGTTATGAGAAACAGAGACCATTTAAGCGAGCATAAGCAAAATTGGGAAATTTATGATAAAAACATAGTGGCATTTCCCCAGGCTTACCTTTAAACATAAAACAGAAGTGAAGCAAAGAATAAAATTGGCATCTCAATCTTCAGGCATATCTTAGACTGTTTCCTTGGGGTAAGTTCCTAGAAATGGAATTCCTGGCTCAAAAGGCATTTGCACTTTTGATGCATTTTGCCAAATGGCCTGCCAGCAAGACTGCTCTGGCACACATTTCTACCAGCCCTGTTTGAATGTCTGATTTTTAAGACAGTGTTTTCTTCTGTCTTACCAAGTGCTTTTAGGAAGCCTGTCAGTTCTTCCTGTCCAGGTGATTCCTGACAAGAAAGATTGTCCTGGACATCCTAGTGTTTCAGGAGGCAGCGTGCTGGCAGGTACATGAGAAGCCTGTCAGGAGAGTTTTGATCTGGAACAGCCTCCTGGCCCAGGAGCTGCCTTTTGTTAATCAGACAAGAAGCAGAAAAAAGGAAGTCTCAGTGTTTACACACTCTGAAGTTCACAAAAGTGCTGTTTGATAAACACAGGGACTACTTACAATGTTTTCACCAGAAAGTGATCCCTTTTCAGACCAGAGGCCACAGATATGATGGCTGCAGGGGCATGACATCAGTCAAGTGCAGTGCGTGTGAGTCCCAGGACCACACAAGGCCTGGGAGTGGAGACGGCCCTGAGTCCTGCTTGACCAGGCTCATTATCAATGACCAGAGAACCATCAATGAATTCACAACCAAAAATGTATTAATACAAAGCCTGCGTCTTACTGCACATTAACATTATGGATAATTCAGTTATCACAATGATCAAAGTCAAAGCCACAGAAACTGTTTTTAACATGTATAAAGTGTCCTGGGTCACAGAGCTAGTAACTGGCAGTTTTAAAATTAGGATTCAGTTTCCTGAATCTTTACTGTTGTTTTTTTTTTTGCTGTCCTGTGATGAATATTCCCACCCTCTCCCTCCCTGGTTACATTATCTTCAATAGAACTATATGATGAGGGCAAACTGACTCCAGAACCCCCCCCCCCCCAAACTATCAGGTACATTTATTAAGTGCCAGGGTGACAGGTGACTTTCTAAATGATGGAGCTGCTATCAACCTGAGACAGAATTGTAGCAATGAGTAAGAAATATATCTTCGATGTTTTCACTCAGTAAAAATCAAGGGTTAATTATGACATGCTATACTTTCTAAAGTGAGGTGGTGGGGAGTTTGAGGGGTGTGAGGGAACATTACCCAGCAGCAATTACCCAGTGATTCTTAGCACTTTTCTCCCTCAAGACCCAGGTTACACTTGGCTTTGATGTCTAATACCACCCAACACCCCCATGTTAAGCAATTGGTCATTGGAAGAACTGGAGTGCTCATCCTCTTAGGAGTGTGGTGGTGAAGAGAAGCTCAGAAACTAAGGTCTGGTTATGAGAATAAATGTCCACCTCACAGAACCACAGATGCCCAAATAGAAGGCATGTGGAGCTGTAGCATCCAGTGCCCTCCATTCTCCTCAGCCCTTAGCTCTGACTGGGGCTGGGCTCTGCAGTACAGCCTTCTGCCCACCAAGGAGCCAAATACTCAAGCTGTCCCACCCACACATGTACTGCTCAGGGTGTGAGTGGGAGCTTCAATATACTTAGGAAAACATGGGGTCCAGTCATCTTCCTTATTGTCCCCACTCAATTTCCTCTTTAGGTCCATATTGCTATTTTCTGACCTAATTTGGAAGGCCTCTTAGAAACCCTTGCTCTTCCCCATTTCATAGATGGAGACCCCAGGACTTGTGGGTGAGCTGTTTCTACAAATCAGTGCCTCTTGGGAGTGTGAGCAGTGGGCATGCCCAGCAAAGTTGGCCCTTGGCACCTATTTTTAGATAACTATGTCATTCTTAGGCAATTTATCTCTGTTCTCTTTTACTCTACAGAGATGCTATAGATCTGAACCATCTTCAATGCTTCCAGCAAAGTACTATATTTGCACATAGCTTTCTAAGTTCACCTTCATCTCAGCCCTTCTTTAGTGGGGCATCTAAACTGAGGAGGACCTCTCTCTTTCTATTATCTGTTCCTTATCCTTGAAGCAAAATTCAATTTTTTGGAGTGTCACTTTCATTACTCCCTAAGCTGGGATAATCCTTGGAAAGCATGTGAAGTATTTGGAGTGCCCAACTCCTTTCCTTTCAATGGTTCTCCAGCAACCGTGGAAACTTCCATTTCAGCTCTCCCTCTTATGCTGTCTCTTCATGATCCTGGTTTTTCTCTTACAGAGTCCTGGCCTAGGAGGCAAGAGATCTGGATTCTATCTGAGGATCTACCTTTGACAAACTGTACCAAGATTAAGCAGTTGATTTCATATCCGAGCCTCAATTTTCTCCTCTGTAAGATGGCAACATCAGATTACCTCAAGAATGAGCTCCATGCCTCTGTCAATATTCTTTATCACTTTAGACCTGCCTTCTAAGTCCCAATCCACAAGACCAATATGCTGTCCTTCCAGATATTTTCTTTGAATTCTTCCCAGGTGCCTCCTTGAGGTAGGGCCTTATCTCCAGAGTGTGACTCTCCTGATGGGAACACCACACCCTGCATCAGCCATAACCCACAGTGATTTTTAGAGTATGATTTTGTGGCATCCACCACCCACTGCAAACAGCCACTGAGAGCTCCTTTTCTAATTGGTCCTCTTTTGCATCTAAACACTTCACTTCTAGCAAACTTAGTGCATAAGTAGGAGTTTTCTTGTAGTTCAGGGTGAGGTAGGGTGTAAATTGAACTTATTGTACTACTAGAGGCCTGGTGCATGATATTCGTGCACTTGGGAGGTTCCTCAGCCTGACCTGTGCCCTCTCGCAGTCCAGGAGCCCTTGAGGGATGTCTGGAAGCCCATGGGGAGTGGGTCTAAGCCAGTAGTCTAACATCCTTAGCGCTGCTGTAGAGGCAGGAGAGGCTCCCTCCACTGCTGCTGTGCTCACCAGCTGGGAGCCCGACTTCTGGTTGAGTGGCATTCCCTTGTGGGAGCGTACTGATCACCAGGGCCAGCTCTTGCATTGAGCATCTGCCCCCTGGTGGTTAGTGCATGTCATAGCAACTGGTCATTCCTCCCTTCAGTCAATTTGCACATTAGCCTTTTATTATATAGGATGAACACAGGTAAACTTTCCACTTAACTTTCATGGTGGGGCTGGCAGGTGCTGTCTCATATACAGTTTTTCATAAAAGGGCAAAGCACTATATTCCATCCCCCAGACCTAAAAAGGGCTAGGTACTTCATTTATTGCTTTACCGAGGAGTTACTTTCTGTAGAAAAAGGAAAATCTAAAAAAGAGAAAAGGATAATTTATAGACCCCTGGGTAGGTTGTAATAAGCTCTAGAATGGATTTAAAAAAAAAAAAAAGAAGTGTGTGCCCTTTGAGCTAAAGATGGAAGATATTTACATGAATTAAAGGGAGATTGAAACCAGGCAAATACAAACACAGTCTCATAATCTCACATTTGCAAATGACTGAAAATCTACCCAGAAAGTAGGATGTGACAGTATGGATGACTAATCAAAGCAGGAGCCGACCCAGTGAGGAAAACCTAAAACAAACAAACAAACAAACAAACAAACAAAACCATGACACCCCCACCCTCCTGCAAAAAACCCAAAGCAACAACAAAAAGATGGGATAGTTAGTAAGGCTCTCAGGACTTTCCAGAATCACAAGCTCGTTAAGGCCTAAATGGTTGTTTTCCCACCTGGCAGTAGCTGCTGGATGCACTCAAGGGGCTTATTGGAATAAGGATGCCCTGTCACTGCTGCTTTACCAGCCACTAATTAATCCCCTCGAAAATCGAAAATCGCTGAGAGGTGGGTCAGGCACATGGGCCTCCTCCGAAGAATTAACCAAGACAGTAACCAGAGTCCTAGCTCACCCCAGGATGACCTCTGGGAGCCCCGATAGGCACTGCTGTCCTGGGCCACTCATTACCCTCCAAGGCTGCTTCCCGCTGTGTCTCCTCAGAGAGCCCTGCCCAGGAGCATGACAAGCAGTGAGGAGCAAAGTCACACCGTGGACAAGTCACCTAAGCTCTCTGGACTTGTTTTTCTCCTCTGCAACATGATAACCTGACAAGCTCTCCTATTCAGGTCACCTCCAAACGGCTAAGTTGAGGCCTAGAATATAAAATATCAGGTTGAGGGTATCGTCACTCTGATATAGTCCGAACAGCAACCATTTTATAAACTCATTACATGCCAGGAATTCTGCTAAGTGCCTGTGGACCTTCTTTGGCTTAAACCTTACAGCAAACTAGCAAAGAAGATTTTTATAGCCTGATGTTACAGAAGAGAAAAAGGAGACTCAGACTGGTTAAAACTTAGAAAGATCACAGAGCTGGCAAGTGGCCTGATTTGAACCCCGATCCGTCTGTTCTCATGCTCTTTTCCTTTGCACATATCCCTGAGTGGAGAGGAACTGATTACCTTCAAATACAAAGAAGGCGTCCCAATGACAGAGCCCCAACCAAACCCTCAGATGACTGCAGCCCTGGCTGACAGCTTACCTGTAACATCAGGAAAACCCCCGAGTTAGAACCACTCAGCTAAGCTGCTCCTAAATTCCTGGTCAACAGAAACAGTGTGCGATAATACATGTTTACTGTTGTTTTAAGCCTCTAAATTTTGGGATAATTTATTGCGCCGCAATACATAACTAATATAGTAACTTGCCTATCATTTATTCATCCAACAAACATCTATTCATTTCTTTTATTGTGACTAGTACCATGCCACATGTTTGGGATGCAGGGAACAAGACTAGCAAGGTACCTGCCCTGATGGAAATGGTCACCTAGCTGGAGAGATGGACATAAAGTAAGCACACATCGAGAGGGAGGAGGCACCTTCTTTAAAATTAAGTTGGGCAAATTAAAGAGGAGATATCAATCTGAGTCTTGAGGATAGAAAGAACCAGGAGGTTCTGGCATTTTCCTCCTCACGTGTCTGGATGTCTTCACTGCTTGCAGCCTTGTGACCCAGGGTGTTAAAGAAACTAACAAATAGAATGATAGACATTTCTTATTTTTCTTTGGGGCAGAATGTTTTCTCCAGAGAAAACGGCTTCTGCTGGGTCAATGCTTTAAAAAGCCCCAGGCCGGGTGGCTGAATTGGTTGGAGAGTCATCCGTACACCAAAAGGTTTCAGGTTTGATTCTGGTCAGGGCACATATCTAGGTTGTGGGTTCGTACGGGAAGCAGCTGACTGATGTTTCTCTCTCATGTCTACGTTTCTCTCTCTCTACTTTCCTCTCTCTCTAAAATAAAAAAAAAAAACATATCCTAAAATGAGAATTAAAAAAAAAGAAAAAAAGAAAAGCCCCTGGAGAAGCTAGTATACTGGTCAAATAGATATCCCTAGAAGGGGAATTGGGAAAATTTAGAAGTTGATTGGAGACAGCTCGAAGCTGAAGAGGGACTTGGGGATAAAAAAGTGTCTTTATAAATATTAGATATTAACCCCTTATCAGATGTATCATTGGCAAATATGTTTTCCCATTCAATGGATTGTCTTTTCGTGTTAATGATGGTTTCCTTTGCTGGGCAAAAACTTTTAGTTTAATGTGGTCCCATTTGTTCATTTTTTTTCTTTTGTTTCCCTCGCCCAAGGAGATAGATCAGAAAGAAATGTTGCTAAGAGAGATAGTGATTTTACTGTCTTTTTTTTCCCCTTCTTCTAGGAGTTGCTCAGGGCTTCATTAAAGAAAGGGTCTCCTCTCTCCGAGAGACCCGTGTTTTGTAATTAAAGAACACCAAGTTCCTCCTTGAACTCTTCCTTTGGGAGGCCAGATTTCAACTTTGCCACTGAGCTTTGAGAACAGCACTGTGGCCCTTCAGATCAAATCTGAAGCTGGTACATGCTGGGGAGTTGTGTTGCAGCACAGGGTGCAAGTGGCTCCCAGGCCTTGGAAGTCCTTCAGACCCAAACACCCACTCCATTCCCCTCCTATGGATACCTATTGGACCAGTACTAGCTTTTTAAGTCACCTCCATGACCAGCAAGCTCTGCCTCCGGAACCCCTGCAACAAGCAGCGTTCTGCCCACTTGGTCTGGCCCTACTTACTGGTATTCACTTCATGTATATTTCATATGAACATGGCCAGTCTTTCCAGTTAAGTCATAAATTCTTCAAGGGCAGATGGCATATGCCATCTATCTCTTTTTATAATCCACAGTGTCTAATACGTTGCCTTCATATGAAAAGGCTCCATTCATATCTAGCTTCATTAGCATCCGTTTGGAGTGATTCTCTTAAAGGAGAGAGGAACAATGGACATGAACTGACTATACGGACAAATTTTAAGATCACAGATTATATATAAGGACCAATATTTGTCCTTTCAATTTAGCAAGTAAGATTTTTTACATTGTTTACTTAATTTTGAAGTTACTGAGCATTACAAGGGGACTTTCAAGTCAAACCCAAATTGTGAGGTAACCCCAATATATGACTTAAATCAGAGCCTTATGAGTGTGTCTATTTCTAACCTTTTCAAATAAAGAGATTGTGGTTTTGTGCCCTGTAGTATGTATAAGTTATTTTATTTGAGGATTCAAAAATGTGGGATGAATGAATGGTTAACTAGAATCTTAGCATAACAGACCACACTACTCTGTGAAGATTCTCATTGAAAAAACATTGTTTTTGGCAGTTCCTCATCATTTTGTGCATATCTACCTTGCTCACTTTAAAACATAACATTAAAAAATTCTTGTATGCTGAACTAAAGATCATTTATCATTTTTTATTGTATTAGGAGAAATCTGTGTTTTGTAATAATTCGGAGTGAAAAATATCCTAAGCACATTTTACAAACATTCTAAATCCTATATAATAAAAGAGAAACATACAAATTTGATCGTACCTTCGCTCCTAATTGACTATGCTACCAGCCAATCAGGAGTGGGGGCGGGGCCAAGTGGCTTGAGCACCAGGCCTGGGGGTGGAGATGAAACAGCAGTGGCAGCCAGTGTCCAGCCCCCGGGCACTGTGAGGGGAAGTGGCGATGAGTGCCCAGCCCCTGGGCCGGGTGGTTGCAGGCAGCTGGAGCTGAGCTGAACAGGGCAATGGCTGGGTGCAGTCTGAGGGTGAGCCATCAGTTGGACATCCCCTGAGGGCTCCCAGTATGTGAAAGGGGGCAGGTTGGGTTGAGGGACCACCCACCCCCAGTATACAAATTTCATGCACCAGGCCCCTAGTATTATATAATACACTGTCAATTTGGGCTAGAATTTAAGTAAAGTAGACTTCAATGAAATTATACAAAGAGCATGTTTTAGTGGGTTAGACAATCTCAGGATTTGCACTTTTAATACTGTTTCATTATAAAGTTGTGGATTATTATAGAAGTTGGTATCATGATTATGATGTAATTCTGGCCTTAACAGCTGTAAGCAATGTTTTATTCCTATACAACTTGTTGTCACCCTTGGTTCTCCAAACACATCACATCATTATTCCCATATCCTTTTAAGGCAGGAGGTTTAAAGTGCTCGCCAGATCACACACAACAAACCCCTTAGGCCCGGCATCCCATTCCCATAATTTTTCATTCTCATGAAAGATGGAAAAGCTCACTGCTTCTCCTCCTCCAATTCCCAAACCAACTTCTTAAATAAAACTTGAGTTTTTAGCTTCTGTCTTTTTACAATTAGTGACAGATTAGAAACAGAAGGGAGGTGCTTGAGTTATTAGCACACATTTGTTATCATTCTTACTCATACAAGCTTGAAAGGCCCCCTAAACCCCACATCATTCCCACAGCCAGTGGCCTGCTTACCGATTTTCAGGGCCAATCAAACCATGATGCCTCCTTCTGTTATCTGTGGAAGTGGAATTCTTGAGGTGCCACGAGGAAAATAATCTCCTGAGACCTCCACAGGAGGACTGGGTTTCGTGGAAAGTGTTATTAATGATGTAAAATTAAGGGAGTTCCCCATTCAAGGTCCCATCTCTGTCCCACCATGTATTCAGCAGAGCCAGAATTAAGGCCACTGCCCAGAATTTCTGCTCCATATTAAAGTCCAGTCCAGTCCAGCATTTGGCTAGGTTAGCTTGTGTTCCCAGCTTTAGTCCATTGTGTGTGGGGTCCGCATAGTCAGAGCCATGTGGCTGGTTAAGGCCACATGGCGGGCAAGCGAAGGTCATGGCGCAAGAGAAAGGAAGGGGAACCAGAAGGCAAGAGAGGGGGAACTCTTTTTTACCTTTCCAAGATTGCACGTGCTTGCAGTAGCCAATGGGATCTTTTCCCAGGCTAAACTGACAGACAAGCACCTTCTCTACATCACCCATCTCCCCCTCTGTTTGATCCCTGATTCCTTCCCTGATCTGCAGGGAATGAGCTGCTGGTTCCCTGGGGATGGTGAAACTGTAGCTTCTTTGTGAAGCTGCCCGGATGACCATGCTTACAACATCTAGCCTCCCCTTTCCTCTCTTCCCATTATTAATATTAATAACTAGACAATTATGATGATAACAGTTCTTACCTCTGTGTTTGCTCACCTAGTCACCATCCTTCCCTAGGAGATGGAAGTGTGTATCAAAGCAAGAGAAATCATCAGTGGCTATTTCTTCCCCTTCTCTCTCTGTTGAGTATTGTTTCAGCACCTGTGTGCACACCCATTTTAATTATGAAGTATCTATCTTGCAAGGCAGTTTTTTGCCTTTTGAAGACTTTAGGGAAAAATTATTGTAAAATTAACATGGTGAGTAGGAAGCAAGGCAAGCATAAAGTATCTAGCATAAGCTCAGCAGCCTTTTCTTGTGAAAGGAAGACTTTAAATTCATTTCCAAAATGCCGTGAACAGCTCATTTGGACCATTACCACTTGCCCTCTGTCCTCTTTACAAGTTATAAGCCACTTCATGTATTTGCCTCCTAGAACGATTAAGACTCCACCCTGGGGAGCCTCCCTGGTGATAAATAACTAATTGAAGTGTTTCCTATGAGGAAGGCAGGCTTGATGTTCCTTTCCTTTAAGCAGGTTTTTACAAGCAGTTAAGGGTCAAAGGTTCTTAGTCTTTTGTTCCTTAATAACCAGTTTAAAAATCAATATTCCAAAAAGCACATTTTGGGGTGCAAAACTTTGATGTCTCCTTCACATGACAACTTGTTTTATGACATCAGTTGGATTAGATGGTGTGGAAGATACCATAACTGTAGCCTCCACGGTCCTCAGACACTTGGGACCTTCATTCATTCAATAGCTGTTTATTGAGCTGTGTCAATTGCTGTTGTAGGCACCTGGATACATCAAGAAGTAAAACAGACAATAATATCAATAAGTAAGACAGCAGTATTTGGTGGTTTAAACTTTATGTGCTTGATAATCACCCAGAAAGTCTCCTGACGGAGCAGAAGGCCAGCCTCACCCTGGAAGATTCTGTTTCAGTAGGCCTACAGTAGGTCTTGGGAGTATATATCTTTAAGAAATATGCCCTGGCTGGTTTTCCTCAGTGGATAGTGCATCCAGAACTTCAATCTTTCTCAGAGCATCCACCGTTTAAAACAGGTGTGAGAGTGCTACTGAGGTCCCAAACCAACCCAGACAAGGAAGACTTTTAGAAAACTTGGCTGAAAATAAATTTCTTTTACTACAATGTTTTCTATTTGAGGCAGGGCAGAAGAGGAAGTTAATTCAGGGATAATAATACATAGCTGTAACACTGTAATGACATGATTTTTTTTTTTGGCAAAGCATGCTGTCTAGTGTTGAAATAAAGTTTTCACATAAAAATATCCACAAATCAGAATATTTTAGCCCTGCACAATTCAACAGTTTGATTCAGTAATTATTTATGGAATTTTCGAGGGCAGAGCTACTTAATTTGAAATCCAGGAAAACCTACAGCATCCAGGATATTTCTTTAAAAAAAAATATATATATATATATTGATTTCAGAGAGAAAGGGAGAGTGAGGGAGAGATAGAAACATCAGTGATGAGAATCATTGATCGGCTGCCTCCTGCACACCCCCTAATGGGGATCAGGCTCACAACCCAGGCAGTGCCCTTGACTGGAATTGAACCCAAGATCCTCTATCCACTGAGCCAAACCACCAGGGCATATTTCTTAAAGATATACACTCCCAAGACCTACTGTAGACCTATTGAAACAGAATCTTCCAGGGCGAGGCGGGGCTTCTGCTCTGTAAGGAGACTTTCTGGGTGAATCTTTAGCACATAAAGTTTAAACCACCAAATACTGCTGTCTGTCTTACTTATTGATATTATTGTCTGTTTTACTTGTTGATGTATCCAGGTGCCTACAATAGCAATTGACACAGCTCAGTAAATAGCTGTTGAATGAATGAAGGTCCAAGTGTCTGAGGCCCGTGGAGGCTACACTTATGGTATCTTCCACACCATCTAATCCAATTGATGTCTTAAAACAAGTGTCATGTGAAGGAGACATCAAAGTTTTGCACCCTAAAATGTGCTTTTTGTGATATTGATTTTTAAACCAGTTATTAAGGAACAAAAGATTCAGAACCTTTGACCCTTAACTGCTTGTAAAAAACCTGCTTAAAGGAAGGGAACATCATTTAGCATCCTAATATAAACTAAAGAAATCTAGCAAAGCTTGTTAGCTATATTTGCCTCTGTGTCCCTTTGTTTCTGGGTGGTCCAGCAAAATTTTGTTTACATTTGCTCTTTCCCCATCTCTCTGTAAATTACCTGCCTTCCATCTGAAATCCTAGACCTCTGCCTCCTTCTTCTTTGTCCAAAATGGCATATGAACCTCAACTGCTCGGTGTATCTTCCGGTCCCATTCTTATGGCACCCCCCAACGTACATTCTTAGACTTTGTCTCCTGTTAATGTTAATCTGTTTCATATTAATTTGGTTATAAGTCCTGCAGAATTTAGAAGGGGAGAGGAAAATTATTTTCTTCACAAATGTCATATCCCCCCAAGGGACCTTCCTACCTAGACTGGAGGGGGGGGGGATGGGAGGGGGTGACAGGGAAGCTCTCTTATCTCTGCCCTACAGCCTCAGCAAATTGTCCCCACCTTAACAGACCTCTCCCTGCCTGCACTTAACTGCAAAAGCTGTAAGACTAGCCTCACAGCTTTGCATCCTTAAAACTTTTAAAAAATAAAGGGATTAATAAAACTAAGAAAAAAATAGGACCCTCGAGCCAGCATATAAATATCTCTCTGCTCATCACCCAAAACTGAAGCTAGGCAAACTTCTATAAGCCATATTTCACTTGTAGGGAGAGTAGTCAAGGGATTGTTTCTTTCATAATCATTCAAACCACAGAAAAGAGAGGACAAGCGAAATGCAGTCTTGCTTTTGAATATACTGTGCAAGAGTGCATTTTTTAAAAATATATTTTCATTTACTTCAGAGAGGAAGGGAGAGAAAGAGAGAGATAGAAACAATGATGAGAGGGAATCATCGATTGGCTGCCTCCTGCATGTTGGACCGAGCCCGAAACCCAGGCATGAATTGAGCCTAGGACTCTTGGGTCAACAGGCCGATGCTCTCCCCACTGAGCCAAACCAGCTAGGGCAAGACTACATTTTACAATTTATAAAGAACCCACTGTATCCCTAACAGGTAAGAGGTTTAAAAAACTGGTAAACCTATACAATGGAATGCTACTCTGAAATAATAACAATACACAAAGCATGGATCTCAAATGCATTATGCTAATGGGAAGGTATGTAACCTCAAAAGATTCCACATACTGTAGGATCCTCTTACGGCATCCAGGAAAAGGCAAAACTAAAGGAAGTGGGAATGAATCAGTGGTTGTCTAATCAGGGTTAAGAGTGGGGGACAAGTTTTACTACAAAGGTATATAGCACCAGGGAATTTTGGGGATGATGGAACAATTCTGTGTCCTGATTGAGGTGGTAACTGCATGAACCTATGCATGTGTTAAAACTCATAGAACTGTACCCCACTCCAGTGAATTTACTCAATGTAAATTAGATTTACAAAGAATCTGCCCAGCCTGCATGGCTCAGTGGTTGAGCTTCGACCTATCAGCCAGGAGGTTACGTTTGATTCCCAGTCAGGGTATAATGCCTGGGTTGTGGGCTCAATCCCTAGTAGGGGATGTGCAGGAGATGGCCCATTGATGATTCTCTCTCATCACTGATGTTTCTGTGTTTCTCCCTCTCACTTCCTCTCTGAAATCAATATATACACATATGTATATGCATATATATATATGCATATATATATATGTGTGTACATATATATATATTTTAAGAAGAATCTATTGCATACACAACATGAATTCATTAGGTCTCTGAGGACCCTGAGACAATTTCCTTCCTTGATCAATCAGTTTGTCAGTGTGGGACATACAGAAACACATGGTCTTGGAGTATGAGTGTGAAACTGAGGGAACACTGTTATTCACATCTATGGTCAGTATATCACAACTGGAGCCAAATTTACCATGTGATCAACTGGAAGCCACTTTGTAGAAAATTCCTTTATTATAGTGCAAATAACTTTCAGCAGTGACATAATAATGTAAGAACACATTTAGCACATTTTACACCACGCAGTAAATAAGAAAGTGTTTCTTTGAAAATATTTCATTAGAGGAACAATATTTCATTAATGCCAGAAAACGCCAAGGCTGTTTCCCTCTTTTTTGGATATTTTATTTTTAATACAAATGAAAGGATTTGCCACTTTATCAAATCACCATCAATTCTAAGAGTGACTTCTGAATTGAGGCTGGCAAGATTTAAAATAGGGTTTCAAGTAAAAAGAATTTTAAGACAATTTTGGGTTAGCCCAGGAAGCACAAGTCTTTTCTATTAACCTGTAAATATGTACAAACATTCACTCCAATTTTGATGCAGAAATGGACAGATTGTCTAAAGCCCGCCTTCATTCTCCCAGAGCCAGATTGTTAATTCCACTCCTATTGGTCACATTGCGAAATGAGGACTCTGGTCAGAAATAACTCCTCACATACCCAGTGCTTTCGTGTGAAGCTTTAAATTGCACTTTCCATACTGAATCCCCACCTTGGGCCTCACATGGCCTTGGGAGGAGGTAACACTGGTTCCAGTTTACAGCTGGAGTAGGTCCCTGCTCATTTACCTACAGCTGAACCAAACGATCACATCCTTTAGGTTAATTCCAATAGGTTTAACCAAAACCTCATACAGAAATGAGAGATTAACAGCCTGTCTTTACATTAAACTGCCCAAGGGCTGGCTGCTAACCAGTTAGCTAGTAGGTAGAGAGTACATTGTCAATTCCAATCAGTTACACTCCCAACTCCTCTGGTTTCTGCTGAATTATGCAGCGGGTGGGAATGGATGGCCACTCAAAGGAAACCTCCCGAGGGTTCTTCCATCATAAGTAGAATAAAAAAAAAAAAAACCCCAACACACATACTTCAGAACCATGAGAAATTAACCTGGAGCCACAGACAGCCCTCTTGGCTGATTAAGTCAGCTGGTCCATAAAGTTTTTCAATGCTCAGCCAATCTTGTTGGGTAAAGGATCTTCTTATATAACACAATGGAACTGTGCTAAACAGTTTCAAAGGTTAGAAAAATCCAAATACATCGCCTATTAAAAAAGTCACAATTTTACTTTTCTTTTTCTTAGACTTTGGTACTGAAACACTGTCTTCATTCTCGACACCTGAAAATGACATGGCCACTTCAGTGCCTCTGCATGTTGTGTAAAAAAAAAACCTCAAAAGCAAAGCAGGACAAGGATGTGTCATAACAAGACATGGTATGCTGTACAAACAAAACCTAAATTATATATAAATATACCCCTACCCCAGCACCCCATTCCCCCAACCCCGTTCTACCTGACCAAGCAATGCCAAAGGTCCCTCTCTCAGGGCCAACGGGGTGTGGGAAATTCAGCACCCAGGACACCAACCATCCCTTGCCTCTTGATGACATTGATGGTAGTGCAGGCTCCTCCTGGAGAGGCACTGCTGTTTGATCCGTTCCACAATTGCAGGGAAACTCTACAGCTTAATCCGGAGCATTTGCCCTATTGGTTGGGAGTGCTGGGAGTTAACCTTTCAGATAAGCTAATCGGATCGTTTCCTAATCTGGATCCTGTCTTATCCTAATATCTCAGCAGAGTCAACAAAGGAGGAAGCATCCTCTACTCACTCTGCAGCTGCAAAAGCACTGCTTGGGAATACTGGTGAGGGTCACCTAATAAAAGTGATGCAATGAGCTAATACCTTAAGTTGATATAAATTATTTGCAAGTAAGTTATTTGAGGCCAGTGGCTCCTGCTTTACATTGCATTCCAGAATCATTTTCATATTGTACTCTTAAAAAGTTTATATAATAATCATTTAAAAATTGTCTATGCAATCACCTCTTATATGTTGTCAATTAGTTTAATAGCAACTTAAGGAGCCATTATGTAAATCTAGGAAAAAGTAGCTAGGCAGTCTTAAGGAAGCCAATACTGTGTTATTCACAGTAAGGAGAAAAAGCAATGTAAATAGGATTTTACATTAATTGTCAATAACTCCAAAACCAGTTTTACCAAAATGTTGCAGTCTTTCTAAAAGCACTTACAGTAATTTATATCAAGAGATCCTAAATATAGGGGTCTGGAGGAAATTCACCTGTTATATGATTGTAATATGTATCTTTCCCCGCTTGGACCCTAGATATTTGTACATTCAAAAGTTCCTAACTTGTTGTTCTTGAGATATTAATCATTTTCTAAATGAGCATAAATAAATATGAGAAAGCTTTAAAAATCTGAATTAACATTATCCTGTGCAAAACAAAAACCCCCAAAACAAAAAAAAAACTACCACACAAACCTACATTCTATGTTAATACCCTGACTAAAATGTTGGTTGTGCTACGCAATTCCACTTCAGCGCAGAAATGAGTTGATCTCGGTGTACCGTCTTTATTGTTGTTATTTTAAGTCTTTAGCACTTTTTGTTTTTAAACATCACCTGCTTTACATTGCATTCCAGATGCTTCGAAAAAGATGAATAACTTGCTACCAAATCACGAATCATCACAAACCCAGTTCCGTTTGGTCTGAATAAAATCCAGCATAGATATGTTACTTCGTTCTGGGAATAATGGCAGTGTCTTTGTCCCGACAGCTTCTTAAGGGCAAACCTTGGTTGAAGTTGTCATTTTGAGTTTACACTGCAAAGAAGAGACAGTGAAGCTTGCCTTCTGTTTTTGTTTTCTCTTTAAGTCTCCAGATGTTGTTAAGACACTTCTTCCAGACCAACAGTCAGCTCGTTGTGGCACCTGGTCCGATGTGAAACGGAGGTGGTTTAGACACCATCAGCCAAGCTTAGTGATCTGGAGGTCCCCGTTTATCTTTATGGTGTCAATTGCAGACAACGTTTGAACACGGTGGTAAAAATCAAAAAGTTGATGTCCATCCACAAACACTCTGAAACGTGGGTGCTCACAGAGAATTTCCACCTGGAAGAAATAAAATGATAAATCTCAGTTGACAATTTCAGTGAACCTTGCTAGGGAAAACAAACTATCTTTCCCTTTCCAGAAAGAAAGGCAACATCTTCAGTGGTTCTCACATGTTGAAATGCACTGGAATAATACAGAACGTGTGTTTGGTAGAACACAGGTTGCTGGGCCCCACCTCCGAAATTGTCATTTGTGACAATGTATCTAATGTGAGATCTCAAACATCTACATTTTCACCATGCTGCTTTTGCTGGAAGGAGGAACACACTTTGTCAACCACTGCTATACACTATTTAATATCCATTAAAGATTTAAAGTTACTCAGGCTTTAACACTCCAGAGAACAGAGCTTTATTTATATGGCACTTAATGCCTCCACTCTCATCCCCCTGAACAATCAATCCCACCTTCAAAGGAGCATCTCATAAGGCAGAGCTGGTACGCATTAGTAGCATGTAATATTAGTCTAGACACTCAAACCTGGTAAACTAAAGAGGTTACAGAGTAATTACTATTGGACCAAGGATGTATAATTAACAAGGCCTTGTAAAGACAAACAGAAATTCTGATTCCATATGGTAAGAGGTTTTTCTTCCTCTTTTCCTTAAGTAATTCACTGTGGAGTTTAATCATTGGTTCTATGCTATGTATTTATTAAAAGCATTGGTATTCAGCATGCAAGAAGAGACTCCATATGTGATATTAGTCACAGTTAATTCATATTATTACCAAAATTATATTACCAAAGAGGGCCAACTTCATTTCAATTTTGTTGTTGGGAAGCGTTAAATTCCTCTTGGCAGTCAGAAGCCCTGGTTACTCACACTCCTGAGCTATGCGTTAAGATTCTTAATTAAGAAACTGTCACAGTCAAGAGTAGCTGAAGGGGTCATTACCATTCTAGAGGAAGCGAAGGGCAGGGATAATGGGTTGGGAGTACCTTTCCCAGACTATGATTAGAAGGGCAATAATCTCAATTCTACCACTGACATGAAAAGTCATAGGTTCTTATGTTTCTCCCCAGAACATGATTACTTCTTCATAAGGCCCTTATAAATTTCTAGATGAAGAGCAAAGGTAGGTAGTTCTGCTTTGTTAGAGGAGTATATGCAATATAGAGCTTTCAACTGAGTTGTCATTACTGTGACTTTTGTTAACAAGTTATAATGTGGACAACTTCATCACCAGGTCTCACATTTTAGAAGGTCCTTTCTTAACACATTACTGACTTGCATCTCTTACTTGGTGTTGTCCTTCATAGAGGAAGGTGCTGCTAAGGCATCTTAATTGGATAGGAAGTTTGGGCTGAGCTTCCGGCCTGCTAGATAGTGAGGAGCAAATCAATACTCATCCAGGTCCAAGGGAAACAAAGACATGGACTAAGGCTACTTAACCCACAGGGGGAAACAGAGACATAGTCAGGCCTTGAAATACCAATCACCATATTCTTTAAAGAGTTATAACTAATAGGATTTAGCGCTTCTTAAAGGTCGAGAAAAAACGAGGAAAACTCATATTTATTAAGCAATCAACTATTTTTGAGACAGGCATCTATTATATACTCAATACTATGTAAGTACTACATAGAAAAGTATTCTTAACAATCAGGACACATAAATATGGATTTACTTACTAAATGTATAAGCTAAAGAGCTACCATGGCGAGTATTTATTCAAATCAGCGAACAGTTCTTTTGATCTTTTTTCACCATCGGCTGACAAATTTCCTGGACATGCAAAAATTCTGGCTGCTTAAAGGGTTCTTGGCAACACTAGAGGAGGAAAACATCCTCACTCTGCCAGTGGTTGGAGCTGACGTACTCGAGGCACTCACCCTGAATGGCTGGTCTGGGATGAATGGAAAGTAAGGGATAGCTGATTGTTCTTCACCCCTTTCGCCAGATATACAAGAATTTCTGAGGAGCTGCCGGTCTGTGAAGACAGCTTTGAGCTCAATTGCCACATCAGCTGGAGGATCTTCTGAGTCACCACAGGTCAAGCTGATGGCAAAACTGGTAAGAAAAGCATCTCATTTGTTAAAGACTGGACATAACAACATTTAACATGACCCAGGCTCCCATATTTTCTCCTTCTCGGGATTTGTCTGCTTTTCATGGGACCCTACTCTTTACACAGGTTAGACTAGGTATGCAGAAGTAGGATTATAATCAAGCCGGGAATTTGTTACATAAAGGAGGCTCTGGTGGAGGTGAAAATGACTAACATTGGGGATTTCAGATACCACAAACCATTCACACATCTTCTATCTTAATCCATTTCAGAATTCTCAAAAACAGCCCACAAAATTGACCAGGGGAAATAATATCTTGTAAATTTGGTTTCCATTTATATTGCTGGTTCTCACTTCAAGCACCATGTTTAAAAACCATAAAAATAAAACAAGTCCTTTGGCCTCCCTAAGGGTCAAAAGAAAACATGATGTGGGCCTATATTTATAATCTCTAGATATAAATAGCTGTCTGGAGAAATGATGGCTGGGATTCATACACATTCTTTTCATGGGAACATGGTATTTTCTTGGCACTTCCAACTAGCAACACTGGCCACAGGGAGAGGAAGAGGAGGAGCAGTACATAGGAGTGGGCAGGGCCTTGTAACTGCCTGAGAGCTCTGCCTTACCTCTCAGGGTTGAGGTCAACGATGCCCATCACTAGCACCTTCTTGCCTGGTCTCATGCCACCTTTAATATGCCCACAAAATGGAACTATCTGCAAGGGGAAACAGGAAGTTTACAGCCTGCAAGGGAAGAGCCAAGCCCTCAGATCCTGAGGACTTACCCCATTAGAAAATGCAATTAGAGAGGACGCGGGTACAGGCAGAGACACAGAGCACCGAAAGAAAGAAGAAGAAAATCATTTACCAGTCGTGGGAAGTACACGTCGGCTTGAACCGGAGAGCCCAAGGAGTTGTTTAAATGTCCGTCATCTAGTTTCTAAAAATAGAAGCACATAGATTGGCTTTTCAAAGGCTGTTTTGGGGGGTGGGAGTCCGGGAAGAACCTACACAAATCTGGTGGAATCCAGCAGCCCTTACGGAATACAGGCAGCGTCTGCAGATGCTGCCGCCTCTCAGCCCATTGAATAACCACAGACATGCTCTCCACCTGGTAGCTAAGTCTCTCAAGATCCCCAGGCCCTTCAGATCTAGATCAAAATCAAGGTCGAGGCACGCCGCGAAGCCAGAGCCCAGCCCCGGAGGAGGGTAGGCCCCTCTCTAACCGCGAAGGCATCTGGACGCGCGGTCTCTCGGGCCTGTCCTCCCGGGACGTGGCTGGAGTGCAGCAGCCGCGCTTAACTTCTCCCGGGAGCCACTGGCGCCGACCCATTTCCAAGGGGGAATCCCGGATCTGGGGCGGACGGACGCGGGGGGCGCGCGCCCCGAAACACTCACGCGCGCGCGCCCCCCTCACATGTGCAACGTGCACACACCTGGCCGGGGGCTGCATGGCACGGAGAGGGCTGTCGGTCACCCCCATCCCGCCGCCCGCCCCAACAACCTCCCGGGGCACCCCTGGCGCCCCCACGCTGGCCGCGCACAGCGGCTCCTGCTAACAGGTACGGGGCACCTTCCCACGCGGGGGGCGCCGGGCTGGGCCTCGGCTCCTCTCCGCCGCAGCTCGGCGGCAGCAGGGGCGCGGCGTGGGGACCGCGGGAAAGGGGGCGCCTCGCGTGCGCCCCGCCACACTCACCACTACGGCATCACTGTCGGCCACCGATCCCGCCATCTTCTTGCAGAGCGCGGCGGGTGCACGGCTGGAGGCCGTTGGCGGGGGGCCGTGGGACGCGGCGCGCGGGCGGGGATCCCGGGGCGGTCCTGCGCCGGGCGGGGGCGCGGGTCCGAGGATGGCTCGGGCGCGCACACCCTCGCGGGCGCGCGCGGGCGCGCACGCCGGAGCCCCCGCGCCGACCTGGCAGGCAGGCCCGGGAGGTGGGGGGAGGGAAGGGAGAGGCGGCGCCGGTGCCGAGGTCGGAGGTGGCCGCGGCTGCCCGCACGGCGACCGACCCAGTCGAGCTGCCTTCCGCCTCCGGGGGTTGCTGTCGCTGCGCGAAGATGAAAGGTGCCAAGAGCCGCACCGCGCCGGCCCTGGGCGGCATTTAAAGGCCGCCGGGGTCCGGCTCGGGAACCGGGAATAGGGCGGGGACCCGGCGAGGCTGCCACGGCTTGCTCAGCTTGCCCTGCCCCTCGGCCATTGGACAGTGGCAAGAGGCTGGGGCGGGAGGGCCGGGCCTGTACGGGTTAGGGCTCGCTGGAGGGCCAGGATCTGGTCGGCCCTCTGGGGAGTGAGGGTGGGTGGGGCTGGGGGAGATGGGGAAGAGAGGGGACTTGCCAGGTGACAGGTGCTTGTGACATCCCCGCCCCTCCCTTCCAGCCAACCCCCTTCTTTCTCGGCCACGTCCTGGGGCAGGTGGGACAGTGGAGGCCAGGTCAAGGGAAGACTGGGTTTGGGGGAGTTATTGCAGAGCTCAGAGATTTCTTTCAGAGAATTAAAAAAAAAAAAAAAGTGGGAGGAAAGAGCCATTGGGCTCCCTAAGGTAGAAAGATAATGAAAGGTCTCCGGGCTTGCATAAGTGAACATTTGGCCCCACGCCAGAGGCAGGAGGATTCTCAGTAGGCACTTTATATCCCAGGAGAGGAGCTACAGAGCAGGCCTCTGTCCTGTGGAAGTGTGTGCAAGCCGGGGGATCCTGGAGGCTCTCTCAGGCAGGGGTCTGGCTGAGTCTTACCGAAGTGACCTGGAGTGACTGTCCTCCAAGAGCCTCCATGGGTCCTGTTTTTTTTTTATGAGACACCTGCCCAGTCCAGGGTGGTGCATGTGTCACTGAAAATCTTTGTAGGAGTAATTTCCAGGGGCACAAATTCCTTTATGCCATTTCCACATGAGGGTGATTATGTAACTTCTCAGATAAAGCTGTATCAACATACCTCAATTAGGTGACATCTTGGCTTAAACATTCCACTGTGTGAATCACCAGGGTGTTGACACTAATAAGTAGAGAGCTTGTGTGACCTCCTGCAGTCCCAGAGGGGCCCTCGCTGATGCTGGTCGTGTGGCCTGCGACATCACTGGGGCTTTTGTGTCTTCGCTTTCCCTCTATGGACCAGCGCTGGCTGCGGCAATCTCGGCCCAGGAGGAAAGAGGACCTGCACACGCCCGTAAGCCGCAGCCGTGTGTGTGTTCTCCGAGTGAGACGCGGAAGTGCTGCACAGTTGTGGCTTACGTTTTTGGGCTTGTTTACCAACCTTAGCGTCAAAATCATACTTTACGGGTTGCTTTAAAATACTAGGCAGTGATAGAAAACTATTGACATTTTGAAAGTATACCCAGTATAATCTCAGTTTCTGAGAGTCTGGTATCATGGAAGCTGTCCTTAGCTAAGCTATGAGTGATATAATACATCGTGATGGGTAAAGAGTGCCCGGGTTCAAATCCTGGCTATGCCAGTGACTAGCTGGGTGATTTTAGACAAGTTACTCAACTTCCCCATGACTCTGTTTCTTCCTCTGTGAATCAGCGATGATATTCATGGTGATGAAGATAGTGCCTATCTCGTTTATTGGGGAGAGTAAGTAAATTGGTTCCTGTATCTTCCTTAGAGTAGTACCTGACACATGCAGTAAGCACTTGCTCCAAAAATATCGTGTGCCTGCCACGTGCCAGGCACTGCGGACCCAGCAGGGACTTTTTATTGAACTTACATTCTAGTGGGAAAGGCAGTCAATAAATAAATAAACATGATACATCAGCTGGTAAACATTTTAGAAAAAAATAGTAAAGCAAGTAAGGTGGGAGACCTAGGGTGGTCGGGGAGGCCACCTATGGAGAAGTTTAAGAAGATTCATAATGGTGGGGAGGGAGTCATTTGGATGTCTGGAAGAAGTTGCTGGCACAGGAACATACGAGGGCAAAGTCCCCAGGGTGATGTATATGGGTGCAGCTGGGGTGCAGTGACTAAAGAGATAAGTAATTAGAAATGGACTAGGCCAGTGGTCAGCAAACCGCGGCTCGCGAGCCACATGTGGCTCTTTGGCCCCTTGAGGGTGGCTCTTCCACAAAATACCACGGCCTGGGCGAGTCTATTTTGAAGAAGTGGCATTAGAAGAAGTTTAAGTTTAAAAAATTTGGCTCTCAAAAGAAATTTCAATCGTTGTACTGTTGATATTTGGCTCTGTTGATGAATGCGTTTGCCGACCACAGCACTAGGCCATGTAGACCATGTGAAGATGTCTTTTACTCAGGAGAGCTGGGGAGGCATTGGAGGTTTCTCAGCAAAGGAAAGACATCGTTTGCCATCTGTTGTAGATGCATCCGTGTTGGCTGTTGTGAGGATTGACTGGTCTTTGTGGGGAGGGTGGTATGTGGGAGGCAGGGCAGAAGCAGGCCTTAGGAGGCTCCTGCATCAGCTCTGGTGAGACACAGTGCTGGCTTTGACACGGTGGAGGTGGTGAAGACGTGAGAAGCCGTGGGCCCTTGGCAAGTCCTGTCATTCGGTAGCACTGAAAGTTCATATAAACTTCTAAGCCTCAGTTTCCTCACCACAAAATTAAGGCGTTGGGCTCAATCCATTGTTCCTTCTTGGCTCTTACAAAATTCTGGTTTCTGAAATGTTGTGTAAGTGGCATCTACATTTAAATGGGTGAGGGTGGGTGCTGCTGAGTAAAAATCATCTTGGGTTCAATCTTTTGATAAATGGTTTTGTGGGGGTGAAGAATAACCCTTTTATTTTTTTGGTAAAATAGAGTTGCCAGTAGATATTTGAATTGCTTCAGATGAGTTTCTTATATTCTGGGAATGTAAAGAATAGGAAAGTGCTGAACCTGCCCTGAATGGAAAAGTTTTAACATGGAAAATTGCCTTTTATTCCAAAAATGCTCCATTCCTTCTCAGTCTATAGAATGGTTCACCTTGACTATGGAGAGAAGAAAGAGAAGCTTGCATGAATATTTTGTTATAATTAAAGCTGAACAGAATCAAACTGCCCCTTAAAGGGTAAAGTCATTAGCAGATTAATGAGTTATAGAACTTAAGAACTTTTTTCTTAGTTGTATAGTGAAAGCTAGACAAACTTGGTGCTTCAATTATAGGCATTTATCTCTAAAAAGCATTCACTGAGATTGTGACTTTTTAATGAAATGGACTGAATTACTACTGGAAACTGCTAAAAAGGCTAAAGAAGGGGGTACGGCAGTCAAATAGATGAGATTAACACTAAAAAAAAAAAGCATGAACAGGTTTTTTAAGATAGATTGCCAAACGACCTTCCCAGATGAACAGAGATCACTTCCTTTTTCCTTCCTATTTAATGTTTTATTCAAATGTATACATACAGAATTTTGTATATTGGGAGGAGAATATAGCACAGACAGCAATTCAGCAGCCAATCTATCTATTGCCATGGACTAAAAAGATATTTGGGGGTACACAACATTGTCCTGGAGGAACTTACAACTCACTCTGGGACCAAGGCAGGATGAAGTGGTGGGTAAGATAATAAAGGCTTCAGACCTGCAGTCTGAGCACCGGAGTGAGGGGTGGGGGATGGAAGAGGTAGGGAGGATGGCTCCTATTTGGAGGGTTAAGGCTGAAGGTAGCTTTCTGGAGGAGATAGGTATCTGGGACCACATGTGTACCAGCATCTTCCACAGTCCCAGAGAAGCAAGTCTTCGAAGACCTCATTGTAGCTCATCATCTGAATTCTAACCTACTCCTTTCTTGACCTGGCAACCAGTTAAAACCCATCCCCAGAGATTGCTTTTTGTCTCCTGCCCCGGCCCAGGCCTCCTTCCCTTTTCCTGTCACTATGTACTTAGGCTTCCACTGGGCCCTGATCCCCTAAGCCTGACTTTGACCTTCAGACCACCTGCTTTCTATCTCTGTTTATATATACACATTGGCTAGAGCTGGGGTTCTCAACCTCAGCACTATTGACATTGTAGGCTGGGGAATTCTTTGTTGTGGGCAGCTGCCCTGTACGTTATAGGATATTGAGCAGTAGATGCCAGTAGTATCCCCCTTCCCAGTGTGACGACAAAAAAATCTCCTCAGACACTAACAAATATCGGGGGGGCGAGGGGGAGGGCAAAGAACAAATTATCTAGAAGATGCTTTAAAATGCCCATTATTCATATTTATATGAGACTAGAGCCTAGTGCACGAAATTCATGCACGAGGGTATGTGTCCCTCAGCACAGCCTGCACCCTCTTCAATTTGGGACCCATCAAGGGATGTCCGGCTCAGATCCTACCAGGATTGGGCCTAAATGGGTAGTGGGACATCCCTCTCACAATCCAGGATGGCTGGCTCCCAACTGCCTACCTGCCTGCCTTCCTGATTGCCCCTAACCGCTTCAGCCTGCCAGCCTTATTACCCCCTAACCACTCCTCTGCCAGCCTGATTGATGCCTAACTGCTCCCCTGCCATCCTAACTGCCCTCCCCTGCAGGCCTGGTCCCGCCAACTGCTCTCCTCTGCAGCCTGGGTCCCCCCCCCCAATTTCCCTCCCCTGCAGGCTCTGTTGCCCCCAATTGCCCTCCCTTGCAGGCTTGATTGACCCCAACTGCCCTCCCTTGCAGGCCTGGTCCCTCCCAACTGCCCTCCCCTGCTGGCCATCTTGTGGTGGCCATCTTGTGTCCACATGGGGACAATCATCTTTGACCACATGGGGACAGCCATCTTGTGTGTTGAAGTGATGGTCAATTTGCATATTATTCTTTGATTAGATAGGATTAGATAGGATAGAGGCCTGGTGCATGGGTGGGGGCTGGCTGGTTTGCTCTGAAGGGTGTCCCGGACCAGGGTGGGGGTTCCCTTGGGATATGGGGTGGCCTGGGTGAAGGGCCTGTGGTAGTTTGCAGGCTGGCTACACCCCCTGCTGACCCAAGCGGAGGCCCTGGTATCTGGGATTTATTTATCTTCTATAATTGAAACTTTGTAGCCTTGAGTGGAGGCCTGGGCCCACTGAAAAGCTTGGCTTCCTCCATCATTAGGGGTAACTCATGCCTCCTGCTCTCTCTAGCTCTGTGACTGCTGCCATTTTTGTTGGGATTTATTTATCTTCTGTAATTGAAACTTTGTAGTCTTGAGTGGAGGCCTGGGCCTGCCAGGGGAGGCAGAAAGCTTGGCTTCCTCCATTGCCGGTGAAACTTAAGCCTCCTGCTCTCTCTGGGGCTGCAGCCATCTTGGTTTGGTTAATTTGCATATGCACTCCTAATTGGCTAATGGATATGGCTTGTGGGTGTAGCAGAGGTATGGTCAATTTGCATATTGCTTTAGATAGGCTATGAAATTCATCTATTAGTATTCTTTTTTTTAAAATATATTTTATTGATTTTTTACAGAGCAGAAGAGAGAGGGATAGAAAGTCAGAAACATCGATGAGAGAGAATCATCGATCAGCTGCCTCCTGCACGCCCCCCACCGGGGATGTGCCCGCAGCCAAGGTACATGCCCTTGACTGGAATCGAACCCGGGTCCCTTCAGTCCGCAGTCCGACGCTCTATCCACTGAGCCAAACCGGTCTCGGCTAAATTCATCTATTAGTATTCTAATCTAGAGTAGAAACTTGCATATCAGAAACACCTTCCTTTTTATTTGGCACCTCTTGTTTCCTGACACTGCATGAGCACTTCACAAACCTTTCACAGAGAACCACCAAATGAAGGAGGACCTCTGTGCATGTCATGTCTTTGCAATACCGAGACATTTGTGTGAATACTGCATTCTGTTCCACAATATTGCCATGTTTATTTTTGGCATAAACATAATGTTCTCTCCACACCCATGAATGCAGTAAAATTAAAGCATCCCAAACATTTACCTCCTTTATCCTGTGGTTTGATTCCCTCCCCACTTCAGGCCCCACAGGGTAGTTGCAGCACATGTTGAGGAATAGGGCCCTGCAGTTTTATAGGCTTTCTACTTTCTATAATCGTTTTTGTCAGGCCCGTCTCTGCTCATGATAAATATTCATGTAGGCAGCAAAATATACAAACTCAGCACTCTGGTTAGGTAGGAGGGCAAACATTTATCAAGTGATTTTTTTTTCTGTCTTTCAATTCATGATTAAAGTCCTTAATTGGTTTAGGAACTATAGACATGGTTATCAAATAATTATGTTGGACACACACAAAAATTTGTGTTGTAGCAAACTAATTAGGGGGCAGTCATAAAACTTGGCAGTCCATGCCAGTTCCTAACATTTCATTATTTTCAGTTTATTTATAAGGAAACTAGAACCAGCCTCCTGCTTGTGTTTTGATTACTTAGCACAGGCAGGATGGATTTCAGAAAAACTCCATACTGAAGAGTAATGAGTCCTTGCCAGGAGGAGTCCAGGCTTCAAAGGTATGCACTGCTTCCTGCCCCACAGACCTCACTGTGGGCCCTTCAGCGTGATGGAGACAGCCTCACAGTGCACCTCCTCCTCAGAGCTCACTCCTGAGAAAGGTGACGAGAGCCCTGGATGATGGGGAAGCAGAAAGGACTCCTTGTAGAACTGGCGACACAAATGAAAGATATTTTAAAATTCTTTCAGCCCTACCCAGTTTGGCTCGGTGGATAGAGCATCGGCCTGCAGACTGAAGAGTCCCAGGTTCAATTCCAGTCAAGGGCATGTACCTTGGTTGCGGGCACATCCCCAGTGGGGAGTGTGCAGGAGGCAGCTGATCGATGTTTCTCTCTCGTGGATGTTTCTGGCTCTCTATCCCTCTCTGTTCCCCTCTGTAAAAAAAATTAATAAAATGTATTTTTTATAAAAAGGTTCTTTTAGAACTGGCGACATGAGTGAAAGATATTTTAAGATTCTTTCTGAAGGGCTTTGTTCATCTAATGAGAGCCAAGGACATACATCGGTAGGCCATTCTAACCAGCAGATCTGTTCTGCCGCCAGCCCTTTGCCAGTAAGGCTGGGACTGGCCTGGGTGGCGGTGCCCCAGGCCTACTTTCACTTTTCTCAGGATCCTCAACAGTTTCTGTTTTCATTTGCTGCTTTATAGTCCTCCTTTTTATTGTCTCTGTGATTTTATTTTCTTGTTGTCAAGCGGCATAAAGGATTTCTTAGTTTTCTAGTTTCATAGAAACTTGCCGGTGGAAGGAGACCAAGATTCAGATCTAGCAGTCATTTGGAAATCCTGAGCAATGTGGAGGAAAACTCGGGAGGCATGCTGCCAGGTAGTAATTTGATTTTTAGAGGTACGTGTTTGGGTGACTTAAAAGGTGAATGACACAGAGCAGGGATTAGCACTGCAGTGTCTGCACGAGCCACCAGCCAGGAGAGACCTGGGAATTTAAGTTGGCATCCAAATGTGACTAACTAACGTGATTCAGAGTTCATTCATTTATTTACTTTCTTAAAAAACAGCAACAGCCATACACACACTTGAACTTAAAGTGTTTGCCCTCCATTAAGATATGAGTTTTTTAGGGGTACCTCTACCCTTCTTATATATTCCTTCCTGCACACTGCCTCTTCCATCTGACAATATTCAGAATGGGTTTAAGAGCTCCCCCACCAACACAGCAACATAGCCCAGAAAATAAAAATGACATGCTTTGAATTCAGAGGTTAGTTCCATTCCATCTTCAATCAGATTACATGTTTTCTTATCTAAACTTAGTTCATCCTAAATTGTTCAAATGATTAAATTATCTAATAGAAAAGGATTAAATTAATGTTTTTAAATTGCAGAAGAAGTTCAAATTAGCAGTTTATTAATTAGAGTCATTACATTTCATTCATTCACAACTTGGCCTTGCTTGACTCGGGCCCTGCTTCCAAACCCACTATCTAGTTGGACTTCTATAAATTCAGGAGGATTTGGCTGGGCAGGACTTTTCCAAGTTGCCTGGTGTGTGTGTGTGTGTGTGTGTGTGTGTGTGTGTGTGCGCGCGCGCGCACCTGAAGGTGGGGTAGAGTAGGGAGGGAGGGAAAAACAATCCTCATTTTTATTACCAGGAATAAACAAAAGTAACTTGAGGAAAGGAAGCAAATTAGCTGTCAGTGCTTGTTTTTGATCCCATCGATTTAATGTCGGAGAAAACTCCATCAAGAGAAGAAACTCTTACCTTTTTTCTTTCTTTCTTTCTTTTTTTGTGTGTGAGATGACTGAGGCAGAGATACAAGTATTAACTATCTGTCCTTTAAAGCTTTCTCTGCTAACAGTTGCTCTCCTTGACATCAATTTGGAATCCACACATAACTGGATTCCTGGCGCATTCTGCCCAACTTACACATCAGTCCAATGGCACTTACTGATACCAAATAAGTGCCCCCCCCCCCCCCCGATACCAAATAGCTCATTTCCCCCCGGAATCCCCGCTTTTTCCCTGGACAGGCTGGCATTCCTGGTCCCTCAGACTCCTCCCTGCTCCTTCCATTAGCTCTGCACTCTCCTCCACAGCTTGTCTTTGGTAAGTCAGTTCTCAGTCTGAAAGAGAAAATTAAAAACAAACATGTCCATTTACATATGGTTCTTTGGCAGGAGATCCTGTCTTTGTTGAGGCCACCATTGACAGACTGATGCCACACCCAGGAGAGGCCCAAAAATGAGTATCATCCCATTTCAAGCCAAAGTGACATAGCTAACAATTATTCTAGAGAAGCTACAGCTAAGGGTTGGCTTAGAAGATTTATACAGATTATCCAATGCCGGGCAATAAGATATAAATAGAAATAAGAAGGAATGAGCTTAGTGAGATGAGAGTATGGGTACATTTCTGAGTATGGGCAGAATGATTTTTTTTTCAGGTCTAGAGGTGATTTTAATCAATGTACAGTGCTGTTTATTCTTAGTGCCCTGAGGGCAACTCATAAATCAGCCACAGTTTGGCCCAAAAACCCTTAGACATTTTTACACAATGGTAACATAGAGCAACCTCCAGGAATCTGAGAGTACCCACATCTTTTAGTAGATTGTAATTCAGTTCCCTTCTTCAGTGTTGAGCTTGTGTTTAGTCAGTGTGATCTTTTTCAGAACATGAATTGTGTAATGTTAAAATCATTTGGTGGTTCTCATGGTATTTAGAATAAAATCCTAATTTATTGCATGGCTTTTCAGACCCTCCAAGATCTGGCCCCATCTCTCCAACTTCACCTGGGTACCACATTCTCCCTGGCTTTCTACTGTTCAGCCCGGACTGGCCTCCCTGGCGTTCTGCCAGCAGCCAAGCACACTCATTTCATTTGCTGTCCCATATGCCTGAAACTTGCTTCCCCAGGCACTTTTCTGGTTTCTCACCTTTAATTTCTTAAATCAAATGTCTTGCGAGAGGCCTTCCTTAATATAGGCCCTCGCCAGGGCTCTTTACTGTGTAGTCTTCTTCTCCACAGTATTTACCTCATCTCTAATTGTCTCATTTATTACCCGGTGTGGCCTTTCCACACCAGAGGCTCAGAGCCTCGAGAGCAGGAGCGTGTCTTTCTTCTTTGTGGCTGTGAGAAGTGAAGATTTATTGACTGAGTGAACGAGCTGATGAATAATGCTCTGCTACAGATCTGCAGGTGAAGAGCTCTGGAGGACTCCAGGGTTCCAAGGCCCGAGTCCACTCGTTTTCCTCCTGTGACAGCCTGAGACCAGTCAGACCTCCTTGGGTTGACATGGGAAGACTGAGAGGTCTGGATTCTAGATGCCAAAAGGGGTTATGTGCAAGGTCACACATTAGCCAAAGTTGGTGAAACTAAATTTAAAATGTTAGAAAACCCCCTTGTAAGTGATGAGGAATTGAATTGGTAAGATCAAGCACAGAAAAGATAAAAGTGAGGGGAGCCGAAACCAGTTTGGCTCAGTGGATAGAGCATCAGCCTGCGGACTGAAAGGTCGCAGGTTCGATTCTGGTCAAGGGCATGTCCCTTGGTTGCGGACAAATCCCCAATAGAGGGTGTACAAGAGGCAGCTGATCAATGTTTCTCTCTCATCAATGTTTCTGACTTTCTATCCCTCTCCCTTGCTCTCTGTAAAAAATCAATAAAATATATATATTTTTTAAAAGTGAGGGGGAAATTCCAAAGCACAAGTATAGCAATACAGTGGCTGTATTGGTGATATTACTGTTTCCCCATCCCAAGTAATAGACTCAGTAACCTAATATTGAACATTAGCTATAACATCTTCTCTAAGTGGGAAGAGTAATGAAGGTGCTATCTTTCTAGATTACCTACTTATCCTTATTTAACAAGATTGACGTAGTGTTCATTATGCTCCAGGCACTCCTCCGAATAGTTGACAATGCCTTTGCAGGTTAAGTTCTCTGGAAGCAGTAGTTGGGACAAAGCTTGGAGTATGTAGTAGGGACTGCAACCTTTGAAGAGAAGGGAGAGAAAGCAGTGAGAAGTCCAATGGCAGTGCAGGCTCAACAAAGTCCCTGCTGGCCTGGATGGAAGCTTGAGGGGAGCGCTGCCTGTCAGGGTGTTCTGCACCAGACCTGATCGCTAGCCTTTACACACCCACCTTGCTCAGTCACCAAACCTGCGCTTCCCCAGGAAGGGGTTGGCCCGGGCAAGTTCTCCCTTGAAGGGGAGTCAGGGTAGTGCACCTCTGTGTCTACTAAAATATTAACTCATCCAGCCATCATGACAACCTTATGAAGCAGGTCCTTTTTAAGTCCATTTGACAGATTAGGAAACTGTGGCATAGAGAAATTGGGTAATTTGCTAATACGAGGTCATAGCAGAGCTGAGATTTGACCCAGGCAGTGTGGATTTAGGATGGGGGCTCTTCACTAGGCAGTTATGCTGTGTTAGCTATTACTTCATATAGATAATAATAACAGAACAGAAACTATGCAGGCCAGATGGAAGTGGCAAGAAATATTCAAAGTGATGAATAGCAAGAACCTACAACCAAGATTACTTTACCCAGCAAAGCTATCATTCAGAACTGAAGCTCAGATAAAGAGCTTCACAAATAAGAAAAAGCTAAAGGAATTCATCAAAACCCAACCAGTATTATATGAAATGCTGAAAGGTATCCTTTAAGAAGAGGAAGAAGAAGAAAAAGGTAAAGATAAAAATTATGAACAACAAATACGTATCAATAAATGAATCTAAAAATCAAGTGAATTAAAAATGTGATGAAAAGAATAAACTGGTGAATATGATAGAATAAGGGGCATAGAAAGGGAGTGGACTGACAGTTCTCAGGCGAAAGGGGTATAGGGTGTGGGAAGAGACTGGACAAAAATTGTACACCTCTGGATGAGGACAGTGGGGGAGAGGTAAGGGCAGAGGGTGGGGTGGGAACTGGGTAGAGGGGAGCTATGGGGAGAAAAAGAGGAACAATTGTAATAATCTGAACAAAAAGATTTGTTAAATTTAAAAATAAGAAGTGGAGTTTAGGACATAGTCATGTACAGAGCATGTGAAGACACAGGAAAAGAAGGCCATCTGCTAGGCAAGGAGAGAGACTTGCTGACACCTTGCTGACACCTTGATATCAGACCTCTTGCCTCCAGAATTGTGGAAAAATAAATATCCTTTGTTTAAGAAAAAAACAACAAAAAACCAATATTGGCATTGCACTTAGACATTGTAAAGTGCTTTCACACGAGTGTTTTAGTTTTTTAGTGCGCATGCGTGCACGAGGTGTGTGTGTGTGTGTGTGTGTGTGTGTGTGTGTGTGTGTGTGTGTCTGTGGTGTGCATGTCTCACTTTGTGTTGGTGCCTTTAATAAGAATAACATCAAAAGATGATAATTTGGGGTTGTCTACTGCATTCAAATATTAATCCTGCAGGTAAAAATTTAAGAATCAAGTAGATGCTGACTAGGCTTGAATTCCTGCATTTGAAGAAAGAAGAGCTCCTTTGGAGTTCTGGGCAAGGAGCTAGTAGGTGCAAGAAAGGCTATAAAATGTAGGACAAGGCCAACCGTTAGTTCTGTGCTCTGCCTGTCACAGGAGTGAGATGCTAGATAAAAAGGCCCAAGGGAAAAGCAGGTAGCACCATGGAAAGAAGGTAAAGGTGGGAGAAGAGGGTTCAGCAGGTGTGAGCAGGATAGGCTCTGGACACTCTTTCGAAGGTTTCTGAGATAGCACAACACTGTGCGGAACCAGAGGGCACAAGAGGAGTAAAAGGTAGGGGCCCAGACTTCTCCTCAGAGGTGAATGAGTAGATGTGTGGACTTGGATAGAGTGGGGAGGGAAGCAGAACATTTTTTTCATCACCATTTCTGGAACTATACATTTAAAAGCTCTTTAAAGATATCTTAAAACCACTTCCTATATTATGGAATTAGACTTCTTATTTCTAAAGATCAGGCTAAGGTAAGGAGGAAATCCAAGGATGGCAAGTTTTATTTTGGATGATTCAGAATACACATTTCCTCCTAGTTAGCAATGCTTTTGTTGTCTAGAAGAGTTCATGCAATAGAAGTCATTATGTTTAAGATCTTCAGCTCTAGTGGGATGAACTGGTTTCACATTCGTTTTCTGCAGTTTGGTGAAATCCCCTCTTTGAGTCCAATTGAGAAATTCTGTTCTAATCCCTCACTATCCTTAATTGTATATGAAAATATGCTCCAAAAGGCTGGTTCAAAATCTTGCAAAAATAGTCAGCGGGGATAATATTCAGCAACATGACTTGTAAACTTCCTAGTGGAGCAGATGTGTCCTGTGAGCTAGAGGGACTAAAGGATTCCTCTTGGGATCTGAATAAAGGTCATTCCTGCCACTGAACCAATTATGTCCCGTCACTGACCCTTATGTTAACAGGCCCTTTCCCTTGTCACACATTCTATTACATTCTCTTATGGATATTTCAACACGATTTGCCCCTATTCATACCACATAAAGCCACCTTAGAATCTTGCCCTATAAAACCCACAGAATAACAGTTCTCTAATTCACAAAGCAAATATGAAGATGTTAAAATCTGATTTACAACTACAAGAGGACTCATGATGCCACATGGAGATCTTGCTTAGAAAAGCTACTCACAAACTGATTTATTAATGCTAAACCAAATGGGGAGAATGAGAAGAGACATTCGCACGTCTGGAGCACAGAATGTTACTAATGCCATCTTCTTGAAAATGAGCATGTGTTCAATGAAACATCGATGTTTCCTGGAGTAAATGGTTTTTGTGTCTGGGATGGGAGATAAACGAATTTTTATCTGAACTCTAGGACCCTACTGAAGAATCTTTTCCCAAACATGACAGGCTTATGAAGGCAGAAGCAGCATTAAGTGCAGAGGGCACTGCCTAGGGGTAGGGACTGGAGCAAAGGTAGAAGGGAGGGGAGATATCTTGGAATCCTTCAGGCACCCTATTGACCCTTTGCCAATTCTGACCTGTCTTTCTGCAGTCATTTTTTCAGCTGGTCATAGTGCATGGGACCCAGTGAAAATAAGCCTTATTTCAATAAAAAGGTGGGTGGTTTCAGGACTTTAAAGTGCCTGTATTCAATCCTTAGGCACTGCCTTTGGAATTCATCTCAGCTTCTAGGACATTTATCTCTTCTAGAGTTGGATTCAGCATCAAAAAGTGTGTTACTCATAGAATACTATGAACAACAGAAATATCAGGACACATTCTTGTGAAAATCAAAGCCATTGAGTATTTAGAGGTGAAATTTCTGGATTATAGGATATGCATATCAAATAGTGTTATAGACACTGCTAGGTTTCTGTCCAGCGTGGCTCATTTTCCCATTCCTATGTGTGATGCGTCTCCACATAGCGGAACCAACCCTAAGACAAACTCATTTCCCCCTTCTAAATAACAAAGACAAAAAGGCAGCACCAGGTCACCAAAATTCAATCTCTAAAAGACGTTTGGTCACAGATCTAAAATGGATTCGATGGGCACTTGGTATGAACCCTGGTTCCTGTGCTGCTCCCTGAGATGCGGGCCACACACACACCCCAGCGTGCGGGTGTCCTAGAATTAACTGAACACTTCTTCCAGGAGATGACATTCAAGCCTCACAAAGACAGCAAGGTCAGTGAGGCTGGAAGGGAAAGCGAGCCCAGCTCATAAAACCAAGAGGCACTTACGATTTAACAAGATTAACAAGAGCTGTTGAAAAGAATGGCTGGACCTGAGTCACAAGTGAAGAATGCCAGCTCAGTTCTCTTGGCTTTGCCATCACACCACATGAGCGGAAAGCTCTAGAAAGCCTTGCATGAAACTGCAATAAAACTTTTTGGAAAATGATTGTATCTTTAATGATCATTTCTCTTATACTTTTAAGTGTAAGAATGGAATGAGTCATTCTTTTTGTTGTTAATCCTCACCCAAGGATATTTTTCCATTGACTTTAAAAATATATACTAATTTTTATTGATTTCAGAGAAGAGAACGGGAGACAGAGAGAGAGAAACAGCAATGATGAGAGGGAATCATTGATTGGCTGCCTCCTGCACACCCCACACTGGGGATCGATCCAGCTGCCCAGGCACATGCTCTGACTGGGAACTGAACCATGACCTGGTTCATAGATTGATGCTCAACCACTGAGCCACCCTAGATGAGCAAAATTGACTTTTTAAAAAATATGTTTTTATTGATTTTAGAAAGAGAAGAAGGGAGAGAGGGATAGAGAGACAGAAACATTGATGAGAGAGACACATCAATAGGCTTGCCTCCTGCAAGCCCCCCTCTGGGGATCCAGCTGCCCTAACTGAGAATCAGACTGGTGACCTCTTGATTCTGGGGTTGACATCCAACTGCTGGACCAACTGGCTGGGCTCCATTGACTTTTAGAGAGTGGAAGGGAGGGGGAGAGAGAGACAGATTCAGAGAGAGATAGTGAAAGAGAGAGAGAGAGAGAGAGAGAGAGAGAGAGAGAGAGAGAGAGAGAGAGAGAGAGACAGAGAGAGAGAGAGAGAGAGAGAGAGAGAGAGAGAGAGAGAGAGAGAGAGAGAGATGTGAGAGAGACACACCCATTGGTTGCCTCCTGCACACACCCTGACCAGGGCTGAGGATCAAGCCCTCAATGGAGCTATGTGCTGTTGACCAGAATAAAACTCAGTACCCTTCAGTATGAGAGCTGAACCAGCTAGGACAAGTCATTTTTTCCATTATTATTTGTTGTTAACATTTCTTTTGTCGGCCTTATTGGGAAGGTCAAGTCTGAAGTTGCACAGGTTCTTAAATTCAAGTTGTTAAATACATAATAAACTCACACTGCTCTCTTTTGGAAATAGTTCTACTAAAAAACTGTAGTGCAGTTAGCAACAGCAAGCTGAGGAAGACAACCCTTCCCTCTTCAGGCTGTGTATAAAGTCATGAATTAATGTAATTCTCTAAAACACTCATCACTCTATCAATGCAATTCTATCAGACCAGCTTTTATAACAACTGCAGTTTTCAGAACACGTGATTTATAACAAATCTAATATACTGAAAGTTGACATAAATGCTTAATAACTAGATCTTAAGAATATTGGGCAATCCTTGGGTAAGCAATTTGTTAAAGGTTATATATATAGAAGGAACTCCCAAACTTATACCTGATATATATGAACATTGCAGTTCTGGCAGGTACATAGAGCACTGACATTTGTTTAGCTGCCTGATTTTGGGGTCACATCCATATAGAAGCTATGGCTGCCAGCGTCGGTAGGTTGGTGTCTCCATGATATCTGACACTTCATGTATAAAATGAGGATTACATTGTCTCCATGCTATAGGTAAGTGCCTAATGTAATACCATGTAAAATGGTATATATATTATACTGCATTATATATTACTACTATCTTACTGAGGTGTCCTTTGACTCCATTAACAATTAGCTGTATAGGCAAAACAAGTGAAAAATATAAATAATTAACCATAATTCTATTGTCTTAAAAATCAATTCTTTTAATTGTTCCATTTTAGCATCACTACAGTTTCAAAAGTCTTTGAACTTAGCATTGTACTCTAAGAATCTTCTCTCATTGTTACTTAATTTGCTTATTTATCTTTTTATTTACTCAGCAATTTTCTAATTAGTGAACATTTAAGTTGTTTCTAATATTGTTTTTTGTTTATTTAAAATGATGATCTAATTAACTTAAACACTAATATTGTCCTTATTTTTTTATAAATTGTTTCCTTTTGAATGATCAGCAGAATTATTGAGTCAGAGTATGAATAGTGAATGATTTGAAAAATATACCTGTTAACAAAGTACAAATGTACCAGACTCTCTGTGTCCTCACATGAACTAGTAATCTCACTTTAAAAAAGTATATTTTATTGATTTGTTACAGAGAGGAAGGGAGAGAAGAGAGTTAGAAATATCAATGAGAGAGAAACATCAATCAGCTGCCTCCTGCACAACACCTACTGGGGATATGCTGGCAACCAAGATACTTGCCCTTCACTGGAATCGAACCTGGGACCTTTCAGTCCACAGGCCAACATTATCCACTGGGTCAAACCAGTTTCGGCTCATTTTTTCTATTTTTGCCAGTATAGTGAAAACTGACTGAAAAAAAGTTTATTGTTCCTTAATTTGTCTGTAAATATATTTTTATTGATTTCAGAGATGAAAGGAGGAGAGATAGAAACATCAGTGATGAGAGAGAACGGTTATTGGCTGCCCCTGCATATCCCCCACACTGGGGATCGAGCCCACAACCCAGGCATGTGCCCTGTTGGGGAATCAAACCATGAACTTCTGGTTCAGAGGTTGATGCTCAACCACTGAGCTACACTGGCTGGGCTAATTTGTCTTTTGATAAAAAATGGAATTAAATATTGAATATTTTCCCATGTGCTTGCTTTATTGATTGAATCGCTTCCTGGAAAAAAAGTCCTGTTGATATAAAGGTAAACTTGTTGATGGCACAGTTGTTTACTTTTAAAAATTAAAGGCTTAACTATGGCAAAGATATGGTGGGTCCTCAACAAGTTAAAAATGTAACTGTTTTATGACCAGGTAATTCTACTTCTGGGCATTTATCTGAAGAAATCCAAAACAGGAATGAAAAATAATATATGCACTCCTATGTTTATTACAACACTAGAGACCCATTGCAGGAAGATTCCTGCAAGAATAGGGCTTCCTATGGCCTGAGCAAAGCTCCCTCCCTTCTCTGCTGCCTTGCTCACTCCCATCTCCACTGCCTCATTCCCTTCTCTGCCTCACTCCTTCCCATCTCCTCTGCCTCACTCCCTCCTGTCTCCACTGCCTTGCTCTCTTCTCTGGTGCTTCCTTGCCTCCCATCGCCTCTGCCTCACTCCCTTTCATCTCCACTGCCTCATTCCCTCTCTTCTTCCCCACCCTTCCTCCTTCCCTCCCTTCTTCACTGCCTGCCTGCCTGCTTCCCTTCCTTCTCCCCCGCCCCACTTGCCTGCTTCTCCGCAGCTTTAGTCCCTTCTGCTTTGCTTGGCTTCCTTCTACACTGTCTTCTGCGCTAGGATATGCAAATTAACTGCCATCTTGGTTGGGTTAATTTGCATACTCACTCTGATGGGCAGGTGGGCCTGTTTTGTGGGCGTGGCTTGTTGGGTATAGTGGAGGTATGGTCAATTTGCATATTACTCTTTTATTAGGTAGGATTATTTACAATAGCCAAGATACAGAAGCAACCCACGTGCCTCAGAATGGACAAATGGATTAAAAAGCTGTGGTACATATATACAATGGAATATTACTTGGCCATAAAAAGAATGAAATCTTACCATTTGCAAAAGCATGGATGGACCTAGTGGATACTATTCTCAGTGAATCAAGTCATTCAGAGACAGACAAATACCATGTGATTTCACTTAAATGTGGAGTCTAAAGAACAAAATAAACAAAATTGAAACGGACTCATAGACACAGAGACCAAACTGGTGATTGCCAGAGGGGAGGAGGGTGGGGACTGGGTGAAAAAGGTAAAGGGATTAAGAAAGTACAAATTGGTACCTACAGAATAGTCACGGGGATGTAAAGTATAGCATAGGGAATATAGTAAACAATATTGTGGTAACTATGTATGGTGCCAGGTGGAAATATCAGGAGCAAACACTTTGTAAAGTATGTGATTATCTAACCACTTATGCTGTATACCTGAAACCAATACAAAATATGTAATACTAAAAGTAAACTGCAATTGAAAAATATAAGAATAAACACATTAAAAAATGTTAAAACTTATGGAGGTTGCCCTTGGAACATTGAAAGAAAATGAAGAAATGGGTAAGATATTCTGTCGGTCAAGGTCTTAGTCTTGAACAGGGTGAGGAGCATTTAGTAAAGGGACTACTTACAAAGGCATGGTAATGTTAAGAAAAGCTAACAAGGGATGGCACAGTACCCAGGGCTAGCAATAATGGTATCGTTTCTAGAACTGAAGTGCTAGAGAAAGGGCTCAGATAATAAAACCCAGAACAATAGTTTCAGGGAAGGGCTCCCTGAGAGAATCTTCAGTCTTTGGAAGAGAGACACAGTCAACCTATAGTTACCTGGGAGGGAGGAGCAGGACATGACTTTGATGATTTCTCTGGTTTCCTGGGTTGCCTCCCATTGGCTGAGCCCAACTGTCAGAGGGCAGTCAATATAATCCTTAAAGGTCAGTCTCTTGAAGCCCAGAGCAGGATAAAAAGAGAGCTGAATGTATCTGAAAGAACAAATGGAAAATATTCAGCATAGACATTCTGGCATTATGATATTTGAGAGTGGCTGGGTTATCTGAGTCTTCACAAATTGATTCAAGCATGTGGATCTAAGGTCTCCCTTAATTCACCTTTTGAGTATTATTAGAAAGCTATTTAACTTACATAATTTAGTCTTCAACTAGAAACAAAACAGAACGTTAATGTCATTACTTGATTTATTATTATTTTTTTAGGAATCTAGATAGTAAGAATTTATCCCTTGCTTGAAGGAAATTTTATTGAGTCAGAATTTCAAAAGCAAGTAAGAAAGAAGTATTACAAATCTCAGAAGGCAGTAAGAAGTCAAAGGGATACGCACAGGGAAAATAGTCCAGGAATGTTAAGAATGACAGGGATTATAGTAAGTTTACCCCAGACTTTCTGATTCACTAGGTTGGCTGGGTCTTGGAAATCTGTGCTTGTGACAAGGACTCCACCTCATTCCGATGGAGCCAGCTGACTGTAACTTGGAGCAATTGGACAACACGGGCTTTAGAAAGAAGCTCCACAATCTACAGTCTCACACACACTAATGAACTCAACCCAAATGGGAATACAAACTGGAAGATGATAAAACAACTCACAAGGTCCCTTGCCTTGAGAGCCAGTGTTTGGAACCACAACTGTATGTGACAGCTAATAGCAATGATGATCCCAACACCGGACACCTCCTACAGACCAAGCCCTGTGACAAGTATTTAACCTACATTACCTCATGGAAGTCTCCCAACAACATCATGAGGTATGATTAGTATCTACATTTTATAGAAGAGCACATTTAGGCACATAAAGATTAAACATATGAACCTCAGGCTTGGAGGTTCCTAGTCTGTCTGCCTTCTTATCTCTACATTTCAGTTTCTTATATCTATTTTATCCAGAGTTTTTAGTAGTATCTAGTGGAAGAGATAGAGACATGTATGTCTACTTCATCTTCCTGGAGGCAGAAGTACTTTATAATAATTTTTAAACAAAAAGGGTCATTATATTTCTCTCTAACAGAGTTACTATTTTCATGCCTCCATAACTCCCCAGTCTTTGGCCATTTATATAAATATTTGCATGAAGTTATAATCACTGCTCATAGCATTATGATGGAATACTTAAGACCCTGGGTTTTGGCCTGAGTTCCAACTCCACAACTGACTGACTATGTGACCTGTGTAAAGACCATGTGGGGACCCTGGACTTCTACCTCCTCCTGCAGCACCCCTTCCTTCTTGCTGAGGAAATGGCTCAAGTCAGTCAAGCTCCTCCCCGCCCCCACCCCCCACCCCCCGCCCCAGAACTAGAAAAAGAAGAGCAAAGTAAGCACAAGGAATAAATAGTAAAGGTAACCTCAGACACTGATGATATTAGAAACAGAAAGACAGTAGAGAAAATCAACACAACAAAGCTTTTTTAGTCAAAGGGATTCATAAAATTGGCAAACTTCTATCAAGACTGACAAAAGAAAAAAGAGAGAAGATACAGGACCATGTGGGGAGACAGCAAGAATGAAGCCATCCACAGACCAAAAAGTGAGGTTCCAGGAAAAAACAAACCTGCTAATACCTTGATCTTGGACCTCCAGCTTCTACTGCTATGAAAAAATAAATTTATGTTATTTAAGCCACCCAGTCTGCAGTATTTTATGACAACCCTAGCAGATGAATACACCTGCCATCTGGCAGGGTCGCCCATCAACAATGGAAAAGACACCTTCCTATGCCCAGTAACTTGGAGGAACTCTACCTACCACCCAGGACAGACTCCTTCAACAACAACCCAGGTCCCTTGTAAGCCCCTCCACAGAAGAGGGTCCTTGGCCCCAAGAGGGATGAGGATAGTGTGGAAGGGAAGACCCAGCAGAGGGACTTGGGTGGGGCTGAGCCATAGTGAAAACCTTCCTGGTCACAGGTGCAGAAGTTCCTCAGGGTGGACAGAACTTCATCTCTAGATTATGATTAACCTGCCTGCGATATGGTGGAGCCCCTGGGAGACAAGGGTGAGGAGAAATTGGTTTCTTTTCATAGGATCGCAAGTTCTGTCATTTGACTTGGTGGGGACGTGCTTTGTCTAACCAGACTCAAGTGGCCTGAAGGGCAGGCTATGAAATGACAAGTGACCAGCATGGCTCCTGGGAACAGCCATCCACAGTGACACCGAAGGGTTTGCCTTCCTGAGGGATCCCAGGAAGCCTTGAGTATAGGGTCCAGTGAAAGCCTGGCCTCCTGGGTCATGTGGTTCAGGGGCTCCCAGGCAGTGCTCGCAGGCATCAGAGGGAGTGAGACATCTGGGTGAAGGAAGAGGCTCTGTGGTGGCCTGTGCTGTGAGCCTCAGCTTCCACAGCAACTTTATCCTTGGAGTTTTTAGAGTTGGATTTGGAGCTCTAATTGAAAAATAAATGATGAGATTGTGTATGCTACAGCAAAAGGGAGCCCGTGGTTTTATGCATGGGGATGGGCAGAAGCAACAAATTCTGTCCTTTCTTTAAATTTTTTTACTTAGGTCAAAACAGCAGTTGCACAGGTGAGGGAGGAAGGAGGGGAGGAGAGAGAGAGAGAGAGAGAGAGAGAGAGAGAGAGAGAGAGAGAGAGAGAGAGAGAGAGAGAGAGAGAGGGGGGGGAAGGGAAGGGAAGGGAAGGGAAGGGAAGGGAAGGGAAGGGAAGGGAAGAGAAGAGAAGAGAGGAGAGGAGAGGAGAAGAGAAGAGAGGAGAGAGGAGAGAGAAGAGAGGAGAGAGAATGAGAATACTGGAGCCAAAGTCTTAAGCAACATAGATATTTCTAAAACTCGAGGAAAGGCACCGTGAGAGTTTCCTTAGCACCGAGATCTGAGGAAAAAGCTTCAGCCTCGGGGTGAGAACACAGCTAATCCCCAGCTTCTTTGCTTATAAAGTGGAGAGGTTGTAGTAAATGTTTTCAAAATATTATAAATGTAGAATTTGTACTTCTACTTAGGTTATTAAAGTGTTTAAATCCAACCCTATCACTAGGTTCCTCCTCCTGAAGTTTAGATGGCTGTATATGTGTGTCAGTGTATGTCTGTGCATATGTAGAATGTATGTATAGTGTGTATGTAGATGTGGGTATGTATAATGTGTGGTAGAAGTGTATATGTGCAGTGTGTATGTGTTGTATGCGGCATACTGGTATGTGTGCAATGGGAATATGTTGTGTGTGTGGGTTGTGTGTATAGTGTATGCACTATTTACTCTTGCTAACTGGAGCAACCTCCCACATTGCCCCATCTATGCTGGATTTCTGGATCCTTCAGAAATCCTCCCTCCTACACCCAGCCAAATAAACAAGAACACATGTGGAAAGCCTTTCTTATTTCAGTGTCCCTTGAGATGCAGCCAAGCAGCTGGAATTATATGCTTTGTAGAGAGCCAGGGACGTGGCATGGCAACAGGAAATTTGGTTTGTATTTGGAAGCCAAATTCCTCTTCCCAAACCTGAGAGGGCAAGAGAGAGTAGAGGCTGCAATGTCTCTTGCTGGCAGCTAAAGGTGTGTGTGTGTGTGTGTGTGTGTGTGTGTGTGTGTGTGTGTGTGGTGTAAGGGTGTCTTTCATTAAAATCTCTGTGTTCCACTATTTACACCTGCAGTTACATCTCAGATTCCAATTTTAAAGTCAACCTCTTCTTTTCTCTGCATTGTTTTCTCTGGTTCTATTGCTCTTCATTTATTTCTCCAGCCCCCTTGCTCTCTCTTTTTACTATGGACAGTAGCTCAGGATTTTGAGCTGCTGCATGGAGAGAGCCCCAGATCAAAGCAGGAGGTTGCACAGTTGCTAGGATGCTGGGCCTCAGAGTTTTCATTACTTCCATCTTCCTGATTGTGGGAAGGTTTCCTCTTGATTCTGGGGATTCCAGGGCTTCCAGGTCCACCGCTTGATGTTCCACATCTGTTCCAGTCATGTATTGCTGCTGAACAAATCACCCTCAAATTAAGTGGCTTGAAACAACATTCACCCTTGAATCTGTGATGTGGGCAGGGCTCTTCTCCCACATGGGTCTTGCTCGGGTGACTTGAAGGTGAAGGGTGATTCCATAATTGAGGGCTGGAGTCATCGGAAGCTTATTTACTCATATGTTTGGTGTTTGCTATGGCTCTTGGCTGGGACTTTAGTTGAGACTGTCAGCTTGAACACCTACATGTGGCTTTTCTATGTGATAGGTGTTGTCACTGCATGGTGGCTGGGTTCCAAAAGTGAATGTCACAAGAGACAAGGTGAAAGTGCATGTTATTTTTATGACTTAGTCTCAGAACCATTTAACATCACTTCTGCCATACTCTATTGGCTGAGGCAGGTACATTGTTCTCTCCAAGTTCAAAGAGGGTGACATGGACTCCACTACTCAATGATAGAAGTGTTCAGTGTCACATTGCAGGAATAACATTTGTAGTGTATGTGTGTATGTGTGTATGCAGTGTTCTACATGCACTACACTGTAGTAATGTAGAGTACATGTATACGTTCTTATAGTCCTATTGGTTTACATTAATAGACAGGGACAGAATTTGTAGCAAGGATTGTTATCACATGGGTGTTAAAGCTTGTAATTTTACTCTAAAAATTTTTTTGCAGAATGGCCTCAAGATGGACCCCAAGATTTCTGCCCCTGCTGATGTACGTACACACCTGGATAATTCTCCATTATGTGTGTGGGGCGTGTGAACATGATGGGTGTTTGGATGACATGAGATAGCAAAGGATAAGGGGTTTTACAAATGTAATTAAGGTCCCTAATTAGTTACTTTGGGTTAATCAAGAGAGAGATTACCCTTGGTGAGCCTGAAGTAATCAGGTGAGTCTTTAAAGGAAGGTTCAGGTCTGCCCTCCAGAGAGAGATTCTCTTGCTGCTTTTGAAGAAGAAAACTGCCATGCTGAGAAAAGACCAAGTGGCTGCAATCTGAGGGTGGCTTCTAGGAGCCAAGAGCTACTCTCCCACCCCTCCTACCCCCAAACAACAGCCAGCAAGAGAATGGAAACCTCAGTTCTTCAACTGCAAAAAAATTCTCTGGCATCCTGAACTTGAACTTGGAAGAATTCCAGGTGAGAACACAGGCTGGCTGATATCTTGATTTTAGCTGTGAGACCCTGAGCTGAGAACCCAGCTACTCCAGACCAATAGGAACTGCGAGATGATACTAAATCTGTATTGTTTCAAGCCACCACATTGGCGGTGATGTGTTATGCAGCCATAGAAAACAAACACAAGTCAGAAGCATGAGCTACACTGGCAAGAAAACTACATTGAGTAATTGGAGAAATGCAAGGCAGATCCAGTAGCAAGACTGTGCACATGCTTTAAGACCCAGCTCAAATGTCACCTCCTTTAAGATCTCTGTGGACTCCTTCAGCTAGAAGTAACCTCCTGCATCTGAAACCCTATAGTTTTGTTTGTACTTCTTTTGCGGTACTTCTCATATTCTACTTGTATTTGTCAGTGTACTTGTTTTGTCTCCATGACTGGATTCTGAGGCCCTCTGGATCCAAATGTTGCCCCATTTATTTTTCTGGCACCGAAGTACTTAGCACAATTCTTCGCATATCAACTAACGTTAACCAATAATTTACTAGGTCATTTTCTCAATGACAGAACTTCAACTTTTATTTGTTGAAGCAGTTTGAGAATACATTTTGATATAAGGCAGATCAAGAGATGATCTTCATTATTATTTTAAGGGTGATAGTTTAAAATATCAAACCTAGTGAAGCATTTGGGTCCTCATTTGCAATCAGCAAGAAAATCTCTGTCATTTGAGATTCTGAAATTAAGCCTATGAATGTTTATCCAATAAATTCTGGTTCCCAGACTCTGAAACTCTCTGCCAAGACAGAATCACAGATCTGAGTGATCTTTATTCTTACCCTTAAAACGAAGAAAAGCATTTCCTAAACCATTTGGACAAGCTTCCATGTAGCTATTATCTCTAGAAGCAGGACCATTAGGTTTACAAAGGTAGGGGTGACATTTCTTCTTAGAGTACTAAATCCAAGTCTACTTAGAGAGACAAGTAACTTTTAGCACCTCTTTTGAATTTAGTTTTGAAATACTGAACATGAAAGAAGCAGAAAGGCCACAGAACAGAACATAGACATGCTTTTAGGATGGTAATACTCTGTAACAAGAGAAGCCAGCAACTCCTGGAGGCTGGTTGGTTTGAGCCCCAGAAGACCCCTCATGTCTCAGGGAACCCCACACAGAATTGTGCCTGAGGACCTGCACACCATAGGAAACCATTTTTACAAGCTCAATTATTACTAACAAAGAGCATTGCCATTAATAATCTTCCTCCTAGATCTTACAAAAATAAAATAAATTTAAAATAAATTGGAGGGCCGTGAGGAGTTCTTTGAGGACCAGGTTATTAGTCAGGTCTCTGATTATGTGCTTTAGGGGAGCACCAACTGATTACTCCAGGCTCAAGAACATCTTTCAGGACTTCCTGGTCTGGACCTCACGTAAACAGTGAGTAGGAACCCATACATTATTTCTGAGAATTTTCAGAGTCCCATATACATTATCTCACTTCACCTGGGGGATAGGCAAAGACTGTCCTCTCCTAATTTGGGCTACTAGAGGCCGGTGAAGTTCAGAGGCCATTACTGTTAAGGCCTCAAATGGCACCCACTTTGTCTGTGTGTCCTGTTCTGGTTGCCAGTCTCACGAGGCCCTAGACTTCTGGAGCCCACAGATCAGATCACTGGTAGTTAGTGTGAAGATGGTATTAAGGGCCTGAGTCAGAAATTAATCACACAGCTATTCTCTGTCTCCCCCTGTGATTACCCTTGTGGCCAATGACGAAATTGGATGTGACAGGCCCAAATTTTACATTTCATATGGAGGACAAATAAACATTTGTGAAATCTACCAGGAATTATTTTCAGAAAATCCTGGTATGTGGCCTGCAGTTTATTTGCTGTTTAGACTCTAGCGATCCTTGGTGTTCACTGAGTATTTATCTTTATAATCTGGAGGGAGGTGGGAGTAAGGTGAGAGGCTAAGAAGTGTGCTGGTATCTGGCACTCCCTCCCCCTGTTTTATTGGGAGGGCAGGTGGGGGGACTAAGTGGAAGGAGGGATTATAGGATTTGAGGAGTAAGAAGACCAGGGTAGGAGGAGGAACCAATATGGCGGCATAGGTAAACACCTATTTTGCTGCCCCACACAACAAGTCCAAAACTACAACTTCACAACAAAACAAACATCATCCAGAATCACTAGAAAGCTGGCTGAGTGAAAATTACACAAATAAAAGTGAAGATAGGACACCGTGGCTCAGAGGAGCGGCAGAACACAGCCTTGAAGATACTCCCAGAGAGAGGTTCGGAGCTGTGCGCGCGTGGGAGCTGTAGGGTGGGCATCAGCAAACTTGGCTGAATTTCTCCAATGGGGAGGGCGGAGATGCCCCACTGCACTGATTCCCCAGTTCCAGGCAAGGTCCGAGGTCTGGGGTAGGCATGCTAAAAGCCGGCACAGCAGAGGTCTGCGAGTTTGAGGATAGTGTACTAAACTTGGAACAGCAGTTTGCGCGTAAGCTAGGGGACAGAACTTCACGACCGCGCAGAGAGGACTTATGACTTGCTCCCTCCCTGCTTTGTTTTACAACCCTGGGTGAGACTTTGGGTGTGAAGACTCATTTGGAGAGAGGCAGGTTGTCTGGCAATGGGTGGGGACTGGTGGTGGGTTTCTCTTGGAGGTGCGCAGCCTTTACCATCCGGCACAGAGACCCGTGCGCTGCATAGGGTGGAGCTGACACTGCCTGCTCAGCTCAGAGACTCCGCCCATCCAACCTGAATACAGCTTTCCTTCACAGCCATTTTGCCTGGAGGTCCAACCCTCCTAGTGCTAACAACAATTAGCTGGGCTTAAATTCAACAATACTGTACAACCCATAAAGGATTGCAGTAAAAGTATCCACCTCAGGTAACTGGGGAGGCTGAGCCACTGTCCCTTAGAGGACATCTACCACACTAAGTTAATAGACCAACTCAGGAAAGCAGCCACAATGCAGAGAAATGGAAAGAAATCAGGTGTGAAAGAAATGGAGGAAAAAAGATGACTAGACATAGAGTTCAAAACCACAGTAATAAGGTTTTTCAAGAGGCTCCTAGAAAAGGCCAATGAACTTAATGAGAACTATGAGGAAATGAACAAGACCTATGAGGAAATGAACAGGACCTACAAGGAAATGAACAACACCTACGAGGATATGAAAAAGGACCAACTAAAAATTAAGCATACACTGACTGAAATATTACACAAAGTCCTAAAAGCAGTCCAGAGGACCACAAGATCCAAGTCAAAGATTTGAAATACAAAGAAGCAAAATCCACTCAGTCGGAAAATCAAGAAGCAAAAGGAATCCAGATAATTGAAGATAGTGTAAGGGGCCTCTGGGACCTCAAGCATGCCAACATCCGAATTATAGGGGTGCCAGAAAAAGAGAGAGAGCAAGGTAATGAAAACCTACTTGAAGAAATAGTGACCGAAAACTTCCCACACCTGGCGAAAGAAATTGACTTAAAAGCCCAAGAAGTACACAGAACCCCAAAATATAGGAATGTAAAAAGGACCACACCAAGACACATCATAATTAAAATGCCAAGAGCAAAAGATAAAGAGAGAATATTAAAAGCAGCAAGAAAAAAACAGTCAGTTACCTATAGGGGAGCACCCATACAATTGTCAGCAGATTTCTCAACAGAAATGATGCAGGCCAGACAGGAGTGGCAAGAAATATTCAAAGTGATGAATAGCAAGAATCTACAACCAAGATTACTCTACCCAGCAAAGCTATCATTCAGAATTGAAGGTCAAATAAAGTTCTTCGCAGATAAGAAAAAGCTAAAGGAGTTCATCACTGCCAAACCAATATTATATGAAATGCTGAAAGATATTCATTAAGGAGAGGAAGAAGAAAAAGGTAAAAATATAAATTATGAACAACAAATACACATCTATCAACAAATGAATCTAAAAATCAAGTGAATTAATAATCTGATGAACAGGATAAACTGGTGAATATAACAGAATCATGGACATAGAGAGGGAATGGACTGACAATTCTTGGGGAGAAAAGAGGTGTGGGAGGTGCAGCAAGAGACTGAACAAAAATCATGCAACTATGGGAGAGGACAGAAGTGGGGGGGAAGTGAGGGTGGAGGGTGGGATTGGTACCGGGTGGAGGGGAGCTATAGGGGGATAAAGAAGGGGGAACAATGTAATTAATAAACTGAACAATAAAGATTAAAAAAAAAAAAGAAGACCAGGGTAAGTTAGGTTGATTCAGCTCTGCCTTAGCTTCACTTGGAGAGGCTTTTAAAAACACTGATTTCTAGACCCAACTGTAATGAAACAATCTATGGGGATTGGGCCCTGTAATCTGATTTTCAAACCACCAGGTAATTTGGATGCACTTACTGGTTTGCAAACCTCTGGATAACAACAAACTGAAAGCATCTGTGTAAAGAGTCCTGGACGAGGAGTTGCGGCTCTGTATTTAAGTTCTGCCACCAGCTTGCTGTATGATCTTGTGAAAATAGCTTTTCCTCTCTGGATCTCAGTTTCCTCATCTATAAAATGAATGGTGGACCCAAGAAATGCACCAGGACCCAAATTATAATTCAAAGGCTGTCTATGGCATAGATTTCTCTTGCCACTTAGGGATTCTGTGAAGATCTCTTTGGAGGTGCAGGGAGGAGAGGCAGTGGGAAAGGAGAGGCATGAGTGTGAGCGGCAGGTGGGGAAAAGAATCTCAAGTAGCTTCTCCTTTAAGGTGGATCCTGGTTTTGTGGAGCCTGACACTTTTGAGGGGTCTTCTTTAAGAAAAAGAAAATAAAATTGCCATTAAAATTAAATATAAAAGTGAATATTTATTTAGAGTGATAAAAGAAATCACAAACTACCTATTTTATGAAAAATATTATAAATACAGAATCCAGAAAAATAACAATGTTTTTATTAATTTGTTTCCTGACACACCTTTATACTACCTTTCCCCCCCCCCTATAGCTTTGCTCTGCATACACTGATTTTCTCTTCATGTGATAATAATTTTGTACTATCATTTTCTTTGGAGAGAATAGAAAGCCAATAATTCAGTAATTCCTCTGATTTGAAATTTGTTTTTCAAAGCTGTTGATAGTTCAGCAAAGTTTCTTTCTATGTCACACCTCATTATTAAGTAATGTGTGTATTTTTTAAATTGTAGTCAGTCTGGGGAAACCGTAATTGGGTTTCTTTAATACCAAAGCTGTGAGAGTTGGAAGAATTTTCCCCCTACATTAGCTTTTGGCTTTAAAATTCTATTCCTGGTGTGTGTGTGTATTTTTCTCCATCACCTGACTAGTTCTGGTGCTGGGAGACCAGATCATGTTCGTAGCACAACAACCCCTCTGTGCCTTCAATCAGGACACTGGGTGAGCTGGCAGAATGGGCTGTTGCAGGCATTCCTACATTGGGGTGGCTGACTCTCACTGAACTGCACATGGAAATGGCCACAAATATTCCCTGAAGCCCACATCAAATGTATCCCCAACTTGAATTCTCCTTAGCCACATTCCCCAATGCCCACAACCACTCCAAGGCTACCTGACCTGGGAGATGCAAGATAGAGCAGAAGGGAGAGTGAAAAGAGGCTATAATATTAAACTGTAACTGTTAGAAATACAGTTGGCTCTCAAACAACATGGAGGTTAGGGGTATCAACCCGCACAGTTGAAAATCTGCATATAACTTTTGCACCCCCCAAGCTTAACTTCTAATAGCCTATTGTTGACTATAATTCGTCCAATAATATGAACAATTGATTAACACATAATTGTAAGTTATTATTACAATAAAGTAAGCTAGAGAAAAGAAAATGTTAAGACAATCACAAAACAGAGAAAATACTTTTACAGTATTGCATTGTCTATTGATACTGTAAATTTATGTCATCTTGGTTACAAGATGAATCTTTTGTTAGTATATAAGTATTGTCTTATATGATATGAAACACTGTAGATGCTATGTATATTACTAATACTAAACATGAAAAATGCAAAGGTAATATATAAAAAATTTGTATTTATTTTTACAGGTATACTGATCCATGCATTGATAATAAAGGAGCAGCAATATGATAGTTGTATGGTAGCCCACTGTAGTTGGTGGAATTGCTTCATGGTAGCCTAGTTTATACACTAATAAATGAACTGTTATAAAATTTCTATGGCATACAATATTACAGTTATATTCATAATACAATATTGGAAACATTTTTTTAAATCATATGCCTGTGATAGTAGACTAATATTCAATTATTTCAATAATGAGAGAGAGAGAGGCATACTTTATAATAATGTAATTCTTTAAAAGCAAAGTTATAAAACAAAGTTAGAAAACTAACACGTTTTATATTAAACTAGAGGCCTAGTGCACAAAATTCATGTGTGGGGTGGGAGGGTCCCTCAGCCTGCATCCTCTTGCAATCTGGGACCCCTCGGGGAATGTCTGGCCTAAACAGGAAGTTGGACATCCCTCTCGCAATTCGGGACACTGCTTGCATCAGTGACATACTTTTCAGACAGGTGAAAGGCATCTTGCTATTGTATTTGCAGCTACATTTTTTGCCCTATAATAAAAAGTAGTACAAACATGATCCTTCTGAGGCAGTAGTACCATTTCCCCCATCTTATGGGTGGAAAAACTGAACAGAGAGAAGTTAAGTAATTGGCTTTGTCACACAGTTATAAGTGTCAGAATCAGGGCTGACCACAAAATGTGCAAGCCAGAGTCCATGCATGTCATCACTGCATCATCCTGTTTTTTCAGTGTCAGAGTAGCCTTGCCAGGTTTTAATTTTTAAATCTAAGAGACTGTTCCCAATATATAGGGTAAGGTCCCTAGGCCTGGCCAGTGATCAGGGCCATGTGTGGGGCAACCTGTGGGCAGGGCGATCTAGTAGCCCCCGCTGGCACCCACTTTGGCTAATAGCCTGGCACCTGCTGGCAGGCCTCACCCCTCAATCACTGCCACTAGTTGCCACCCTCTTGGGGCTGCGGGGTTTGGAGGGGGAGGTAGAGGTCGGGATAGATGCTCAACACAGGAGCTGTCCGCAACCAGGGGCAGCTCCTGCATTGAGCATCTGCCCCCTGGTGGCCAGTGCATATCATAATGACTGGTTCTCCCACCATTGATCTATTTGCATATTACAGTTTTATTATATAAGATTAGAGGCCCAGTGCATGAAATTCATGCACAGGTAGGATCCTTAGTGACTGCCGGTCGGGGTCTCCCTTTCCTGGCTGTTGGCTGCTGGCCGGGAAATTTTGCATTACCCCCTGCTGGTCAGTGCACATCATAGTGAGTGATTGAACTCCCAGTTGGTTGAACGACACTTTGCATATTAGGCTTTTATATATATATATATAGATATCTCTCACTTATACCTTTATAGGGATAGACTACTCACTTTTATACAAGTTTTACACACAGTGATGAAATGATGATACATGATGAATTCTTACTCAATAATGATGATGATGCAAACACATCTCATACATTTCTTGCCAATAGTTTTTAGAGTTTTACACAAAGACACGCACATACACAACAGACATTAATTGTACAGCTTGACAATTACTGTTCATTAAGTGGAAGTGGATCATCATAAAGGTCTCTATCCTCATCATCTTCACATTGAATAAGCTGAGGAGGAGAGGGCTATCTTGCTCTCTCAGGGTTAGCAGAGGTGAAAGAGGTGGAGGAAGGGAACAGGAAGGCAGGAGAGCCTGCACACTTGGTGTAATTTAAAAAAAAATCATAATTTCTGTCTGATTATATTTTGCTTTTTACCTCTCTAAAAGTGGTTCTAAATGGTACCAATTCTTCCACCATTGGTTTAGTTTCAGTGCGGGATATCATAGAAGGGTCCATGACACAAAAGAAGTTAAAAGCAGTCTTGAATAACTGAAACACTTCTGCCAGATTGTTCAGCATCAACTTGTTTTCTGGCACTGCGTCTTCTCGATCTTCCTCCTCATTGTTTGGCACTGGTTTGGAAGCACTCATCACCATCAAGTTGTCTTCTGTAAATTCCTTTGGCATGGTGTCTATTAGCTCTTGAGTTTCTCCAAGATCCAGATCTTGAAACCATTCATCTTCCTTCTTTTATTTTTTCCCCCCGTATTCACAATCCCTTTCATGATTTCCTTGATTGTCTCTGTCATTAATCCTGTGAAGTCATACACAACATCTGCATATAGTTTCCTCCAGCAGGAATTTATTGTTTCAGGCTTGATGGCTTTTATAGTTTTTTCTATAACAATGATGGCATCTATAATGATGTAATCCTTTCAAACTTTCATGATGCTCTCTCTATTGGGTTGTCTTTCATAATCTTGGCATTTTTTTCCATAGAGTACTATGTAGAATTAGCCTTGAAGGTCCTTATGACCCCCTGAATTAGTGACATTGTGTTTGGAAGCAAGTAGACCACTTTGATGTCTTTGGTGTTGAACTCAAGCGGGGGTTGCCAGGGCATTGTTTAGTATCAAACGAACTTTAGAGGCAGTCTCTTACTGGCAAGGTACTTCCTGAGTTCTGGGATAAATCATCAGTAGAACCAATCCTGAAAAAGGGTTCTCACTCTCCAGACTTCCTTGTTGTACAACCAAAATCCTGGCAGGTGGTATTAATCTCTTCTCTATACCCAGAGGTTAGTTAGCAGCTTTATAGATGAAAGCCATTCTAATCATAAACCCCACAGCATTTGAGCAAAAACAGCAGAGTTAACCTATCCCTTCCTGCCTTAAATCCTGGTGTTTGCTTCTCTTCTGTACTAATTAATGTCCTTTGTGGCATTTTCCCCTCAGAATAGGAAACTTTTGTCTGCATTAAAAACTTGTCCAGGAAGATATCCATTCTTTTCAATGATTTTCTTTGTCTTTTTAAAACTATATTTTTATTGATTTCAGAGAGGAAGGGAGAGAGAGAGAGAATCATTGATTGGCTGCCTCTTGCACACCCTCACTGGGGATGAGCTCACAACCCAGGCATGTGCCCTTGACTGGAATCAAACCAGGGACCCTTCAGTCTGCAGGCTGATGCTCTATCTACTGAGCCAAACTAGCTAGGACTACAGTGACTTTTTTAATGGTGCCTGGGAACTCACCTGCTGCCTCTTGATCAGCAGAAGCTGCTTATCTTGATATTTTTTAGAGCAAAACCTTTTTCTAAAAGTATTCAACCATCTTTGTTGGCATTAAATTCTCCATTTTTTGATCCTTTACCTTCCTGCTGCTTTGTCATATAATGACTTTTTCTCAAATCATATTGGGGGTCTATAGATACACCTTTCTTATGGGAATCCTGCACCAACATAAAAGCTGCGCTTTCAGTATTTGGGAAAAAAAAGGGTATTTAGCAAAAAATGCAAGATTGTCGTGCCTGCTGGTGTAGCTGCAGCGATGGCTTCATAAATTTCCTTTTATTTTTTACAGTGGTCCTTATCATGGATTCATTTACCTTGGAATGGCTGGCAACTGCACCTGCAGGCCTCAATCTTGGTACATCACAAGCAATTCAACTGTGCTGGAAGCCGATCATTGTTTTAATGATAGAGAGATGTGGACAGGGAATTTGGAGGGCTGGTCCACCTTAATTGCTCTGAAGGGTCGGAGCTAATTATTGGATATTGGTGGTTGGAGAAGCCCCCACCTGTTAAGTAGATTCACTGGTTGGCTTTTATTGGTGTTTCCTGCCTAGGGGCTACAGGCGTATCTTGTGATCTTAATCTTAATAAAAGGGAAGGTAAAGCCAGAGCGAGCAGTAGTTCTCCCACTAGAGTTGGACTACTTACTACCTGGCCCCCATTTTTCAAATTAATGTTTTTCTAAGTCTCTTTATTCATTTGTGTGTGGCCTTCTCCAGAACTCCGAATCCTGAACTGGAACCCTGAATCACGCCGGACGTGAGGGAGGCCTCTGACTGCCAGCTGTTCCAAAGACATCAGCAGAGAGGTCTACTGCTGCTGGGCCCCAGCCCATCCCTCTGAAGCTGCAGATGGCTCATCCCCTTCCACACAGGTGTTGGGGGAAAATCCAAAGCCACATTTCAAAAGTCTCACTCCCATTAGCCATGGAATTCTTGTCTGTTTTTCTGGCCGTCCTGATTGCCAGATCCGGGCTTCAGGCCTGGTGAGCCCTAGATGCACCTGGGCCAGAAGCTATTGTCATTTTCTGGAACTGAGAAGCCTTTTAATTACTCTCTTTATTATCATATTTTGAATGACTTCTTGGCCCTTCTTTCCTTGTATTAAATTCCTAACATCCATTGGTTCATAGGATTCTTGAGGGCACAGTACTGTGAACAGTAGCTGGTGTGTCATTGTTACCTTGTTGAATAGAAAATGAATGAATGATGGAGGAATGAATGAATGAACACCTTCTGCTCACGGAGCAGTATATTAGAACTAAATGAATGGAAGCTGTAGACACTACTTTGGTTGCTTTATCAATGAGGATATCTCCCTGTAATCTGGGATGGTTTAAATCAGGCCTTTGTTTCAGTGAGGGCCTATGACTAGAGGAGCTGGTCTATTCTGGTCTAAGGATTCTAGGACACTGAGGTAGGGGGGTGAAGGTAATGGAAGGAGCTGAGGTCAGAGGTGGCTGAATGGTCTTTAGGAAGTCTCATTGATTGCCCGGTGAAATTTCCTCTGGAAGCTTCCCCCGCATTGGCCCGAAGCCTGCGCCTGCCCACCCCACAGAGGAAGTTGGCTGTGGTTACACTGTCTGGCTCCGTAGTCAGGAACAGTGCAGGGGGCGGACTACTCCACGGGACCAGGGGTTTAGAGAGGGGGGGATCGGAGGCCAAGGAGCCAGGGCTCTGTGTGGCATCCGGTTTTAAACAACTCTGCTTAGAAATAGAAAAGAGCCTCTCAGGAAAGTGGGAGGACCCTGGCAGGCCTCCCAGGGCTGAGGCACTTCAAGTTCCTGCCAACTTGTGACGGAAGTGGGAGATTTGTGGGAAGGGAGGAGGGACAAGGGCATCAAGGGAGTGGACACAACCCAGAAGCATTTTTCTGGGTTAAAAACCCTTCTCTGAAGTAAACATGTTTCTGAAGATCAGGATGGTTTTTATTCCCCTCAGGCTGCTGTGCACATGGTCTACTTCCTGTGAGTGCAATTATTCCCAGGTGCGTGTGTCTGTTTTCAGAGAAGAAATATTAGAAGCTACTTGTGATCTTTGCCTGAGAATGCTTTGAGTAATGGAAAGTAAAAGTAAGCTCTACCTCTTTGTGTTTCTGAGGCAAGAACAGGCCTTCTAGATTCTTTCTTCCAAGACAATGAGGGAAAAGAAGTGGGGAACATTTTTTTTCCCCTGTGGAAGCTCCTTTCCAATCTAGTAGAGCTGGAGGACCCCTTTGTACTCTGAAATATTATTGAGGATTTCAAATAACTTTTGCTTAGGTGAGTGACATTTACTATAGTCAAAGAATTCAAATAATAATTAATTCATTGAAAAGCAACAATACATACTGACATAAATAATATGTTTATGAAAAAAATAGCTGTATGTCCCAAAGCAAAACAGCTCAGTGGGAAGGGTGGCATCATTTTCTAGTTTTGCAAATATGACTTCATAGAAGACAACAGGATTCTCCTACCTGCTTCTGTACCAGTGTCTTGTGATATCGCATGTTATGTATCTGCTGGAAGCCTCCACTATTCACTCTTGAGAGAAAAAGGCAAATAGCATCTTAGTATTATTACAAAAATAGTTTTGGCTTACCAGAGTCCCCTGAGAGGGCGTCAGAGGCATTCAGATGTCCTCAGAACACACTTTGGGAACTGCTACTCCAGAGAAGTCCTCATGCTTCTTTCCCAACAGATGTGTACAAACATGTCCACAGTGGTATTATTTATAACCAAGAAAACCCCAGCCTAAATGTTTATAAATAGTAGAATCGATAAATTGTGGTATACTCACAGTTATCAATGAACCTCACAAACAATATTTTATAAAAATAATAAAATGTGACTTCATATTTATAGTGTTTAAAAACACATTAAGTATAGTATTTAGGGGTAGAAATATGTGGTAAACCTTAAAGAAGAGCAAAGATAGTGGCTGTCTCTAGGGGAGAGGGGAAGGAGAACATGGCTGAGGGATATAGATGAAGAGGTAGAGATATTTGTTTCAGTTATAATGGGCTAATTATGCTCCAGCAACAAACAACACCTGAAGTCACAATGGCTCAAATACAGCAAAGGTGTGCTGTGGGCAAGCTAATAGGGCCTCCATCAGTTGTATGTCTCTAGTAGTGTGAGAGGGGAGGGAACATGGCAAATCATACACTGGTTCTTTTTTCCCCCCAAATTCACAGTTTATTTTTTTCCATTTTTATTAAGGTATTACATGTGTACATATCTTCCCATTGCCCCCCCTCCCCCACTGCCATACATGCCCTCACCCCCCAGTGTCTTGTGTCCACTGGGTATGCTTATATGCATGCATACAAGTCCTTTGGTTGATCTCTTACCTTCCTCACCTCTCTCTAACCTCCCTGCATAATTTGACAGTCTGATGCTTTACTGCCTCTGTATTTATCTTTTTGTTAATCAGTTTATAATATTCTTTATTATCCACAAATGAGTGAGATCATGTGATACATTTCTTTCATTGACTGGCTTATTTCACTTAGCATAATGCTCTCCACTTCCATCCAGGTTGCTGCAAATGGTAAGAATTCCTTCTTTTTTATGGCAGCATAGTATTTCATTGTATAAATGTACCATAGTTTTCTGATCCAGTCATCTGCTGACAGGCAGCTAGGCTGTTTCCAAATCTTAGCTATTGTAAATTGTGCTGCTATGAACATAGTGGTGCATATATCCTTCCTGATTGGTGTTTCTAGTTTCTTAGGAACCCTCATGCACTGCTGGTGGGAGTGCAGACTGGTGCAGCCACTGTGGAGAACAGTATGGAGTTTCCTCAAAAAACTAAAAATGGAGCTCCCATTTGACCCAGTAATCCCACTCCTAGGAACATACACTGGTTCTTAAAGGCCATCCAGAAGCGCCACTTTTTTGCTTTTGCTTACCCCATTCTATTGGCCAGAGCAAGTCACATGGCCATGTGTAACTTCAAGGGAGTGAGGAAGTCCAACCTGATCATGTCCCTAGAAGGATAGAAGGAGGGAAACTAACTAGGGTCATTTGATATTGTTCTACTTCCCAAGTAGAGTGGTGGGTTTGCTTACTTATTATATGCTATATGTTTATAGATAAATAAATGTATGCTAATTATATATTATCTATATATGTACCTTATTTAAATATATACATTAGGTATAAATTATTGGAATGAAAGAAAGAAAAGAAAGGGGGGGGAGAACAGGCCCTTAAATATGCTGAACAAATTCATGTATTTGTATTTAAAAAGGTGAGAGCTGAATTGAGAAACATTTGGAATTCTTTGAGCAGCGGTCTTTAAACTGGGGTATGCATATTCCCAGGATCCATGAAGACACTCTAAAGGGTTGTAATGCAGAAATCCTAAAGAAATCAATTTATAGATGCTCACAGACAGATGTCCTCTTTACTAAAACCGGTCTCCCTGGCACACTCACCTGTGCGAGCTGTTCTCATTTCCTCTTTAATAAATGCCCCTTTCTCGTGTGTTTCAGAAGAAATATGTGGCCCATTCTGTCATCTTGTTTTTTGTAAAAATCTCCAGACTCCATAGAGAGAGTTTAAAGTTCTTGGTTCTAGTCAAGAAAGTAAAATATTCTAAAGATTGGATTACAAATCCTTTTGCAAGTCAGATAGTATCTTATCATTTTAGCAAAGGTACAGGAGAAACTAATGAACTTTCAATATCCGAGGGTAAATCACTAATAACCTTGTTATCATGTGTGACTTTTGTTCAAAGAGTCAAATAATATCACTACAATAAATCCCTTTATTTTGAGCAAGTTTTCTTAGCACATGTTTTTTAAAATGAAAATTAAAGGTAGAATTGGTGCTGAACCTAGAGAAAGTAATAGCCAAACATACAAAAAAAAAAAAAAAAAAAAGGAACCAATTATATAATGCTGAAAGGCATTCCAAGAAAATGTTACTTTTTTATTATAATCATATCAGATGGTTAAATAAATGTGTTGATATATCTGTGTTATTTTGATGAATTGTGTGTTACTACCAATTGTAATAACAACTAGTTCCAGATGAAAGTCTTTTCACACTATAAACTCATGCTGTAAAATAGGACTTTATGCAATGATGGACATGTTTTCTATTTGTCTGTCAATATGTTCCATAAGCCACATGTTGCTATTTAGAACTTGAAATGTAGCTAGCGTGAATGAGGAACTGAATTTTAAATTTTATTTAATTAAAAATATTAAATATTCATATGTGTCTATAGATTAGACAGCACAGCTTTAGAGCTTTATGGCCACAGAAATGGAAGGAAAATTGAATGTGTGTGCACTTTTTAAAAACTATATTTTTTATTGATTTCAGCAATGATAGAGAATCATTGATTGGAAATCAAGCCTGCAATCTGGGCATGATCTCCTGGTTCACAGGTTGATGCTCAACCACTCAGCCACACTGGCCAGGATGATGTATATACACTTTTAAAAGAACTATGATAAAACAATTAATAAAAAATTTTCATCATAAATTATATTAACCTATATAATAAAAGAGAAACATGCAAATTTGACCATACCTTTGCTCCTGATTGGCTATGCTACCAGCCAATCAGGAGTGAGGACAGGGCCAAGTGGCCGGGCCCCGGGGGTGGATATGAAACGGTGGCAGTAGCGAGCGCCCAACCCCCCGGGCAGCAGTGGTGGTCGCAGGCAGCCAGGGTTAAGCTGAGCAGGGCGATGGCTGGGTGTCTAAAGCTTCTGGGGAGGCTGGGGGTGAGTCATCAGTTGGACATCCCCTAAGGGCTCCCAGTATGTGAGAGGGGGCAGGTTGGGTTGAGGGACCACCCACCCCCAGTGTACAAATTTCGTGCACTGGGCCCCTAGTCTTATCTAATAAAAGAATAATATGCAAATTAATCACCACTCTGCTACATCCACAAGCCACGCCCACCAGCTAATCAGGAGTGAGTATGCAAATTAACCCAACAAAGATGGCTGTGGCCATGGAGAGAGCAGGAGGCTTGGGTTTCCCCAGCAATGGAGAAGCCAACCTTTCCGTACATTCTGGCCACCCCAGGCCTCCTCTACAAAGTTTCAATTATAGAAGATAAATAAATTAATTAATCCCAACAAAAATGGCAGCAGTCACGAAGATGGAGAAAGCAGGAGGTGTGAGTCACCCCCAGTGATGGAGGAAGCCAAGCTTCCCAAGCCTTGGCCTGCCGTGGTCTCTACTCAAGGCTATAAAGTTTCAATTATAGAAGATAAATAAATTCCTGATACAAGAGCATCCGCTTGGGTCACCAGGGGGCATGGCTGGCCTGCAAACCATCACAGGCTCCTTGCTCAGGCCACCCCACATCCCAAAGGAACCCTCACCCTGATCTGGGACACCCTTTAGGGCAAACCAGCCAGCCTCCTCCCATGCACCAGGCCTCTATCCTATCTAATAAAAGAGTAATATGCAAATTGACCATCACTCCAACACACAAGATGGCTGCCCCTATGTGGTCAAAGATCCTGCCCCCATGTGGACACAAGATGACCACCACAAGACGGCCAGCAAGGGAGGGCAGTTGGAAGGAACCAACCCTGCAAGGGAGGGCAGTAGGGGGTTACCCAGGCCTGAAGCAAGAGCAGTTAGGAGTAAACAGGCTGGCAGGGGAGCAGTTAAGCATCAATCAGGCTGGCAGGGGAGTAGTTAAGGGTGATCAGGCTGGCAAGCAGAAGCAGGCAAGGGCACTCAGGAAGGCAGGCAAGAAAGCAGTTGGGAGCCAGCAGTCCTGGATTGTGAGAGGGCTGTCCGACTGCCTGTTTAGGCCCAATCCTACCTGGATCAGGCATAAATGGGCAGCTGGACATCCCTCGAGGGATCCCAGATTGGAGAGGGTGCAGGCTGGACTGAGAGACACACCCTCGTGTACGAATTTTGTGCGCCAGTCCTCTAATTTTAAGATAAACATTTAGACAAAGAAAATGAAAATTCAAAGTCACAGAGAAAAAGGAGTAATGTGATATTTGCATTTTTTAAAGAACAGCACATTCATGGTATTTTAAAAAGGATGATGGAGGATATCAATTGCTATAACACTTGAATTCTATGTTTAAACAGTTAAAATATTTTAAATTTACAATGAAATTTAGTCTCTTGCAGCTGTTTAGACTTAAGATGAAAAATATAAACTTAAGATGAAAATTTTTAGATCTGAACACAAAAATGTTTGAGAAAAGTGCATAATATTTCAAACATGTTTTGAGGGTAATGCAAGCAAACTGCTTGAAAAACCCCTGAATTTTATGGCATTCACTGTTCCTTTCAACTCTTTGGACTTTGTGGATGTGGTCTAAGAGGCCACTCTAGTGGATAGACACTAAATATCATGGGGGAGCACCCTCAAGTGTAAAGGTTCACTTACAAACAAAATTTTAACAAAAACAAAATCCAAACAAACAAACTACACCTCTCTCTCTCTCTCTCTCTCTCTCTCTCTCTCTCTCTCTCTCTCTCTCTCAAACACACACACACAGCCCTCCAACAGACGCTCTGTCCCATTCTACACTGGTGATCCTAGTAAAGGGGATTCATAAACCACTTTTTCGAGAAACATGAGCTTTGTTAGTAATGTTCAGTGGTCTGGCCAGTGAGAAATCTCTGGACATCAGGGTAGCCTCAGCGAAGATCATTCAAGATAAAAAATTGCATATGAAGTTGTTTGCATTGCCACAGTATAAATCCCCTTGGCCTGAGCAGTCTGCGACACACACAAAGGTCTTACATGGGAGTTTGGTTTTGATGGAGTTCACGACAAGGCCCTGAGTTCCACATCTGAGTGCAGACCTGGGACAGCACACATAGATGACAAAGTGACTCAAACTAAAAGAATCCAATGGAAGCAGAAACTAGGAGCCAGAGGTGATCCCAGGAACACAAGTCCACTCTCACCTGCCCCAGCAGGAATATGCAGACACCTGGGCACATTAGCCCTTCCATGGAAGTGGACTTGTGTTTTGCAAGGCTGGGTGATCTCAACTTGAGTATACACATTCTAGCATAGCTTCCTTGTAGTGTTGCTCAACTTGTGTATTAGGAATAGCTCTGCCCATTCCCAGCGATAGCAAGAGGGTAGGAGAGACAGAGGAGATAGAGAGCAGGCAGGTCTCTAAATGACCTCAAGTCACCACAAACACAACCCACTCAGGTGCTGAAGGGAATGGGAAAATACTCCTATGGCCCAGTGAGTGCTTCCAATAAAGGGGAGGGCTGACAGCCAGGCAGGAGGCGGGTCATCCTGACAGCAAGTGGCTAAGAGAGCATTGAGATGTTGTGGAAACTGGGATTCCAGATTGGCACCTCTGAGTCAGCTTCTGATTGGTGAAGGACACAGGTCCCCCTTTTCTAAGGTTTTCCCTTCCCCACTGGGCCCTGCTCAAGTCAGGGGCCTGGAGGGGCTAGAGCTCAGCACTGACCCTTGGGGCCTTGGAACTATTTCCAAGGCTGGCTTCAGATACTTATCAGCTGGTTCTTGCACAAGGCCTAGGCTGAGATTGCAGCAGAGATGTGAAAAATGCTAGGGAAGCCAAAACAACTTTCTTTAAATAGTGCTCAGGCAATAAGGAGGGTGCTTACACTCCACCTTGGCCTTGTGAAGGAAAATGCAAACATTAGCCCAGAATTGGAGAAGGAAGAGGCACGGTAGAGAAGGTGACGCAAGAGACGCCAACACACAGGGAATGCAAAGGAAGGCAGGATCTGCAGGTTTTCTTTTCTTTGAATGTTATCTCTGAATGCCCCAGAGCCTGGTGTCACATCACACAGTGAATGCCCAGAGAAAGCTACAGGAGGTGAGAGCCAACAGCAGTGTGATGACCACTGCCAGAGAGTCCTGGAGATTTTAAGCTATAATGAGGAAGAGAGAGACAATTGTGCATTTAATAAACATTGACATTGAATCCAGGGGTAGGATAGGGGGTGGGAATCCATAAAGATCAATCATTCTCAATCTTTATTGCAATGCAACTCACATTGTCATCACCTGCATGACTCACTCCTATGGGTCTTCCCACATTTTGACACAATTGTCAAATTTGTGTGGAATTCCTGGCTCCCTAGGCCTAACTCCATTGCTTCCTCTCCAGTTTAGGAGCACAGGAGGAATGCACATAAGAGTACTGTCATTATAAAGTAACCTGGAATTGCTGTAATTCAGCAGTCGCCAACCTTTCAAACCTCATGGACCACCAATGGTCCGCGGACCATTGGTTGGTGATCTCTGCTCTAATTCATTAAAACAATAAATTCTCTGCAAAATTAAGAATGAGATGAGGTACCCCTTTTATCAGTTCCATTAGTTTGACTCCAGCTACAGCCCCTCTATTGCAAGGACAAGGAAGGCCTTCTCTCTTTCCCAAGGTCACTGTCCTGCGATGAACCAAAGAAGTCCAGAGGTGTTCTGATCTGGATGCTTATCTGAAACCTGGAGCCACCTCAGAGGCATGTCTTGAGGTTAGGGAGCTCCTCAGTCACTGCCAAATGCAGGGGTCTTGGATTGCTGCTAAAGTCAGAGGGGCCAGAGTCTGAACAACCAGCTCCCACTATTGTAGTTGCTGCCAGTTTGTAATTCCATGACTCCGTTTGAGCCCCAGAGCCTGTCCTGGTTGCTCCCCTACCTCAGGCTGGAACTCCTCTTGTTGCTAATCCTGGGGTTAGTGGCATAGCCATTAGCCCTGGTGCAGGTCCCACTGGCAATTGTCCCTTGAGAACAAGACAGGACAATCCCTGCTCCCTTCAATGCTATGCTCAGCTAAGGGCTGCTGCCCAGCTGGAGCCACAGGAAGTCACTTCTCCTGGGCCCAGGGGTGCTGAGAAGAGCATGTGGGGACAGGTTCCCATGTCTGCCCTTGGGTGCCTGAGGGCCACAGTTCCCTTCTTTCTCTGCATTTCTATACCCAGTTCTTATCACTGAATAGGTGATATGTCTTCAAGGACATAAACTCCTTTGGGTTTCTCAGTAACAGAGTCCTTGGATCCGTCTCACAGCCAAGGATTTGAACTCAGTCTTTGAACTTGACTGCTGAACTTGAAGGGGGTGGGCCCTTAGTATCAACATCTCCTCAGTCCCAAACCAAGCCAAGCTCTGGAACTGTCCCTCATGCCATTCTCAGGGGACCATGTTGCAGTGTTAACATCCTGTGACATCAACCATCAGCATTGGCTGCAGGTTGTGTTAGAGTTCCACTAACTGCTGTAACAAATTAAACTCTGATTTAAATGGTTTCACACATTAGAAGTTCACTTATCAGTCACAGAAGAGCCCAATGCTAGATTCCTAGTCAGCAAGTGGCTTTTTGTCATGTGGCTACTTCCACTGTGTGGCTGTTTCAGTCTCTGGACCTGGAAATTCTCTACATCTAATTGACAAATGTAGAGAAGTCCCTCTTCTTCCTCCTCCTCTTTCTCCTCCTCCTCTTCTTTTCTTCTTCTTCTTTGTTGTGGTAAAATATACATAAAATTGACAATTTTAATAGCTTTTAAGTGTACAGTTCAGTGACACCAAGCACATTTACATTGTGCAACCCTCACCAACATCCATCTCCAGAACTTTCATTTTCCAAACTGAAACGCTGAACCCATTAAACACTAACTTCCCACCATCCCCTACCCAGCCCCTGGCAACCACCATTCTGCTTTCTTTCTCTATGAATTTGGCTACTCCAGCTACCTCCTATAGGTGGAATACTTGTTTTTTGCAATTGACTCATTTCACTTTGCATAATGTCTTCAAGGTTCATCCATGTTGCAGTATTTGTGAGAATTTAATTTATTTTTAAGGCTGAATAATATTTCATTGTATGTGTAGACAATATTTTGTTAATCCATTAATCTGTCAGTAAATGCTTGGGTTGTTTCTACCTTTTAGCTATCCACACCCTTCTCCTAGTCATTTTGACCTGCAAATGACACATCATGTCTGATCACACTCTGTAGGATAAGCTCCTGCATGGCCCCACCTACATGCAAGAGGAGCCAGGAGATGGAATCCTGTCTGGACAGCCACTTCAGTCTATGGAAAGTGAAGCACAATTTGTTGGTGGACAACTAGCTCTCTCTGCCACCACCCACCTTTGAATTTCCTGTAATAGTTATTTACTGTGCATAGCCCAAGAAAAATGTCTTTGCCCACCAGTTTCATTCCTAATAGGACAAAGGTTTTCATATATAAATGAACTATTAGTAAATGACTATACATAACATTTGTGTACTCTTTTGTGTACTCCTTTCCATATGGAGTAGTAGTTCAAGTTCTGATTCTGTCTTTGTGGCTTTCTCACTGGGTGGTGTTTGTAGAGCACTTAGAGCTTCAATAAATTCAGTAAATAGTGATTATTAATCTCACAGAAACAAGGTCTGCATATTTCCTCATTTGTATAGATGAGGGTATTGAACCTCAGAAAGATTAATTAATTTGTTCAAAGTTACCCTGATCATAAATGGTGACTCCATCTCTATGTCTACTCCCCTCTCCTAGGGAGCTATCATCATGGTTTCGAAAAGTAACTTTGATGTCCTTCAAAAGACACTTTGAGCCCCCCAACCAAACTCAGGCCCCTGAATGCCCTCCTTGTACAAGAGGTGGGGGACTGTCCTCTCCAGGGTCCGAGCTGAGTCCCACCAGAGAATGTGGTAAGGGAGGGAGAAGAGGTCCTGTCATTCAGGAGCTTGTCCTGTGCTCCTGGTCACAGGAACTTCCAAGGACCTGTTGCAAAGCAAAGCAAGACAAACAAGCAAGCAAGCAAGCAAGCAAACAAACAAAAAACCTTTGCTGCCGCCTCCACTGTCCAACAATGTTCATGAAGCCCTCCTTTGTTCCAGGCCCTGGGGCTGTAAGTAAGAATAAAAAACAACCCCTCCCCTCCATAGAATGCATCATCCAACTAGTGAGATTCGTGAACAAATACTCTCATATAATGTGATAAAAAATATAGAGTGATGTACAAAGTGCTATGGAAATCTGAATAAAGAAGTAATTAATTTTGCCTAACATGTTTTGGCAAGCTGCAACGAGAAGGTGACATGTGAGCTGGGTGTAGACAGCTAAGAGAGGATCGGAGGAGAGCTATTTTAGATAGAAGAAACAACAAAGTTTCAAAGGAATCAAAGAGTATGGTTGTTTGAGGATAAAGAGTAGGTACAATGAGGGCAATGTGTGGGTGGATATAGGGTGGGGAAGAGATGGGGTGGGGGCAGAGGTAAAGGGTCATGATTCTGCAAATGAGATGGGAGATTCCCTCCTCCCCCCTTTTTAAGAAAAAATATTTTTAAAATTATAATTGACAGATAATATTATATTACTTGCTGGTATACAGCATAGTAATTAGACGTATATGTTAGAAGGTTAATTAGACATATATATATATAATTAATCCTATTTCATAAAGAGGGAATATGCTAATTGACTGTCATATCCTCACAAAGATGGCTGTGCCCATAGCCAATAAGGAGGGAATACACTAATTGACTGACCCCCTTCAAAGATGGCGGCACCCACAGCCACAAGATGGCGGCACCCAATCCCCTCAGCCCCTCCGGAGTGGCAGGCGGGCACCTGCCTCTGAAGTCCCCAAGTCCTCTCAGCCCCCCAGCCACCCAGGGCCAGCCCAAGGGGCCAGCAAACCTTAGATCTCGGCTGCCCAGCTGCCTAGGGCCACTTGAGGCTCAGGTAATCAGGGCCAGCCTAGGCTTGTGCTGCCCACAGTGGCAGCAGCGGAGGTCTGATGGGGGTGTCGCCTTCCTCTGATTGCCGGATCGCCTCCTGCCCTTGAGGGTTCCCAGACTGTGAGAGGGGGCAGGCCTGGCTGAGGGAACCTCCCCCGCACCCAATCCGGTGCATGAATTTTCATGCACCAGACCTCAAGTTATATATAATAGTGATTAGATATTTATAATTATAAAGAGACAAGGAGATTATTATTTTTTTAATTTTATTGATATTTTACAGAGAGGAAGGGAGAAGGATAGAGAGTTAGAAACATTGATAAGAGAGAGACATCAATCAGCTGCCTCTTGCACACCTCCTCCTGGGGATGTGCCTATAACCAAGGTATACACCCTTGACCAGAATCGAACCTGTGACCCTTTAGTCCACAGGCCGATGCTCTAGCCACTGAGCTAAACCGGTTAGGGCGACAAGGAGATTATTAATTGGGGGCCAATACAACCAGAACCGTCTAACACAAAGCTTCCTCTGGCTGGGGTAAACATAGGGAAACTGATTTGCCCACTTTATTTTAACCCCACTCATTCCTACAGGGCAGAACCATCCCAGCCATCTTGGGGTCACCACTGATGCCACGTAACTCTAGGCAAAGTTCAGAAAAGAGACCACCTGAGGACATCATATTCTTACAATGACACTTTCCTCTTTGTAGGTGTTGAGGGACTTGTGATAGACTTTCCTCTTTTTAGCATATAGGGTCAGACTAAGCTGAACCCCAGGTTGGTTATCTGGAAGCCAGGGTCTCTATCTGACACCTTCAAAAACAGAATTGAAGCGGTGTGTGTGTGTGTGTGTGTGTGTGTGTGTGTGTGTGTCTGTGTGTGTGCATGGCAGTACCACGGCCCTCTTCACTGAAAACTTGGGTTCTCTCCACATGGACATGGGCGGGCCTGGATTGGAAGTTAACGCCTCATCTCTGTGTGGCTTCAGGAGACATTAACCTCTCTATTAGCTTTATTATCTGAAAAACACCTCACAGGGTGTCTGTTCTGATTAAATAACAGCTAAATGTAGATCTCCTTCCCTTGACTCTAGAGACTGTTAAATTTACAATATTGTGGCTGGTATATTCTCAGTCAGGTACTCTGGGCATTCATGTGCCACACTCTTCAGGCTTTGCCTGCCCGGAGCTCAGGAACATGCAAAGGAGCTTACCTCAAGCTGCTGAAAGTCATTCTTTGGTACTTTTCCTCCAGGCCCTTTGATTTAATGTCACTTAAGCCAGCAGAAGTGTGGCAAAGGTCAAATTGTGTCACAGTTGATCCCTCTACGTGGGATGTCACTTGTGGTACATGCTCCCAAGAATTGCTGATGACAACTTTATAAGTTGGATTATTTTAAATGAAGGGGAGTTTATTGTTTAGAAGGGCTATGTGGCCAATCCTTTATATATATACTAGGGGCCCAGTGCATAAAATTCGTGCATAGGGGATGGGTGATCCCTCAGCCTAACCTGCCCCCTCACACATACTGGGAGCCCTCAGGGGATGTCCTACTGACGACTCATCCCCAGCCTACCCAAGGCCTAAAGCCCTGGTTGCCTTGGCCCCACCCTCTCAAGGCCCAGGCAGCCTCAGCCCCACCCCAGCTCCTGATTGGCTGGTGAGCGTGGCTTGTGGGTGTAGTGAAGGTATTGTCAATTTGCATGTTACTCTATTAGCTAGGATTATTGATTTCAGAGAGAAAGGGAGAGAAATAGCTGGATAGAAACATCAATGATGAGAGAGAATCATTGATTGGCTGCCTTTTGCATGCCCTCTACTGGGTGTGTGTGGGGGGGGGGGTGGTGGGAGCTAGAGTCTTCAACCTGGGCATGTGCCCTTGGCCAGAATCAAACCTGGGACTCTTTATTCTACAAGTCGACGCTCTATCCACTGAGCTGAGCTGGCTAGGGCCCAATCCTTTTAAAAAGTAATTCTCTTGTATTGTGATTTTTTTTTCTGATCTAGATATTGAGAAAGAGGATGTGCTCACTTATGATTGAATACAGTTGTGCTACGATGCATAGTTTGTGATTAAAGTCAGAACACACCACTGATTTTTTAATCAGTAAGTGAAAAACTTTTTGTGAATCAATTTATCTAACAAACATTTGCCGAGAATCCACCTATGCCAACTCTGAAGGCACAGTGATGAAGAGGACATGCTTCCTGATTCCAAGGACCTCACAGTCTAGGGGCGACAGGCAGGTACGTAGCTCCCTATAGCATAGCATCCCAGTGCTGTGCATTGTGTAAAATGTGATTAATTCTAACCTGTTCATGTCTAATCAAGATACTGGTCTGTCTGGCTTCTCCTTCTGCAAACTGGTCCTCAATGGGATCCAGGTCTATTATGAAAATCACACAATATCATTCTGAACCATAAATGACACTGTCAGTTTGACACAAAAACCTAGTCAGGTAAAATAATTCCGAGTCTCCCACCAACCTGTGTCACTATATTGACAAAAGTTCTAATTATTTTTCTCCTCTCCAATTTTGTTCTTATCTTCAGAATGACTTTTTACAATAATGTGCTGGCTTCCTTAATTCCTCTGATCCTGCCAGGTCTGGGGTTGTGGTGGTGTTCAGTGGGGGTCAGGCAGCTGAAGCATTCAAAAGTCAAGGCAAAGCCCATGATTTGGTTTCATAAGAATCCATGAGTCTAAGCTGATGGCATACCTCAGCACAGCAAACGTTTTGAGAACTAGAATTTATTTTGAAGGAGTGGAGTTGAGGAAATTAAAAAATGACATTGGTAAGCCTAAGGAAAAAAGGGTCTTTTGATGAAAGTTACGGAAAAGGATTTTCGAATAAAAACAATGAGGAGTTTATTGTAGTTGGATCCATCTAATACTTTGGAGGCAGTAGGCTTCTGGTGTGGACAGAGGCCAGGCAATGGTGTGATGACAGTCATGGCTTCATCAACCAGGTGGAAGGTTAAATCAGATGAACTCAGCTGTTTGTGCTGAACCTAAGTCCAGGCTCTGCTTTCAGCTCATGGAACAAACCAAACCTGAGCCAGCAATACCACCTCACCTGGACATATTATCATTGCTAAGCTGGAAAGAGGAAGCAATTATCAGAGCCCCCTCTGACCACTGTGAATGAACCTCAGACCCCTAGCCTTGTAGCTTAAAGATGAGTGAGCACAGTTTTGGGAGTTGGGCCTCTAGATACATCAACTCTATCTGCTGACTTGGAAGTTCCTTCAAGCCCCAATATTGGAGACCAGCAAGACCTGTTTGTCTTGTTCTAATTATTATTGAGATGACTATTTGGCTCATTCTTGAGCAAAGCTTGAATCAAGTCAGACCTGTTAATTGAATCAAGATTATATAATCATATCTGGGCATTTAAATGCAAACCAATTATGTTGGAGCCTAAACATCTTATACACAAGGAGGGAGTTTTAGTGTTTGGAATGTACTAGTGTGCTAATACACAAAGCCTAACCTTTAAAGTGGAGGGTGGAGCACTCCAGGGCACTCCTGTTTCGATGAAGTTGTTGTAATGGTTATTGCTCTGGGCACATTCTGGGAAGATGATGGAAACAACTCAAGCAAGTATGACATCAATGTTACCCCAGTGCATTGAACCCATTACATTTGGAACATGTCTCTTCGTAGCATTTGGCTTGGTTTATAAAAGTGTTATCAGAATCTGTAAGAAGCATTTGCAAGGAGGACTCCCTCGATTTTTCTGGTTATCACGATTCCCTCCTCCTTTCCCTTGACAAATATATGCTACAGGCCATGAGTAGGCATTTAATTCTTCACTTGGACCTCTTCTAGTTTCCAGTCTTAGCTCCAATGCCTCAATTCTTGCACTACAAAGAGAGGAAATCAGGCGGGAGGGATGCAGTGGAGAAGTCATTGAGGAGTTGATATGGAGACTAGCAACATAACACAACATATCAGGAACAAGGCACCAGACTCAGGTTTGATGTTTGTCCCTAAACTCTCTAAGACCCATCTAGGCTGCCCAGCTTCAGGGGGGTGTCTAGCCTGCAGGCTTCCTGTATATTCTGCCCTCACTGCTTGGAAGGTGACAGACCAAATGCCCAGTCTCTGTCTGTGTTGAGAACTGACCTGGCAGGCCTTGTAGAGATATCCCAGCCTGAAAAATAACCAGATGGCATTGCTGGAGATGGCATGATCCCAGAGAAAGCACTTTCTGTTCTCACACTTTGTCTATGTCTCTGACATGAGACCATGAGGAACCTCTGAAAAGGGACATTCTAGGGAAGAGTTTCATCTTCACCACCATCCTGTATAGGGAAGCCTTGCAAACTCAGAATTTCAAGAAGTCAAGGAGAGGCAGCTAACTGGAGGTAGGATCCTTGGGATAAGTTTCATTGTAAACACGTGGCTGAAATGTGTCATAGGTAGGCAAGCATAATAGTGTGCCCAGAACACAACCTCTGGACAAAGGTCACTGACTTCATCAAAGCCAATGAAACAGCAGGCTGGTTTTCTTCAAATAGGCTTAATTAGATCCACAGAGGACTAATCTTAAGCTTGATCTTCTATAACTTATCTTCTGCTTTTTTTTTTTTTTTGCCAGGAATTCTATTAAATGAGTCTATCTGGAACTGAAGGTGTAGCTTTTGAAGGTTAACTGTGAAGCTCATGTTTATCCAGGTCAGCCTTTCAGCCCCTTCCTCCCAGGGCATCTGTGACACAGGTAAGCCCATGACATCGGGCAGGGCTGGCAGGAGTATTAAATTGAGTTGGGAATGTGGGTATTAATACATTAGAATAAATATGAGAAACCATCCAAACCAATCCTGACACCATGGGCACTCAACCCTTAAAAAACAATCAAGATAAGAACATGGTCTCACCACTGAGAGAGGAGTACTCTCTGGTGTATAAGAGGACAGCTCAGCGGGGCCCAGCTCATTCTCTTGATGGGCTTCCATAAACACCACTCTGGAGACCAGGTGTGCAAAGGGGGAAAGGAAGCGCCATGCTTGCCCTGAGCTCTGGGATGGTGGCTGTAAGCCCCCAGGAGGCCTGTGGAGCTGAATGGTGGAGAGGAAAAAAAACAAAGCTGGAGGACTCACACCACCTGATATCAATACTTATTATGAACCTACTGTAATCGGGATAAAGTGTTATTTAGGTAAGGTTATACAAGTAGATCAATTGAACAGAACAGAGAGTGCAGAGATACAGCCACACATACACATTTTATTGATTTTTAACAAAGGCATCATGGATTTTCAATGGGGGAAGAAAAATCTTTTCAATAAATGGTTCTGAAAATAACTGGATAAACTAAACTGGATATAATGAATCTCAATCACTACTTCATACCAATCATACATTTTAATTTAAGATGGAACCTAGATGTTTATGTAAAAGCCAAAATTCTAATTGAGCTTCAAAAGAAAACTTAAAAGACTATATTCCTGAGATTAAGCCAAATTTTATTAGATGGGACATGGAAAATAATAGTTGTAAAAGAAAAAGGAAAGATAAATTAGACTTCATAAAATTTAAATTTTATGCCTATTAAAGGGAACCATTAAGAAAATAAATAGGCAAGCTACAGACTAGGAAAAATATTCACAATGCATGTATCTGACAAAGATTTATATTCAGAATATATGGAGAATTCTCCCAGATCAATAACAAAGATAAACAGCACAATTTTTAAAAGATGGGCAAAATATTTAAACAGACAATTTATCAAAGAAGATATATGAATGGCAAATGAGTACATGAAAAGGTGCTTAATAATACTAGTCATCAGGGAAAGACACATTAAAATCACAATGTGATACCATATCAAACCCACTGAAACAGCTAAAATTAAAAGTCTCCAATGTTGGTGAGGATGTGGAGCAATGTGATTTTTCTTACATCACTGGTTATAAAAAGCATGCATTGAAAAACCATTTAATAATCTCTCTATATAAAAGCCTAAGCAACTGTTATGACCAAACAACTAGAATGACCAGTTGACCAGTCACTATGATGCACACTGAGCACCAGGGGGAAGTGCACTCCCACAGCCAACCTCCCTCGGCCCCTCCTTCTCCCCCTGGCAGCTGCGTCCCCTCCATCAAGAGGCTGGCCAGCCAACCTCCCGCAGTCCCTCCCCCGAGGCCCCGATCTGGGGACAGGGGGCAGGCCAACCTCTTGCAGTCCCTTCCCTGGCCGGTGCCCACGATGGCCAAGATCAGGGGGGCCAGCTGGACAACCTCCTGGGGTCACTCCCCCCAGCCAGCTGGACCCTGGATAGGCCTTGATCGCTGGCCATGCATGAATTTGTGCATCGGGCTGCTAGGCTTTCATAAAATTAAACATAATCCTACTATTATTGATTGAATACCTGTGTCCCCCAAAATTTATATTTTGAAAATCCCTAGTGTGTTAGTATAGGGAGGTGGGGTTCTGGGAAGATGATTAGGTCATAAGGGTGGAGTACTCATGAATGGAATTAGTGCACTTATAAAAGAGATCCCAGAGAACTCCCACACCCCTTCGACAGTGAGAAGATAGCCATCTGTAAAACAGGAATCCTGCCCATACCAGACACTAAATCTGCTGGTGACTTGATCATAGATTTCCTAGTTTCCTAAAGTGTGAGAAATAAGTTTCTGTTGTTTATAAGCTACTCAGTTATGTATTCTACTAGGGGCCCTGTGCACGAAATTTGTGCACTGGGGGTGGGTGATCCTCAACCCAACCTGCCCCCTCTCACATACTGGGAGCCCTCAGGGGATGTCCAACTGATGGCTCACCCCCAGCCTGCCCAAGGCCTAAAGCCAGGCCTTGGGCACCCAGCCATCGCCCTGCTCAGCTCAGCCCCAGCTGCCTACGACCACCTGGCCCCGGGTGTTGGGTGCTCGCTGCCACTTTCGTTCACAGTGCCCGGGGGCTGGGCGCTCCCTGCCGCCACCACCACCACTGCTGCTGCCACCGCCGCTGTTTCCCCACACAGTACCCGGGCTGGGTGCTCACCGCCACTGCCGTTTCATCTCCATCCCGGGGGCCCGGCACTCGTGCCACTTGGCCCTGCACCCGCTCCTGATTGGCTGGTAGCATAGCCAATCAGGAGCAAAGGTACAGTCAAATTTGCCTGTTTCTCTTTTATTATATAGGATTATAGCAGCTACTAGAATGGACTGAGATGCTTAACCTATAACAAGCCAGAAATTCCAGAGAATTTATACCCCCAATTTTCCAGGCCACAGAGCACCTCTTCACCATAGCTACTCAGGTGGGACAACTTTGAGGTGACTGTCCTACTAGACTTCAGAGTTGTCCAGTGGGATTAAGCTCCAGCTGTGCTTGAAAAGTTCCTTTCATGGATGTTTCTGACTCTAGACTTCTTCTTGAGTCTGGTTGGTCTCCTCTAATAATGGTACACAGGGAATCTAATCTAAGGGTTTTCTCGTGTCCATGTAAGCCAACACAACCACAAACGGACCCTTCAACCATGGATCACACTACTAGAAAGTGGAGATGCCCATGTAGGTTCCACACCATCACACTGCTCATCCTGGCACACAGCACAGTGCCAGGCCTGGGGAGACACTTAGTGTTTGTGGAACATATAAATGTGGATAATGGCATGCCATCTCATGTTCTTGAGAAGTATTAGTACTTTGGGGAGATTTTTCCCTTCAGGTTCATGCTTTAAGTATAGCCTGGCCAATGCCCTCAGGAATGGTCTTTTCTCCTAGTCCACACACCAGAAAGAACTACCTGTTGGGTGTGTATAAAAAGTCTTGAGTGTTATGACTGGGTACAGCCACCTTAAGAAAGCTAAGTCGTCATGTGAACGAAAAGTCATGGAAATGTGCCCTCCTGAAAATTCACCCCAAAGAAAACATATATACTCACATAAAAGAGATCGTTACAATGATGGGGATTAGAAAAGAATTTGGGTGAGGGTGAGAGATTCCTTAACATAACACAGAAGAGCAGACTCCGAGTTCTCCTTGGACCCTCTGTGATGTTCAGCCTGAGAAAGAGGAAGACGCCGCAGAGGAGATGGCAGAGTGGAGTGGGGCTGGAGTGGTCAGGGCAAGCCAAGCATCCTGTGTTGGAATTTTCTTCTATGACAGCTTAAATCCTCACTTTATAAACAGACTTTCAAATTAAAGTAGAATGCATAATAAACTGCACAAACCAGAGATAAACTATATGGCATATTTTTCAAAGTAAACACATCTGTGTAACCATCTCACAGATCAAGATATAGGACATTATCTGAACCCCAAAGCCGCTCTTGTTCCCCTTTTCAGTCATCTCCCCCTGAGGTGACACCTATCACCACAGATTAGATTTGCCTGTTTGAGAACTTTATGTAAGGAGATCATAGAGTTTGTATCATTTTGTGTCTAATGTCTTCCACTCAACATTAGGACCGTGAGCTCCATCCATGTTGTTGTTCTTTTTTATTGTTGTCTAGAATTCCACCAAATGATTATTTATGTAGCCAAGACTTCATTTAAGTTAATCCTTTACTGGTTTGATGTGAATAGATGAGAAGTACCTAATGAGTGTGGAGGCAGAGAGAAGCTTAAGGAAATTCATTGTTAGGAACTTAGAGGATTGTAGGACATGTTTTGAACTTTCAGGGTCCTTGAATTGAACTTTTGGGGGAAACTTCAGCTAACTCTCCGAGGAGAAGGAATGCCTCTGGGGTACAGTAACTATGTAGCAGGCACTCTGTTAGGCATTCAAAACTCTTTACTTCAGTGAATCCTTATAACGACTCCTTTTGTTATTAATGGCCCATTTTAAAGATGAGAAAACTGCTGAAACCGGTTTGGCTCAGTGGGTAGAGTGGGCCTGCTGACTGAAAGGTCCCAGGTTTGATTCTGGTGAAAGGCATGTACTTTGGTTGTGGGCACATCCCCAGTAGGGGGTGTGCAAGAGGCAGCTGATGAATGTTTCTCTTTCATCAATGTTTCTGACTTTCTATCTCTCTCCTTTCCTCTCTGTAAAAAATCAATAAAATATGTATTTTTTAAAAAGATGAGAAAACTGAGGCTTTGTGAGGCAAATAACTTTCCCAGCAACTGCAATGGGTATGTAGAAATATGGGGAGGTATAATTAGAAGTGAAAAAAAAAGAATAAATGTGTAGATAAACTGATTATGAATACAAAGACTACAAGGGAAGGCTATATAAAATTTTTTAAGTTGTTAAAGATTAGTGAAGTTATAGAGGCTTAAAAAAGTCTTCCACTATTATATTGATTTTTCAATGAAAAATTGAGTTGAAAAAAGCACTTTGAATCCTTCTTTGTACCTCCCAAACCAACATGATCAAACTTTTCAACTCAGTTTGGCCTCCTCACTCTTTCTCTTTCCCAGAGTTCAGATCAGATTAGATTGCCTATCTAGTTTCTCCCATAATCTTACTTTCTCCAAATATACACACGCCCTGTTTAGTGAGATGAGGTCTCTTTGTGGAGTGTCAGCTCTTTGCTTAGGAAGCCTTGCTCTGGTTTGATAATTTTCTGCCGTGTGCTCATAAAAACGACTGGGGCATTTATGGTTCTATATAAATAAAAACATTGCTACCTAGTTGTCTTGGAGATGGGTCCCTCCTCACCTCCAGCCTGTGAGTCTGGTTTGTGCAGCCTGTGCACTAGTCTTCAGAAAGCTCTAACCTCACAGAGACTGGCCCCTTGGCATGTCCAAGCTGCAGGCAGCAGCGTCTGAGGTGGGGACAGGTGGCTGTGCTGCTGGCAAGCCTCTGCTCTCCAGATTGACTTTGCCCACTGTATCATTACAGGTATTGATTCAGCTTTTTCATTAAGACCCCAGATAATAGAGGCTTACACCAAGCAGAAGTTGATGTTCTTCCCCTCTAAGCAGTCCAGAACTGAGAGGGACTCCCTCCTGTCAGAGACCCAAGTTCCTTCTATTTTGTTGCTTTGCTGAATTTCAGGTATTGCCTTCATCTGTTTTCTCCAAGATGGCTCACCACCATACCTATGTCCTAGCCAAAGAATGGGGGAAAGGAGTAGGGAGGGCACAGCCCTCTCTTTAACATCTGACCAGGCAGGGCTCCCATCAACCCTGGCATGAGGGATAAGAGGCATTGCAGAAACATGGCCACAGAAAGTAGTAGGTAAACATGTGGACTTTGGGCCAGACCACCTGGGTTTAAATTCTGGTTCTAACACTTACTAGCTAATTAACCTTGGATAAATTATTCATCCATTTCATGCCTCTGTTTCTTTACTTGTAAAATGGGGATGATGATGACAGTACTATCTCCTAATCATTGCTGAGGCTTAAATGGGCTACTATGTAGAAATGGGAGACTACATTTACATATAAATTAAATTTATATGTTACATATAAATTTATATATTAGATGTAAAACATAAATGGGCTATTATGTGGAAAGTGCTAAGAGCAGTGTCTGCCACACAATGGGTAATAAAAATATTAATTATTATGGAAGCTTTTGGTGCAAGATGAAGTGGTGGTGCTAGTGGCAGTGATGGTGGTATTGGTGTTGATGGTGATGAGTATGGTAGTGGTGATGTTGGTAGTGTTAGTGAAGGCGGTGATGGTAATGCTGGTGGTGTGACTACTATAAGAGCTCATGAAGACCAGATTACAGTAAACTGAGGAATCCTATCTCCCTGTCACGTGGCCTTGTACCCCAGTGCTGAGCTCATTTGGAGCTCCCAGTGCTCCCTGGAGGTGTCTACTGGTAATGAGCCCCACCTGGACTACAGCAGATCCTGGTACAGAGCCAAGCCAGGGCTGATGTTGCCAATTCCTGGGCAAAATGACCTTAGTGTGGACCAAATGAAACCACTTCTAATTCAAGGAAGATGTCACCAACTCTCTTTAGGGTGCAATATGACATAAGATGTTCCTGTTCTTGCCCTCTGCTTTCTGCAACATGGGGGGCGGGTTGGGGGGGGGGGAAAGAGGGTCTCTGGGTGGGGTACCAGAAAAGGGGGAAAGAGCAATTGTGTTATTTCATGGCTGCCAACACCATTTCAATGCTGAGGATTCCCAAATTTATAAATCCAGCCCTTAATTCCCTCACACTCCAGGTTAAGCCTGCCTCCCACTTTCCTGGCTGTCTAATAGTAAGCTCAAACATAACACAGCCAAAAACAAACACCAACCAAAAAAAACCCCTTATCTCCCCCCAACCCATTCCCATTTCCCCAGTGCTCCCCTCCCACACCTTCCCTCCCTGAGTCAATAGCACCATCATTCACTCATTTGCTCAGGCCACACATCTAGGAGTCATCGTTGGTTCCTTCCACCCGCCTCTCACTCCTCTACACCTGATCCGTTAGCAAGGCTTTTGGGTTCTACTTATCAAATACCATACTTCATGATTCTAAGATACAGGATAATATCTATGAATTCAGAATGCATCATGCAATCAATCGCATGCCGTAGCTTAATTAACGGTATTTTTCTTCCTTAGTAAAATCTGACTGCCTCCACTAACAGTCTGGTCTAACCCACCCCACATCATTGCAGGGGCTTCCTGACTTAGCTCCTGTTTCTATCTGGTTCCGCTTCAGTCTGCTCAGCGTGCAGCAGCCAGAGAGATCTTTTACATTGTAAATCAGTTCATCCTACCCTATTGCTCAGAAGGTTTCATCACCTTCCCATTTATTAGAATAAATCCCTGCTATGCTTTACTGCAGCACAGGCCCTCCATGACCTGTCTTCTCTTCTCAGACCACTGCCCTCTTTCTTTAGATGCTCCAGCCATCCCCTGAACTTTCTTACAATTCCCAGAATGGATCGAGCTCATTCTCTTCTGAGGGCCTTTGCATGCTTGTTTCCTTGGAAAAACCCTTCCACCAGAACATCTTCCGGCTCACTTCCTTCTCTTGATTAATATTTTGTTCGACTATGCCCCTTCCCTGAGACCTTCCCTGACCATCCTAGCTAAAACAAACAAACAAACAAAATCACCCTATCCTCATTTATTTTGCTCTATAGAAATCTATATAAAATCATGTGATTTCCTGGTTTTGCGTGTGTTTTGTGGTGGTTGATTTTTGCTTACTTGCTTCTCTCTGTCTCCCCTACTATACGTGTATTCCATAAAAGCAGGTATCTTGCTTATTTCTCTCAGCACCTGACATATATTAGGTGCTCAAAAGATACTTGTTGAATGAATGAATGAATGAACGAATGAATGACGATTCAGAGGACTGGAGAGAAGGTTAGATTACATCACCTCCAGAGGCTCCTGTTTGCCTACTCTTTACACAGGAAGAAAGAGCCATTGTATCAGTCACCCATGCTGGGTGGGGTTACAGAAGAGATGTGGGTTGTTTTAATTTAGCTTCAAGGTCAGGCTTTATGACTTTTTAATTTATTCATACCCCACCTCATTCCACAAAGGATTAGATGTGGCTTACAGAAAACACACAGTTCATTAGGAGGAGGCAAAGGACCAACCGGAATAGATCATCCAGACAACAAAGTCTTATACACCCAGGGTATTTGGGTGGCAAGACTATCTTTGAGTTTGGTGGCCAAAAGCAAAAGGCACAGAACTTCCTATGAAACTAAGTAAGGATTCAAAAAGGAAAGTGGGACTGCTGCTGATGGGAAACTGTAGGTGACTCTCTGTACATCTCTTTAGAGTAGCTGGATAGGTGGACCTAGTTTTAGTTTTGGAAGTGGAGAGGAAGGGAAAGCTGGAAGGGAGGATTCACTTTGAAATTTCAACTCTGTGAATGGCCACACCTCCGTTTTGTCCAACTCTGCAAGCTGGGCTTCAGTAAACCAGTTGATGGGCCCAAGTTGAGAACCCCAGCCTTGTTATCTCCCCTCTTCTTCCTGTGAGGGATACATCACCCATATTCCACTCTGTGGATGAATAAGTTGGAGACATTCAAGGCAGTTACATTTTACATTATCCCCTTGTATTTACAGGTCTAACCTAAACTTTGTCTGAGCTTAGCCTTTAGTTGGCTCATTGTATTGGAACGTGGCAGATGGTTGGAGTCCAGTTGATTTTGTAAACTTGGTTAATTACAGAAGGGCCATTGTTCCAGGAACAGAGTTAGTCCTCAGGATGAGCTGATATGATAGATCTGGACAGGTCTATTTGGCAGTCATTTGTGAGGCAACTGACTGCACTTAATTTATCACTTTCTGAGCTACCTTAGTTGCATCTCCCTCAATGTGGATACTGCATCAAGGGTGCACAAACCAAGGTGCCACTGCCAGGGCATAGCACCCACGTGCTGCAGGAGTGGCATAGATGTCCTGTATCCTAACCCTCCTCATCACTGTTACCACACCTCCATGGAAGGCTCCAGGCCACAATCAGAACCCCTGGGTGGCCTGTCTATCTCCTCCAGGGATTGCTCTGCAATGCTAATGACCTTTCTAGATCCATTTCTCTCCAAAGGAGGGTCTTAAGCCTTGTGGGATAAAGGGTTGCCTTTGAGTGAATGAGACTGATTTGGATTTGCCTCTGGGTCCCTCACTCATCCTCCCTGCAATCAGGGGAGTCTTCTCTTGAAGAAAATCACATTCTAGAAATGCAGTGATTACGGTCTAATGAGTTTAAGAGGCGACAAGATCAGAAGATGTTTTTCTATGCTTTAGCTATAAAATCCCTACCAATAAATTTATCATGACCAGAGAACAAATTACTGTTTACATTTTCCTGCACACACCAGCTAAGACATTCATTTGTGGTCATCATCAAGGAGGCCAAGAGCAACCTTTGAGAGAGGGATTGGCAGCAGGTGGCATGATGGGTGATGCAGGGGCCTTAGTCATGCTATAGCCAGTGTTAAATAACGGTAGTAAGGAATAGTGGTAAGATCTATACTGTTTATTTTTTTAAACTTTATTTTAAAAACCTTCAATATGATATTAAAAAGCCAGCAGATGCAACAATGTTACTGTTTAATTACTAAGAGTTCCAAAGTACCACGGGACTGTGAGGAATAGCAGCATTGCTACCCTTACCTTGGTTAGACTTTATAAGGGATCTTCAAGTGCACAGGTATAGATCGACAAGAAACATGTACACAAGTCCCTGTTTTCTACCCACTATTCTAAATCTTTAAGGCTAAATCCAACGCAGACCCACACATTTAGTAATGTGTCTTAAAATCATACAGTTTCTATAGACATGGGCCCCTAAAAAAATATTTGCCTGGGATTCTGAACACCCTAGGGGCAACCCTAGTACCTCCTCTTACCAGTGCCGTGGTTGTTCCTTCGGTTCAAGAAACAGCTGCCCACAGCCAGGTCCCCAAGTCTCCCATGAAGCCATTCCCCTCATCTCCTGCAACTAGTTCTCAGTATTTGAAAAGCCCATTCTGGTGGTGATAGTCCCTAACGAAGGAGTACCCTTCCCCAAGGTCAATAGAAGTGTCCACCTCCAGATGCTAAAAATCCTCTGACATCTTCAATATAAGCATCATTTTCCAGGCTGTTAGTCCCACCATATACCCACCCTGTTTCCTTTCTTGTCATTCCAGTTTCAAAAATCTTAAGATCCAGGTGCCGTCTAGCCACACTGTGTATGGCAAGTGTGTATCAACAAGCTTTGAAACCAAAACTGCTGATCTCAAAAACTGACCATCTTCTTATAAGACAAATAACCTTGGACAAGCTGCTTAACTTCAGCTTCAACTTCCTTTTATGTATCAGAACACGTCCCTTTATTTTGTACAAGTTGGTTTAGAATTCAATGCGTTAACATAGACGAACCCAATGTAGTGCCTGGCACTAATGCCACATGTCTAGTGGGCATCAGGTTCCTTGTCTTCCCTTAAGCAACAGCAACTTAAATTGCTTCTCAGCAGGTGATCTTTGCCTGTTTGGTTCATGAAACAGTACTTTTCCTGAAGGTGTTTTACAAATGCTGGGTCCCTCTGGGTCAGGTTCTGGTGCAAGTGCTGGGTTGCAGGATCAGAGGAATAGTTACACATGCTGAGGGAGAACAAACCCAGAATGCTGATTTTTTTTTTTTTTTTTTTTTTTTTTTTTTGCTGAAGCCTCCTAAGACAAAAACAAAAATATCACTGCTAATTTAGAAGGTTAAAAGCGAAGCTCATGAAAGATTCAGGCAACTGCTAATGAAGGCCCAGGGAGGAGGAAATGATGCTTTGGGAAATAGACTTTTTGGCTATTAGAGAGATTCTCCAGGTTCATATTCTCTCCAGGATGGGACAGGATGGAGGCAAAATGATTATATCTATTGTAACAAGGGCTCTCATGAGTTCAGCACTTGAAGGTTTACCAAAGCAATTCAACCATACGTGGCCCTACAATTGTCCGAGTCAATAGATTGTGTATTATCTTCATCCCCAAAGAAAACTTGAGGACTGATGTCAATATGCCACTCTTTCTGCTCTACCCTCTGCCCAGCACAAAGTTCATATTGTGTTAATCTGTTAGGAGGTACTGTTTTTTCTTCAATTGTACACCACGCTCAAGAGGATAGATAAAACATCCCTGAAGCTATCTGTCAGCAGGGAGAAGAGGCCCATGCTTTGACTCCCTCAGAAGCCAGATGCTCTCTTCACCAAGACACCATCGCAAACAAAGTTACCCTGTGGTGAGAAGGCACAGGAAGAAATCCACCTGCTTCTTCTTAAGCTTCTAAAGGGGTAACAGGGTGATCAGCAAATCTTTGCAACACAAGGAGCCCTGGGGGTTCTTCACTCAGACCTCCCATGCCTTGGATGACATCCCTGAATACTTTATTGTGTATTTACTAAAAACAAGAATGTTCTTTTACATAACCACAAACACCCATTGGAATCAGTAAATAAGATGGCTACATTACAATTATCTAATTTTTATACAATATTCAAGTTTTGCTGATTGTCTCAAATATGTTCTTTTTTTTATTGTTCAGTTTATTAATTACATTGTTTCACCTTTTTTATCCTCCTATATCTCCCCTCCACCCTGTACCTATCCCACCCTCCACCCTCACCTCCCCCTCCCCACTGTCCTCTCCCATTGTTGCTAGATTTTTGTCCAATCTCTTGCTATACTTCCCACAACCCTTTTCTCCCCAAGAATTGTCAGTCCATTCCCTCTCTATGTCCATGTTTCTGTTATATTCACCAGTTTATCTTGTTCATCAGCCTATCAATTCACTTGAGTTTTATGTTCATTTGTTGATAGATGTATATTTGTTGTTCATTATTTATATTTTACCTTTTTCTTCTTCCTCTCCTTAAAGAATATCTTTCAGCATTTCATATAATGTTGGTTTGGTGGTGCTGAACTCCTTTAGCTTTTTCTTATCTGCGAAGCACTTTATCTGATCTTCAATTCTGAATGATAGCTTTGCTGGATAGAGTAATCTTGGTTGTAGATTCTTGCTCTTCATTATTTTGAATATTTCTTGCCACTTGCGTCTGGCCTGCATCGTTTCTGTTGAGAAATCTGCTGACAATCATATAGGTGCTCCCCTGTAGGTAACCAACTGTTTTTCTCTTGCTGCTTTTAATATTCTCTCTTTATCTTTTGCTCTTGGCATTTTAATTATGATATGTCTTGGTGTGGTCCTCTTTAGATTCCTATATTTTGGGGTTCTGTGTACTTCTTGGGCTTTTAAGTCAGTTTCTTTCACCAGGTGTGGGAAGTTTTCAGTCACTATTTCTTCAAGTAGGTTTTCATTACCTTGCTCTCTCTCTTTTTCTGGGACCCCAATAATTCAGATGTTGGCATGCTTGAGGTTGTCCCAGAGGCCCCTTACGCTATCTTCAATTATCTGAATTCTTTTTGTTTCTTGCTTTTCCAGCTGAGTGGATTTTGCTTCTTTGTATTTCAAATCTTTGACTTGGTTCTTGTGACCCTCTGGACTGCTTTTAGGACTTTGTGTAATATTTTTTATTTCAGTCTGTGTATGCTTGATTTCTAGTTGTCCTTTTTTTTTTATCCGTGAGGGTCTGGTTCGTATCCTCAGAGGTCTTGTTCATTTCCTTGAGGGTCTCATTCATTTCCTTGTAATTCTCATTCATTTGCTGGTTGGTCTTGTTTATTTCCTGGTAATTCTCATTAAGTTGATCGGCCTTTTGTAGGAGCCTCTTGAAAAGCCTTATAAGCGTGGTTTTGAACTCTATATCTTGTCGTCTTTTCTCCTCCATTTCTTTCACCCCTGATTTCTTTCCATATCTCTGCATGGTGGCTGCTTTATGTGGTAGATATCCTCAAAGGGACAGTGGCTCAGCCTCCCCAGTTACCCGAGGTGGGTACTCTTACTGCAATCCTTTATGGATTGTATTCAGTATTTTTGAATTTAAACCCAGCTTGTTGTTGTTAGCCCTAGGAGGGTTTGACCTCCAGGCCAATTGGCTGTGAAGGGAGACTGTGTTCAGGTTGCATGGGCGGAGTCTCTGAGCTGCGCAGGCAGCCTCAGTCCTATGCAGCGCTCGCGCGCGGGCGGGTTTCTGTTGGATGGGGATGGCTGTAGACACCTCCAAGAGAAAGCTGCTAGTCTCTTCCCCTTGCCAGACAACTCTGCCTTTCCCCAAATGTGCCTGCACACCAAAAGTCTAGCCCAGGGTTGTAAAATAGATGGTTTCCGGAACCAGGAGACAAGTTTCCAGGGGGCAAGTCGCGGGTTTGCGTGACCCTTGCGCGGAAACTCCTTTTCGCCGCCTCCGGGTTTCTCACAGACTAGGAGCCTCTGCCGCGCTCCGCTTCCAGGGTGAGTCCCCCGGACCTTGGACCTCGCCTGGCACTGGGGAATCTGTGCAGTGGGACGTCTCCACGTACCCCGGATCTTGGACCTCGCCTAGTGCTGGGGAGTCCGTGCAGTGGGACGTCTCCGCCCTCCCCATTGGGGAAATATGGCCGGGGTTGCTGCTCCAGGATGGCTCCTAACCTGTTTCCATCTGAAAGGCTGCACTCCCACCGCTCCTGAGTCTCAGTGTCCCACCTTTACTCCTATTAGTGGAGTTTTCATTCAGCCAGCTTTCTGGCGATTCTGGGTGCTGTCTGTTCTGCTGTTATGTTGTAGTTCTTAAATCGTTGCGCGGGGCAGAACAATAGGTGTTTACCTATGCCGCCATCTTGGTGTTCCCCCTCAAATATGTTCTTTATAGTAAAAGGATTCAGATCAGTATCATATGTTGTCTTAGTGGTCAACTGTCTTTAGTCTTCATTCTGGGACAATTCTTCCAACTTACCTTGACTTTCACAACCTTGACACTTTTGAAGATCAGAGACTACTCATTTTGTAGAATTTGTGTTTGTTTCATGTTTCCACACAGATTCATGTTATGCATCTTGGGTAGTTATTTCACAGTGATGATTCTGTGTGCTTGCCACTGCATTTTATCAGATGGCACATGATTTCAATTTGTCCCATTACTGGTGATATTAACTTTGATCACTTAAGGTGGTGTCTTCCAGTTTCTACCATATCAATTATTATTTTGTAACACAGAATAACTATTTTATAGGGAAATTCATTTATTCATTTATTTATATCAGTATGGACTCAAAGATTCCTATCTTATTAAATAGACTATAATTCATTATCACCATTTTTTGGATGCTCAAATTGTTCCAGATATATCCAGCGGGAGTTCTCCAAAGTGGATTTCTGTGTCATTTGTCATGTTCCCATCATTCTTTGAGTGCCTTTTTGCTCTCTGCGACAAGATTTTCCAGGTCCATGTACTTTCTCTGCTCCAGTCCTACAATTGGCTATTTTCCAAGAAGCCCAAATTCCTCTTAGAGAAGAAATATATTTGCAAATCAAGACCTGAGTCATTCTGATTTTTGTCTCCCATCCCCGTAACACAATGATTTCCAAGGTTTTCATTCTCATGGCACACATAAGCTAATTACTAAAATTCTATGGCACACCAAAAATATATTTTTTGCTGATTTAACAAAAAGGTATAATTTTGATTAATTCACACAGACAGACATTATGTTGGCATTTCTCTCTCTCTCTCTCTCTCTCTCTCTCTCTCTCTCTCTCTCTCTCTAATTTAACACTCTCTAAGGGTAAAGAGATCAGTGCCTCTGACCCAATAGACAGGTGTATTTTAAAAATTGCATGTTTTAAAAATGTTTGTAGAATACCAGTGTGTAGCAGCACACCAATTAAAAATCGCTGCTCTACATGATATAGGAACCGGCCAAAGCCTGGCTGTGAGCTTGGCAGAGCCTGAACAAGTTCTACTCTTGCCATGGACGAGCAGTCCCAGGTCTTCCTGTGCTACTGGTGAAGCCTCTGGTTGCAGGTGAGCCCTAACCAGTAGGACCAGACCAGCTCCAAGTCCTCTATCTACCTGCCCCCCCAGACACTTCTACCCCTGAGGTGGGCCAAAGGTAGGTCTGCCCACTTGGCTACTTCAGAGCTAAGCTTGAGGGATTCCAACAACCCCAAAACAAATCTTTCCTGTCTGCTTCCTGCAAATAGCTGAGGAGGGAAGTTGCAAAGAGAAAACTAGGAGAAAATGAAAAAGGAGGCATCTGAGGTAAAAGTGTGGCTACACTTCATCAGACAGACTAAAGCTGGCGAGAGCCATTTACCCCAGCAGGTGCTTTGTGCAATCTTTGCTCAATCTCTTCTCTGTGCCAGGCACTGCCTCCAGCTGGGGAGCTTAGTTCTAGCTCACAGCCTAGCAGAGGAGGACAAAGGGAAAGAAATATTACATGGAAGAGCAGGGGGGAATTGGAGTCAGGACTAGCCATGAGCTCCACCTGCCATTTCTTAAGGCTGCAGTAAGAGCGGGGGGATCTTCTCAGGCTCATCCTGTCACCTCCCCAGGAGGAAGCCTCATAAGAAATGATCTTGCTGGGTGGACACTGTGGTAGGCAAAGGAGGAGATCAGGCTGAAGGGATGGGCAAACCAGCATCGACAATTCTGTCTGGACTGATGGGGGCTGCTGTTCACTGAGGATAGAGAATTTGAGAGGGCACATGGATGTGACTTTGTCAATAGCAGTGATAGGCCATAGGTCCCTGACACTATGAGACTATCCTCAGACAGAAGAGGACAAGATGAACAGAGAAAGATGTTGCCTTTTGAGATGGCAAAGACTCAAACTTTCCTAGGGAGACAAGGGTGAGGAAAATAAGGTGGCCAGGTCAGAGGCTAGATTATAGGGAACTTTTGTATGAATTAGGAAACTGTGCCCCATCTGGGTACATAGCCCAGTGACTGAGAGGTGTTTTGTGTTTATTTTAAAAATATTTTTTATTGATTTTTAAAGAGAGAGGAATGAGAAGGAGAAAGAGAAACATCATTGTGAGAGTGAAACATGACTGACTGGCTGCCTCCTGCATGTCCCCCACCAGCCCCAAACCAGGACATGTGCCCCCACCAGGAATAGAACCAGCAACCTCTTGGTGCACAGGACAATGTTCAACCACTGAGACACTCTGACCAGGGCAAGGGCTGCTTTTGTGTAAAGAATAAAAATGATGTATTCTGTCCCACACCAAAGTACACAGCTTGGCAAATGGAGTTCTGTTGGAATTTCAGCCTCCACTCATCCCCTCAGCAAGGTGCATTTCTGCCGTATCCAACCCACACAGTGTCCCCATGCTCCCAATTGTTGGCTGAGTTGCTGTTGAGAGACTCTGAATTTGCTGCTGTTTCTCCATGGAGGGAAATGTAGCCCCAGGAGCTCTGCCTCTCCTTCTGAGTTTGGTTGTGGGGAGAAGTGTCAGTGAAGTTCCGACCGAGGGTAGGAGGATCTTCCCATACTGAGAGAAGGAAGCACATTCCTTCGTAATGGACAAGACACCCAGGAGTGAAGGAGGAACTCCAGTGAGGACAACACCTGGGATGATCCAGGGAGGGAGATTGCACAAATTTAGGAATGAGGAAGAAGGCCAAGGGAGAAACTCCTTCCCATCAGAGGTGGGACAGCTGTTCTCCTATGAAAGCTGTGAGGGAGGCACCTGCATTCCCCAGGCAGCTGGTCAGGTCACTCTCTCTGAGCGGAAGTGGAGGGAGAGTTGAGGTGACTGTCAGACAGGTCCCTGGGGTGCTTCACTTTCTTACTCCCAACTCCACTGCTTTTCCTGTGTCATGCGCTGAGGGTTGTGTGTCAGGCTGCCAGCCAGGGCTTATTCAAGCAGGACACTCCGGAGTCTAGATTCTGGCTTTATAATAGGCCTCAAAACCTGGTCACCTGCCTTGGCCCAGCAGACTTTGGCTGGGATCAGTGCATGGAGGAGAGGCTACAGGAGGGGTGTGTGTGTGTGTGTGTATGTGTGTGTATGTGTGTGTGCGTGCAGGGAATAATGTAGAACCTCCATAAAGGGAGTCTTGTGCACTGTGTATCTCCTCACTAGAGCATCTTTACCTGAAATTCAAGGAACGTGGCTTCTCAGGTGACATAATCCGTGTGGGAATCACCACCTGCTCTCACCTTAGTGCGCTATGGTTTATAGGAGTAGGAGTTATTGAAAAGAGAAAGAGCTTGTATTCAGTGGCTATCCCAACCTTGGGGTGAGGGCTCTACGGGTGGACAAGAGGGTCCGACCTTCCATGTTGGCTGTAGTGTGGTCCCAGGTCCTGCTCTATTGAAGAAAATAAAAGCCCAAGATGACTTCCTCCTTGTTGCTTATCTTGTTTCTTTCCCCAAGGATGTTCTCCCTCATCCTTTTACCTATCTTCCAGGAGCCACGTCTGTTCTCAATAACTCTAGCTCCTCATAGGCTTGTGATGTGGGAATGAGCAGGGCAGAGGCCAAAGTCCCATCTCTGAGAGTGAGGCCCGCTGCCAGCCCAGAAGTCACTGAGTGTAGTAGGCAAGGCCATGAGAGGTGAATGATGGCCCATGTCCCTGCCCTGCCCTCTGGAATCTCTCCCTCTTCCTTTAGGACAAGCATGTCAAACTTGCAGCCCACAATGAATATTTTTGCAGCCCAGCCAATATAACAGTATATAGAGAACATTAATTTTATCATTGCTCTTGTTCTATTTTTTTTTTATTTTTTTTTAATTATTTTTTATTGATTTTTTGCAGTATAATAGTAGTACATGTTTTCCTTTCCCCCTCCCCCTTATCCTCCCCCCAGCCTCCCCCACCCCCCAGCACATATCCCCAGCTTGCCCCCTCCCCGCCCCAGTGTCTTTCATTCATTGGTTATGTTCATATGCATGCATACAAGTCCTTCCGTTGATCTCCCCCCGCATCCACCCAAGCCTCCCCCTGTAGCTTGACAGCCTGTTCAAGGCCATCCTGCCTCTATATCAATCACTCTCCCCTGTTTCTTTTCTTCAAAAATATCTTGCCTCTGCATACTAGAAATAAATGTATAAGAACAAAAAGTGTTTCATTCTCGGTTTCAATGTCCAACTTTTCTGAGTCCCAGTTTCAGTGTCAAATAATTCATTATGTGTATAAGTCAGCAATGGTATCCAGATGGTGGACATATCGTGTCAATGCATGATCCATCCTCTCTGGTTTGGTCCTGGGCTGCCTGCAGACATGCACAGCTGCTGACTGCTAGTATGGCAAGGTGTCGTCAGTGTCCCCCATCTCTGGACCGTCCTCATGGCTGGAACAAATCCATCAGTTCCTCACCGTCGCAGGAACCCACATGGTCTTGGAGTTGTTCTCTGAAAACACACAAACACATTCTCGACCAAAAGTTAACAAAGGGATCCTCTATGCAAAATAGACTTGGGATTCTTTTTAATTTTTGCCTAAATGATTTTCCTTTGGCTTATTTTGACACCATGTGTGTTTTTTCATGGGTGTCCTGCTATTGTTTTTACAAATGGAATTTACTTTACTGGAGTAAGAATTTTCTAGATGTATTTTACTTACTCAATATTTTTTTTTTGTCCCTTTCATGATATTACCCCGCTGTCCCCTCCCCTTTTTTGATTAATGGGGACTTTTGGAAATTTTCTATTGCAGTCTTGATAATTTTAAATTTTAATTTTTGTACACAAAGTGACTGCTTTAGGTTCTTTGGATGTTAGGCAGTTTTACAGAGAGATGAACTACTGATAGATTTTTCAGTTAATGTTTTAGGAAAAGCTTTTTGTCCAGTACACTATAATTTTCTTGAGTATTCTCGTATTTCACTTGGCCAATTTAAATTAATCTGAAAACTTGATTACTATTTTCCTGTCAATTTTAATACTCAAGCAGAAATCTTAGTTTACCCTGTGAATACTAGTGGAAAGGAATATTTGCAATTTTGAGTAGGTCCCGAGCATTCCTGGTAATAGACTGAATTTAGATATAGAGCAGCTATTGCTGGCCGAGTCTCTGTCTGCCACCTGGGTCCCCGTATGAGTTGTGTGTGGGAGGCGAAGCAGCCGTGGGGGTAGGAGACCTCCCTTAGGAGGGTTGAGAATTCAAACCCCTGCAAGGTTTGTGGATGAGGGTCTGTGCCCCACCTCTGTTGACCTTTTAGTTCTCTCCTGTTGGCCCCTCTGCGACTGTGCCTGTCTTAGGTTGTTCCTTCCCTGAGGAATCTTACCCGTCTCTGGCTAACCAGCCATCCTCCGGGGCCAACCAGGGTGATGTGAGGTTCAGTTCTGTCTCCTTTGTAGTCTATGCCCCCCTGTGGCCTCCACGTCCAGTACCTGCCTTGGGGTCCCCTCGCCTGCTGGCGGGGTCCCGGTACTGATCACATATCTCGGGGGACCCAGGTTTCTTCTCCAGAGAGGGCCCAGCTCACACCATTGGTCGAGATACAGATCCATGGTGCCAGCTGCCCAAAGGCTTCAGCCACACCCCGAACTGAAAACTCTGGCATCAGCTGTGTGTATTTGGATAGTAACATGAAGGTCCCTCTTGGCAGAAAGGGCAAGAAGGGCCAATATAGAATGCTCGGATGCCTTCCCAGTGCCTTAATTCCTTCTGAAAGGGATTAATTTCTTTCCTATTCTTTTTTAAGTTGCTGCCCAACATTCAAAGAATTAGTTTGTAAGTTTATTTGGGATAATTGTATAATATGCTGTTGTCAAATATCAAATATTATAATGACATTGTAGAATAATATCATGTAAGGGTATTATGGTGTCATGGGAGGTTAAGCAGGGCCTAGCCTAAGGACTGGTCTCCATAGGATATGACAAGCTCTAGGCCATGTCAATTCAATGTCAGACTAGCTGCCATTTTTTAATAATTTTATATAAACTTTGTCAGGGATGTAAAAACACAAATCACTTACCTCAGTTCAAGAGTTCAAGTATATTGACTTTTCCACTTACTCTCACCACCTGCCACTTACCCTGAGGTTTGACATTCTGATGGACTTTTCTCAGTCTCTGGATCTATTCTTGTTCATCAGTCTATGTCATTGATTGTATTCCTCAAATGAGTGAGATCATGTGATATTTGTCTTTCTCTGCCTGGCTAATTTCACTTAGCATAATGCTCTCCAAATCCATCCATGTTGTTACAAATGGTAGGAGCTCCTTCTTTTTTTCCGCGGCGTAGTATTCCATTGTGTAAATGTACCATAGTTTTTTGATCCACTCATCTGCTGATGGGCACTTCGGCTGTTTCCAAATCTTAGCTATGGTAAATTGTGCTGCTATGAACATAGGGGTACATATATCCTTTCTAATTCGCCTTTCTAATTTCTTGGGGTATATTCCTAGAAGTGGGATCACTGGGTCGAATGGGAGCTCCATTTTTAGTTTTTTGAGGAATCTCCATACTGTTCTCCACAGTGGCTGTACTAGTCTACAATCCCACCAGCAGTGCACAAGAGTTCCTTTTTCTCCGCATCCTCGCCAGCACTTGTCGTTTGTTGATTTGTTGATGTAAGCCATTCTGATAGGTGTGAGATGGTACCGCATAGTCGTTTTGATTTGCATCTCTCGGATAATTAGTGACTTTGAGCAAGTTTTCATGTGTCTCTGGGCCTTCCTTTTGTCTTCTTTCGTGAAGATTCTATTTAGGTCTGTTGCCCATTTTTTTATTGGATCATTTGTCCTCCTTTTATTGAGTTGGGTGAGTTGCCTGTAGATGCTTGAGATTAAACCTTTATCACTAATAACATTTGCAAATATGTTCTCCCATACAGTGGGTTTTCTTGTTGTTTTGTTGATGGTTTCTTTAGCTGTGCAAAAGCTTTTGATTTTGATGTAGTCCCATTTGTTTATTTTCTCTTTAGCTTCCATTGCCCTCGGAGCGGTATCATCAAAGAAGTTCTTTTGGCATATGTCTGAGATTTTTCTTCCTGTAGATTCCTCTAATATTTTTATGGTTTCCTGTCTTACGTTTAAGTCCTGTATCCATTTTGAGTTTATTTTTGTGTATGGTGTAAGTTGGTGCTCTAGTTTCATTTTTTTGCATGTATCTGTCCAATTTTCCCAACACCATTTATTGAAGAGACTGTCTTGACTCCATTTTATGTTCCTGCCTCCTTTGTCAAATATTAATTGAGCATAGTGGATTGGGTTGATATCCGGATTCTCTATTCTATTCCATTGATCTATATGTCTGTTCTTGTGCCAGTACCAGGCTGTTTTAAGAACAGTAGCCTTGTAATACAGCTTGAAATCTGGTATGGAAATCCCACCGACTTTGTGCTTCTTTCTCAGGATTGCTGTGGCTATTCGGGGCCTTTTTTTGTTCCAGATGAATTTTTGGAGAGTTCTTTCTAGGTCTGTGAAATATGCCATTGGTATTTTAATGGGGAGTGCATTAAATTTATAGATTGCTTTGGGTAGTATGGACATTTTAATTATGTTGATTCTCCCAATCCATGAACATGGAATGTTCTTCCACCTGTTTACATCTTCCTCTATCTCTTTTTTCAGTGTCCTGTAGTTTTCCACAAATAGATCTTTTACCTCATTAGTTAAGTTTATTCCTAGGTATCTTAATTTTTTTGGTGTGATGGTAAATGGGATTGCTTTTTTAGTCTCTCTTTCTGTAAGTTCACTATTAGTGTATAGAAATGCCATAGATTTCTTGGCATTAATTTTGTAGCCTGCTACATTGCTGAACTCATTTATTAAGTCTACTAACTTTTTTATGGAGTCTTTCGGGTTTTTTATGTACAATATCATGTCATCTGCAAATAAGGATAGCTTAACTTCTTCTTTTCCAATTTGGATGCCTTTTATTTCTTCTTCTTGTCTAATTGCAATGGCTAATACTTCCAGTACTATGTTGAACATAGTGGTGAAAGTGGGCAACCCTGTCTTGTTCCTGTTCTTAGGGGAAATGGTTGTAGTTTTTGCCCATTGAGTATGATGTATGCTGTGGGTTTATTGTATATGGCTTTTATTATGTTGAGGTATGATCCTTCTATTCCTACCTTATTGAGAGTTTTTATTAAGAAAGGATGTTGGATTTTGTCAAATGCTTTTTCTGCATCAATTGATATGACTATGTGATTTTTATCTCTCAATTTGTTTATGTGATGTATCACATTTATTGATTTGCGGATATTGTACCATCCTTGCATTCCTGGGATAAATCCTACTTGGTCGTGGTGTATGATCTTTCTGATGTACTGCTGGATCCGATTTGCTAGAATTTTATTGAGGATTTTGGCATCTATATTCATGAGGGATATTGGCCTGTAATTCTCTTTCATTGTGTCGTCTTTATCTGGTTTTGGTATTAGGGTGATGCTAGCTTCATAGAAGGAGTTTGGAAGTTTTCCATCCTCTTGAATTTTCTGGAATAGTCTGAGGAGTATAGGTTTTAGTTCTTCCTTGAATGTTCGGTAAAACTCCCCTGTGAAGCCGTCTGGCCCTGGGCTTTTGTTTGCTGGAAGCTTTATGATGACTGCTTCAATTTCTTCCACAGTTATTGGTCTATTGAGTTGTTTAGATTCTTCTTGACTGAGTTTGGGGAGGTTATATTTTTCTAGAAACATATCCATTTCCTCCAGGTTGTCCAGTTTGTTGGAGTAGAGTTGTTCATAGTATTTTTTAACAATCCTTTGTATTTCAATGGGGTCTGTTGTTATTTCACCTCTTTCATTTCTGATTTTATTTATTAGGGTCCTCTCTCTTTGCTTCTTGGTGAGTCTGGCTAGAGGTTCATCAATCTTGTTTATCCTTTCAAAGAACCAGCTCTTGGTTTCGTTGATTTTCTGTATTGTTTCTTTGGTCTCTATGTCATTTATTTCTGCTCTGATCTTTACTATTTCCTTCCTTCTGCTTACACTGGGCTTTTCTTGTTGCTTTCTTTCTAACTCTTTGAGTTGTTGGGTTAGATAATTTATCGCCGCTGTTCCTAGTTTTTTGCAGTAGGATTGTAGAGCTATGAACTTCCCTCTCAGAACTGCTTTCACTGTGTCCCATAGATTTTGGATTGTTGTGCTATCATTGTCATTTGTTTCCATGATGTTTTCTATCTCTTCCTTAATCTCTCTAGTAACCCAGTCATAGTTTAATAGCATGCTGTTTAGTCTCCATGTGTTCGATTTCTTTGGATTGTTTCTATTGTAGTTGATTTCCAGCTTTATGCCACTGTGATCTGAGAATATACTTGATATGATTTCTATCTTCTTGAATTTGGAGAGACTTTGCCTATGACCTAATACATGGTCTATCTTTGAGAATGACCCATGGGCACTTGAAAAGAATGTATATTCTGTGGCTTTGGGGTGAAATGATCTGAAGATGTCAATTAATTCCATCTGGTCCAGTGAGTCATTGAGAATTGATGTTTCTTTACTGATTTTTTGTTTAGAGGATCTGTCCAATGGTGATAATGGGGTATTAAAGTCTCCTACTATGATTGTATTGCTGTCTATCTCTCCCTTGATGTCCTCTAGGAGTTTTTGTATATATTTGGGTGCTCCTGTATTGGGTGCGTATATGTTTACAAGAGTTATTTCTTCTTGTTGAATTGCTCCCTTTAGTATTATGAAGTGGCCTTCTTTATCTCTTGTTATGTCCTTCACTTTGAGATCTAATTTGTCAGATATAAGTATGGCTACCCCAGCTTTTTTTTCATTTCCATTCGCCTGAATAACTTTTTTCCAACCTTTCATCCTCAGTCTGTGTGCGTCTTTTTTTCGGAGGTGGGTTTCTTGTAGACAGCAGATACATGGGTTGTGTTTTCTTATCCAGTCTATTACCCTATGTCTTTTGATTGGAGCATTTAACCCGTTTACATTTAAAGTTATTATTGATAGGTGCTTATATGTTGCCATTTTTGTTCTTTGCCCCTGTGATCCTTCTTCGCTTCCTATTTCTTTTTACAGCAGATCCTTTAGCATTTCTTGCATTGCTGGTTTGGTGGTGACGAATTCCCTTAGTCCTTTTTTATCTGTGAAGCTCCTGATTTGACCTTCAATTTTTATTGAGAGCCTTGCTGGGTACAGTATTCTAGGATTCAGACCCTTCCTTTGCATGACTTTGTAGATTTCATTCCACTGCCTTCTGGCCTGATAGGTTTCTGTTGAGAGATCACTTGTTAGTCTGATGGGTGTTCCTTTGTAGGTGACTTTTTGTCTCTCTCTGGCAGCTTTTAAGATTCTTATTTTGTCATTGGTGTTTGCCAATTTAATTATAATGTGCCTTGGCGTAGGTCTTTTGGGGTTTATTTTGCTTGGGACTCTGTGAGCTTCTTGGATTTGTGTGGGTTTTTCCTTTCCTATACCAGGAAAGTTTTCTGTCATTATTTCTTCCAACAGGTTTTCTATTCCTTACTCAGTTTCCTGTCCTTCTGGAAGCCCAATTATACGGATGTTGTTTTGTTTCATGTTGTCCCAAAGTTCTCTTAGGCTCTCCTCCTGCTTTTTAATTTTTTTTTTCTAGTATCTGCTCTACTTGGTTATTTTTTCCTACCTGGTCTTCTAGCTCACTGATGCGATCCTCTGCTTCTTCTAGTCTACTCTTAATACTTTCTATTGAGTTCTTTACTTCAGCAATGTCACTTTTCATTTCTTCATGGCTCTTCATCATTTCTTCCTGGGTCTTCCTCATTTCCTCTTGGGTCTTACTCATATTATCAAATTTGTCTTCCATTCTTTTCAGCCACCTTATGACCATTTCTCTGAATTCTTTCTCTGACAGGTTGTTAACTTCCATTTCGTTTACCTCCTTTTCTGGCGAGCCTTGCTTTTCTTTCATATGTGGGCTATTTCTTTGTCTTCCCATGGTCTCTCTTCTCTGTGTATGTGGTTATGTAGTTCTCACTCTCCTTTCCTTGCTGGAGTTTAGAGCTCCCTGGGCTCTGTGCGCCACCTGGTCGCCGGTGCTCCGGGAGCCCCAGAGGTCCCGCCGGTACCGCGAACGGCAGCTGTATGTTTTCCGGCTCCTCTCGTTCAAGATGTCGTGGTCCGCCTCCCTGCTCTTGTTCTATTTTTTACACTACTTTTCTAAACAAACCTAAGTTTCTATGAAAATTGAAGCTTGTGGGTTTTTTGTTTTGTTTTGTTTTGTTTTGTTTTTGTGGTCCACATAAACTTAAACCTGTGTGTGTATTTGGCCCATGTTAGCCTTTGAGTTTGACATGATTGTTTTAGGAATTTGTTGGCCCACAAGTGTCCTATCATCTCAAGTTAACTCTCCCCAGAGACGTCAGTTGAATTTCACAGCTACACTGTCTAAAGTCTGGTTTCTGGGAGTAAACGCAGAGATGGAGTCTGTGCATACATGATTAAGAAGGCGGGGCTCCTACAAGAAATCACAAGGGATTGAGAAAGCAGACGTGGTAGGTATAGTAGAAGCAGCCAAGTATGACTGTGATCTCAGGTGAAGTTTGGCATCAGACCGTTTCCCTCCCACTCCTTCCCTCACCCAGCTCTGGGGTTGAAATTACACCTTAGCGTTTGCACCACCTGGAGGGAAGGCTGCTGAGTTTTCATACCACATCAGTCCTGGCTATCGGTGACCTTGGGGATTTACACCTTCCCAAGACACTTCCTGCTCCTGAAGGGGAAGGTGGCTCCATTAACCCAAGGGCAGGCCTCTGCGGAAGCCACAGGTACAGGTTATTCAAAGCAAAGCACACACAGCTGGGAGGAGGGTTCCAGAGGATGTGGGTAAAGCATCATTAGAGAATGTGAAGGTGCAGGGGCAGCTAGCATCCCACAGGAATCAGCTGAGATGGGCTGGGCCTGGGAACAGAAGACAAAGGTCTCCCATGCTGGTGGCAGAGTGAAGAGACTGGGGACAGTTCTTGGTATCACTAGGGGCATACCAAAGGACCCTAGAAGTCCTTTCAATATCAAGCTTTAAGTGGAACCAGTGAATTTTCATGGCAGAATTCAAGGCCTTCTTTTTCAGAATATTTCTCCCTCCCTTTCCACTCCTCCTTACTTTTATTATTTGTCCTTCTAAATTCCTATATCCTCTACCATTTGTACCATTCCCGGGGCTGCTCCAATGCCTGGTGTCTTTATAGGGGTAGCTCACAGTAGCGGTTACAAGCACAGGTTTTGGAGATGACTTGGACTTGATGCTCAGCATAACCACTTACTGTGTGACCAAAGGCAAGTAACTGCACTTCTCCAAGCTTCCCTTTCCACTGTAAAATATTATAATGTAGCACCTACTCCAGGAGTACTGTGGTAGTAAAATGGGCAATCCATGTGAACCATTAGCCATGTATTGGGCATGGTCCATGCTCCACAAATGCAGCTGATGTTCTGAAATGATTGTTGTTGTCCCACACTATCCTGCATCTCCTTGGGAGCAAGTACCAGGTACCATACATACTGAGTATTGCTCATAGATGGGTGGGATTTCCATGGAAAATTTGGGCAAGGAGAGAAGACAATGGGTTCAGGCCCCACCATTAGTTTCACAGCAAAGCTCAGTATGTCCATGCTCCTCACACTGGAACTACATCCCTGAATTTGGGGCAGAGCGGTGACCAAGAAAAGTGCCCCCTGGTGACACCTCCCAGAGAAACCATTCCTCATGGACACTCCCTTCCAAGGCCTCCAGGAGTTTCCTCAGAACCATCCTTTAGGTTCCAGACCTACCAGCATCCAGGGTATCATGTTCCTGGGACAGTAGGAGAGCCCCCTGCTAGCTCTCTGGGAAGAAGTACAAGGCTCTGTGGGGAATGGCAATGGAAAATAGGTTTGGAAGTCTCCTCATTGAAGAGGGCAGTGAGGGAGGCTTCCCTGGGTTACGCTCTCCCCAGGACAGCTGTGAACCGAGTCCCACAGCAGAGAGCGAGCAACCCAGCCCATGCTGACTTGGATGTTACTCAGCTCTGGGTGTGGTCACTCCCACTTCTCTCCATGCCTTAGGGCCTTAGCAGTCCCTGGACGGCTGCCCCATTTCAGTGCTTCCTTGTCCCTGTTTCCACTGCCGACACTGCTGAGGGAAGTGGAGCTGAGTGTGCACTGGGCACCTTGGCTCCACTGGCCGCTGCATCTCCTGGGGCAGGAAGGACAGCACTTCATCCCCAGCCACTGCTGGAGGCTGGGGACAGGGGTAGGGGGGCATGCATGTTGTTGAAAATAAAGCCGCCCTGGAGAAATGGATGACATAGAGATTGTATGAGGAGGTTGAGGTGGGCAGGGGGTGGGAGTGTTGGTGACGGGAGGTTGGTCTCTCTGAGGAGAGTCCCATCATTTTTGAATAGCATCACAGAGCCCAGACAACTAGGACCTGCCCACAGGAACAGGCCTGTCAGATGTGACACATATGCTCAATGTGAGGAGAACTATAAATCACACACACACACACACACACACACACACACACACACACACACACACAGTCTAAGTGTCCAAGGTGGAGCATGAAGGGTGGTTGCTAACACACTTTTATACCTTCCAAGTTCTCAGAAAATCAAGTAACCCTTACTGTCTTTCTATGTCCATGGAGGCTGGCCTAACCTAGACAACCTAATTCCATATCTTTGTGGCAGAATGATGTTAGAAGTCACCCTCTCAAGGCATTCTAGGAACAGCAGGAAATGAAAATTGTGGTGAGGACAGTGGGGGTTGATGGGCCAAAATTTTTGCAGTTTCATGAACAACTTTAAGAATCTGAAGAAATTAAAGGTCTCCCTCCTTGAGAAATGTGCCTAAATAATACGGGTGCGATAATATACCTATAATTTGAGGGGGTTGTCCATCTTCCTCCCCAAGGTCCATCTGTCAAACCTGGGTTAAGACACCCCATTCTGAAAGATTCAGTCCTAAGGAATAGAGCTACGCAGACAAATCTCAAACAATGCTGTCACTACCAGCCACCACACCTGGACTCCTGAGCTAAGTGATGTCAACCAGAGACTCAAAGAAAGACAGGTGACAATGTCAAACCAGTGACACCTCCCAGAGAAACCATTTGTCATGGAACACTTGCTTCCAGGACCTTCAGGAGCTTCTTCAGAACCATCCATTAGGTTTCAGACCTTTCAGCATTCAGGGTGCCATGTTCCTGGGGACAGTGGGAGAGCAGGCTTGAAGCGGCTGGGTAAAGCATTCTGGGGTGACAATCCCCAGCTGTACCAAATAGGGAACCCACCTATTGTGGTGCATTTCCCCCAGCCTGAGGGAGGAGGCAGCAGAACAATGGAAGCGTGGAGGAGAGCAATCTCACAGTGCCCTGCATGGGAACCTGGGTGACAGAGCTTGGAATGCATTGTGACACAAAGTGCACACCCAGTGTACAGCTGATGTTGCAGAGTCTCCAAAGGTCAGCATCAGGGCATGGGGATTGGTGCCAACTGTCTACTTCACCTTGCGTGGGACCTTCATGTTTTCATTGCACTAACAGTTATTGAGCTCCATGGTGCACCGGACATAGAGAAAAAGATGCAATGACATAGCCCAGTCCTCAAAGAACTCACAGTCCATTGCAGGGAAAAGAGAGCTACCCTGGAGAGTATGGGAAAATGTCATCTGATAGATGCAACCTTGGGGTTCTCTGCAGCTGAAGTCCTACTGTTGGAAATCAGTTGCCAAGAAGGAAAACCTTGGGAAGCAGATGCCAACACGGCCAAGAGTAAAGTGCTCAACCTTGGCTCTGCTTCAGAATCACCTGGGAAGCTTTGAAAACTACCAGTAACCAGGCCCCTGACTTACCTAGAACAAGTGACTCAGAATCTCTGGGGAAGGTCTCAGCCATCAGCGTTATCTAACACTCCCCCAGTAATTCCAAAGAGTAGCAGGATGGAGAACCACTGGATGGAGCTTCATATGCCCTGTCTCGTCTTACTCTAGAGAAGTGAGGATCTTGCGGGACAGCCAGTTTGAGAGATGGACTGATGAATAAGCTGACAAATAAAAAGTTTTCAAATGTTGTTTTATGTGTAGGTAACTCAGGGACCTGCCCACTACTAGCATTGAATACAGAGGGGGATTAAGATTCCCTCTCTCATGCCTAAGGCTAACCAGCTCTCCTGAGATTGAAAGGCATTGAGAACTTCTCTTTCCTTGCAGGGAAACCCTCTCCCCATCCCCACATGAAGGGATATGGCCTGGTCCTGTGGTCTCAGGAAGTCAATCATCATAGTTTATAGAACATTTCCCAAAATTCTAGGCAATGTATGGGATATGGAACTTTGTTGGTATTGGGTCCATGATTCAAAAATAACGGAAACAGTAGGAACAGACAGATGGTTCAATTGAAATAAACACAGGGACACTGACACACAGCTGCCTATCAAGACATTGGACACATGTGAGTGGGAATAGAACTCTAACTGCTGCACACATGTTCATACACACACACACACACACACCACACTTCAAACACAGACAGATTTTATCAGCAGGCATCATCACTCAGGATGAAGACAAGAAAAAATTCATTTCATTCTAAAATGCTCAGAAATTTATATTATCTCTTGTTTTGGATTGGTCAGACTTGAGACACTCAATGAGGAGGAGCTACATGAGCAAGAAGTTCTATGAATCAGTCTTGGGCTGAAGAATCTGGCTTGTGAGAGAAATTGAGGAGCCAACAGCATAAAGAGGGCATTTCAGCCTCTGGACCACTGATGAGATGACCCAGGAGAGAATGCAAATAAAAGGAGAGCAGAGCCTGAGACCTAACCCTCCAGATGCCCCAAGAGTAAAAGTTGGATGCAGCCAACTAAGCAGATATTGGCAGGGAGAGAGGAAGAATGCCAGGGGATAGGCTGACCCAGAAGCCAAGCTGGGGTCCAAGAGGAGGGAGCGGTGAAGCGGAAAAAGAATTAGGAGAAAAGCATGACCATAGACTAGCAACTTGGCAGTCACTTGGAGTCTTCACAACGTTCATATTGATGGCCTGTGAAGGCAGAAGTCTCAGCCTCAGCCATGGGCAGAGAACTTATTCTAGAAATTTGGGGATGTTGGGGAACAGAGAGGTGGTGTTATAGCCAGGAATATGAAAGATGGGGAATTTTTCATGTTTATTTTTATGCAGATTAGAATGACTCAAGAGAGGGAGAGCTACTGAAATGGCAGAAAGGAGATAGGGGATATTCCAAGGAGTGAAGTCCTTGGGGAGCCATCCTGCAGGAGAGAGGGACAGGCATTTGTTAAGTTGAGAGATATCTAATAGTAGTTCATGTGCAAAGGAAGGAAGTTAAAGTTTATTCAATTAAGCCATGCGAGAAAATATTTCTTGGTTCTTCCCACCAGGTGGTTTGTGTTAACTGGACAGGCCTGGGAGAAATCTCCTTTAACAGCAAGATTCCAGGCAGTGAAATGTAAACAATTCAAACTCCCCTGCCCTGAGCTAATCAGAATTTCAAAAGGCCTATTTAGATATACTATATCAAATCAGAAGCGGTATGGGTGAAATGTGGGCTGCTTACCACTATCTAGGTCACACTTATTAAAATATAGAAACCTGAGCTCTCTTTAATCTATAAGATGAAAATACATACTTGCAGACAGCAGCAAGAATACATAGGAACATTCTATCAGTGTGGCCTCAGAATCGTAGAGTTGTAGGAAAAGTATAGCAAGTGTCGCAAACAGTCAATAAAGCCAAAGCAACACCCCTCTACTCCATACTTGTCTAACTTTATGAAATAATGATCTGGTCTTTACCCCACTCACTGACAGGACAGCCAGTAACCAGTTGAGAATAGATGTGACAGGACAGCCAGTAACCAGTTGAGAACAGATGTGACAGGACAGCCAGTAACCAGTTGAGAATAGATTTGTGAAAATATAAAATGTTCCTTAGACATAGCATGAGAGAATTACTGTATTCCATCTTTGGAATGGGGAAATTAGACTTCCAGAAAAAAAGTTATTTGGATTTTTAAAACCTTTTTCTCAAGACTTGAGGAAGAACTGTCGGAGGAGGCAGAAAAATACAGGGATGGGCAAAAGTAGGCTTACAGTTATGAGTATGCCAAACAGAGTTTATTCTCACATTATTATTTCTTATTACTATATTCCATATGAACAACTGTAGATCTACTTTTGCCTACCCCCTTTATGCAGAGAAAGACATCATTTTAATGATTCTTGAGTGTCCATAGTGAAGTGGTTGCAATTATGCACAAATGAAAGACGGAAGATGCTTTCTGGGTTTGAGGAAAGCAGGGAAAGTGCTTGGGATCCTGCTGCATCTCGTATCCTCCCTTCAGAACCCAACCGTGCTCCCCTTTCCTGCAGGCGGACTTCCTTCAGCATTTAAGCATTTGACCCCTGACAACTTCACAGGCTACTGGTATCTTTCCAGAGCTCTCTAGAAATTCCCAGTACTCTGAACGCTGGCTACCATGCTTTGTCTCTCCTCCCCAACAGAGGATTCTTGCTCTTAAATTTGCCCCCCACAGCAATCGTCCCTGTCCTGAAGACATTAATTAACACTGATTGAAGTGAACAAAAACGTGTTCCCTCCATACTAGGTAAGCAATGACATGCTGCCCAAGGGGTGGAACCACAAGTTCTGTTTGGTTTCTCTTTACCCTGCCGTCTCCTGCCCTCCTAAATTCAAATTAGACAGAGGACCCAGTCTGCTTTCCTTGTCCACTTAGCTCAGGGAGTTCACACACCACTTGAGTTTTCAACCAAGTGTACAGGGCTCTGGAAAGGGAGAGAATGAGTAGAGAAGGCTAGAAGAGGCCCTTGGGCTTAAAGCCAGGTGCTGAGAGTCTGCCAGCAAGCCTTAGAGGGTGAGTCAATGGGAAACAACTTTATAGAGAAGAAGGATGAGTAGGGATGTAGCTAAGAGAGGCACGAGGAGAAGACGCCTTTGGCACTTTGTGAAGATAATGTGGCACGGTGGTTCTGTCAGCATTTCTTCTCAGTTTGTCTTAAGATCTCTCCCAGGCCTCTTCTGTTTACAATCCAGCTCTGAGACCGGGATCCTCACTCGCAAGGGGCTCCTCCCTTTCACTCTCTCAGTGATCTCCTCAACCAGAACCAACAGAGCAAAGGACATCAGTTGCCTTTGGAACAATGATATCTCGAGGGTACATGGTGACCATAAAAACAAAGAGTTGTGTTTGTGGTTTGGAATGTCATTCCGGCTGTGAGGATGTGTGTCATCCTGAGTATGCAGAAGTTTGCTTGCGGTTGATGGGGACAAATTACAAACTCTGTCATGTGTTTCTAGGAAACACTGATACCCTTTCCTTGGGGGATTATTATTAGACCAGAGATGTCACGGGAGGAAAACCCCAACCATGCTGACAGCCTCGGACCGATTCCCTGTTGGCTTGGCTCTGAGGTATCCAGTAGCACTGACAGTAGCCACGGTGCCAATCTGCATGGAGGCCTGGAGGCCTGGAGGCCTCTGCCCGCAGGCTCTGGCAGCACCCAAGCACAATGCAGGCTTGAAATTGCCAGTGCCAACCACACACATGACAACTTCGCTCAGGACTCTGTACCAGCCAGATTATCTCGTCCAGAAAGAGTTGGGTGGGTCCTACTCATAGAATCCATTTTAATTCTATTTTTTAATAAAGTTCCAATTGGCAAGAAACTACTAAAAGTTATTGCCTATGTGTATAGAACAAGGGAGGGAGAAAGGCTTCTCTTTTTATATCTTTTTGAATTTTGAGCCATGGGAACATATTATATATTACAAATACATGTAAGGAAAAAAAACCCTCATGATCTTCAAGCCCAAAACTTCCAAACAGTGTTTCTGAATGTTACCTGGTGTCCAGAATTCACAGGCATAGGTTCTGTATCAAAGATGTGCAATGTGTCCTTGGCCTTCAACTCAAGGCGACCCCTCCCCAGAGGCTAGAGTGTCTCACATATCAAGTAATTAGGGTGGGATAATGTCATTCTCAGTTTTCAGTAATCTCACAGCCTTGGAGAAAAATGTGACATGGAATGAGATGATTCCCTGCACCCCCAAACCTGAAGGGCAACCCCGGAGAGATAGACTATTTTGGACGGAGGGAAGGAGTATTTGCATGAACTTCCATCACATTTGACACAGATGCACCCAGTTTCTGACTGGTGACCATCTAATGTGGTTTATGACCACTGGAGCCCTGGGGGACCGTGCTGGGGTCTGAAGCAGAAGGAAAGCTATGCATCCCCATGTGCATTATTTTACTGATTAATTTTTCCCAAATATTAAAGTAGTGAAAAAATGTTGAAACATTGGTATATTAAAACTAAGTTTAGATATTTGATTTATACCCAAATTGAATTTATTATAATTTAAGTCTGCTTCAATGAATTAAAATCATTTAAGATTGGCACTTAGTCAAGAGAAACTGCCAGACTTGGTAATTCTCTAAAATAATAAATAGATTTTTAAAATATGGTTGATAAGGTGTGTGTGTGTGTGTGTGTGTGTGTGTTTTCACTAAAGCTAGGGGTGCACATCTTTCCTTTGGCCTCAGGCTCCAATACAGCTCAGCCTGGCACTGGCCCTTATTTAAAATTTTATTATTTTGTTCATCATGAGGTTTTATTTTCTTTTTTGCATTAAAAAATATGACATTAACCTTAGCTGGTTTGGCTCAGTGGAGAAGAACATCGACATAGGGACTGAAAGGTCCTGGGTTCGATTCTGGTCAAGGGCACATACCCAGGTTGTGGGCTCGATCCCCACTAGGAGGCATACAGGAGGCACCCAATCAATGATTCTCTCTCATCATTGATGTTTCTCTCTTCCTCTCCCTTTCTCTCTTTCTAAAAATCAATAAAAAAATATTTTTAAATGGCATTAAAATATTTTCCTTGATTGCTGAGTTGTTTTTTGTTTTGTTTTTTTTTTTCGTGAAACCTTACATTTTGTACTGGAGGTGAGCACCTGAACCACGTCCTTGCTTTGTTGACCACAGTGACCCAAAGCTGAACTTTGCCCTGTGGATTGCTTCTGGGATCACTGTCAGACTTTTATCTTCATTCACATCTTGCTCAACTCTCAGCAGTCCTTCATTGCCCATGAAGGAAGAGCCACTTCCGCTCAGAGAACTGGTTTTCTGCATCACATCCTCATTCAAAGTCCTAAGCTCTGGAGCCAGCTTCAGCAATTCTTACTTTTCAAGTATAAAACTAGTCAGAAAATTGCCAGCAGTTGTCCTTCAACCTTTGGCTAGATGGAGTTATACAAATGAAATTCTCTCAATCTCTTGCAAGGCCCTTCATTATCCATAGTGCACCTGTTGTGCTAACTGAGCCACATCCTGAGGAAGCAGGTACCTGCAAGAAGGGGTGACAACAACAATGCAAGAGCAACCAACACCCAAGCCCCTCTGACTATCCCCATTCCTCCTCCAGATGCCTCCATGGGAGAAAGACATTTCCCAGCTGATACACTCCCAGCCACCAGATGGTTTACAGCTGGAAAAGAGGTGGGCAGTTGTCTCCTTGGTGAAGAGCCGCAGTATGAATGTAATTTCCCACATGCTGACTCATGAGACTGTCGGTGCCCTGGACTCCAGCATGTGGCTCCAACTCCTTGCTAATGGAGGGGTGGGGGCAAAGAACTGACTTTGATCTAGTGACTTAAGTTACTCCTTGCCTCGATTTTCCCATAAGAAGAACCTTTTCTCCCTTTTGCAGGCAGGAGCCAGACGCAGTGACCTCTCACTGTCTCTCCTCCAACCACAGGACTCCATAGGGCTATTATTAGAGCTGTTTGAACAGAGCAGCAGTGTGACAGAAGGCTTCTGGGCGTGCAGAACCAAAGGAAAATGTGTATGGGTGTTCGGGTGCACCAAACCATCGCTGTCTGTCTTTCTGCTGTCATTCAACTTTACAAGGGTCAATTCTCTGAGCATTTCTTTCCATTAAGTTTCGCTGACTATTTTCCTCCATCTGTTCGTGTCTCTCGTTTTTCATCCTGCGTAGATTCCACTGGCAGGAAGACAGGGTAGCCTCATTCCTGGCAGTGCCCAGAACCGTGCCTTCCTGTGGAATGTAGCAGGGGAGAGCATGGTGTCTGCAATCAGGCAGACCCAGTTGGACCTCCGGCCTGGTGTTTGCTAGGTAGGTGGACAATTGGGCAGATTACCTCACCGGTCTTTGGGTCACAGATTGCGTCTGCCTCAAATGGGATGATGTGAGGACTGCATCAGATTAGTGCGGAGCTCAGTGTCCAGCTTCTAGCAAACGGTCACAAACTATTAGCTGTCGAGTGCATAAATGAAACTTTGCATGATAAAAAGTAGCTACACAAGAAATACCAGTGTGTGCCTGCTACACAGATTCAACAATACAGAAGTATACAGAGTACAAAATGAAAGAGCCCTTTCATTGAGTCTCCTCCCCATCTCCCTCCCTTCTTCAGCATTACTAATAGTTCTTTCTTTGTCTCTCTTCTTTTGGGGGAATGGAGTTAATTATCGGATATGTGAATATATTCTTACTGTAAACATCCAAATGTGCAGAAGCATGCCATGTCCCCAAGTTTGAACTTCCCCTTCATCACCTCTTTCATTCTTACTTCTGCCTCCAGAGATAATCACTTTAAAAAAATGTTTTTTATTTCAGAGAGAGGAAAAAAGAGGGAGAGAGAGAAACATCATTGATGAGAATCATCAACCACTGTTTCCTGCATGCCCCCTACTGGGGGATCAATCCTGCAACCTGGGCACATGTGTCTTGGCAGGTAATCCAACTGTGACTTCCTGGTTCCTAGGTCACTGCTTAACCAGCAAGCCACTCGGTTGGGCTAGAGGTAACCACTCCTCCCTCCCCGCCACATTGCCAGCTCCCTGATGCTCACTGGTTTGTGTGGGCTGACCTTGGCAAAGGAGCCAAATGAATCTCCAGGACACAGGCCCTAGAACTGTTTCTAGGGATGGTATTTCTGACTCCATCTAGAAATGTGAAAAAGTGCAGGTCACCCAAGAAAACCACGGATTAATGTCCCTGGCACGTTCCTTCAAGGGATGAGAGTGATGGTGCAATGTATGAGGAACCAGGAACATAGTTATAAAGTAAGGAGAATTTCTGCTTACAAACTTGACTGCGCCCTTTTGAGAAGGGGCTCACAGGATGGAGCAGGTGGCCCAAGAAACCTTCCTGGGAGCTAAACTCTGATGAGAAAATGAGTAAGAGAAGGACATTCCTGGTAGAGGGAATGGCATATGCACACACACAGTGGTAAGTAAACAAGAATAAACAGGAAGATATGACAAGAGCAGTGATCAATGGCTAGACCTAGGGTTCTCAAAGGGGTAACTTCATCCCCCGGGGACATTTTCCAACATCTGGAAACAGTTTTCTTTCTTTTTGCTCATCACAACTGTGTGTGCGCGCATCTGTGTGCATGTATGTGTGTGTGTGCCTGCCATCTAACGTGTGGGGGCCGGGGATGCTACTGTACATCCCACAGAACAGCCCTCCACGGCAAAGAATTCTACCTGGCTTAAGATGACAGTAGTGCCACGGTAGAGAAACATTGAACTAGGTCAACAAATATAAAAACACCCACAGCACTTTGATAATTAAAAACTTTATAGTACTAGCACATAAACAGATAGACCAATGGAACAGTTTAGGAAGAATATAAATATATTCAGTATATGATGGAGGTTTCTTGCCAATTCCAGTTACTAATAAGTGCTGTTGAGATTCCTGGGTAGCCAGATAAAACTAATTTGGATCCACACCTCACACCCAGTACTAAACTAAACTTCAAATGGATTAAACATTTAAATGTAAACAACAAAACCACAAAAGTAACAAGAGAAAAGGTGAATGAATTTTTTCATAATATTAGAGTGGGAAGCTTCTTCCTAATTATGAGTCCAGAACACAAGCTATAAAATAACAAATTGATAAATTCAGCTACTAAAAATAAAAATAAAAATGTTTCAAGTCTGTGCATATCAAATAAGCAAGTAAGCCTGTATAAGCAAAGTAAAAAATAAATGAAAAGAATATATGCTGCTCACCAGACAAAGGGCTAATTAATCCCTTTACGTTATAAAGCTATACAAGCAAAAGTCTAAAGAAAAGAACAATGTAAGTATGAGCAAAGAGTATGAAAAGACAACTCACAGATAAAAATATTACAAATGTCTGTTAAACATATGAAAAGATTTCCAACCTTCTTCGTAATAAGACAAATGCTAAGATGCCTTTTTTTAAAAAAATTAAACCTATCTGATTGGCAAAAACCCAAGTGTGAAAATACACACATGACTGAAAGGACACAGATATTCCCATGGAGTCTAGTGGTTATGTCAACTAGCACCACCCCTAGAAGGGCAATCCTATCTAATAAAAGAGTAACATGCAAATGTGACCGTACCTTGGCTCCTAATTGGCTATGCTACCAGCCAAGTAGGAGTGTGGGGGGGAGGTCTGGGGGATGTGGGGGGGGGGGTGGGGGGGGTGGGGGGGGGTGGGGGGGGTGGGGGGGGGCTGCGCAAGGCCTGGGCCCCGGGGGTGGAGACGAAGCAGTAGAGGCAGCGAGCGTCAGGGTGCCCTGGCCCCCGAGCTGTGTGCTGAGGCAGCTGGGCAGGGGCAGCGGCTGGGAGCGCCCCGCAGCCCCTGAGTGCTGTGTGTGGAGGTGGTGGGCGTGCCCCTTGGCCCCCTTGCGCTGTGCGAGGAGGAGGCTGTGCAGGGGTGGCGGCTGGGAGTATCCCGCTGCCCCCGTGAGCTGCAAGAGGAAGCGGTAGGGTGGGGCCTGGCCCCCAGGCAATAAGCGGGGAAGTGTCAGTGAGCGCCCAGTCCCTGGGGCTGTGTGGTCACAGGCAGCTGGGACTGAGCTGAACAGGGAGATGGCTGGGTGCCCAAGGCCAGCTTTAGACCTTGGGCAGGCTGGGGGTGAGCCATCAGTTGGACATCCCCTAAGGGATCCCAGTATGTGAGAGGGGGCAGGTTGGGCTGAGAGACCACCCATCTCCAGTGCACGAATTTCATGCACCGGGCCACTAGTTTAGCAATGTTTATCAAAATGTATGCATATATCTTCTGAGACAGCAATTCCACTTCTTAAGCCTACCCTATATGTGGATATAAATTGCAGCAAAAGATTAAAAACAATTTAAATGTTCATTAATAGAGAACCAGTTAAGTAAGTTAAAAACAGCCAAATTACCACTAAGGGGCCACAGCTGGCTTTCTGCCTGTTTTTGAAAGCCCTGCAGCTAAGAATAATCTCAATATTTGTAAACGGTTGAAAAAAATTGAAGAATTCTATTTTATGACACATGGGCATTATATAAAATTCTCGCATCAGTGTCCATAAGTAAAGTTTTATCAGAACATGGCCATGCCCTTTGTTTACACATTATCTACTGCTTCCTTTGCCCTATGACACAGTTGAGCTGTATCCACAGAAACTGGATGGCCTACAATACCTAAAACAGTTTCTCTTTGGCCCTTCACAGGAAAAGATTGCTGGATTAGAGTTTACCCTGCAATTTAATACTACGGAGACACAAAAATAATGAAAGATCATTTCTATAGAAAGGTTTCTGAGATGTTATTAATACACTTTTTAAAAGCTTTGCATAAAAATTACTGGGAGGAAACACAAGAAATTAATGAGCAGCAGTTGTCTTTGGGTGCATAGGATTGTGTGTGTGTGTGTGTGTGTGTGTGTGTGTGTGTGTGTGTAGATGTGCTGTCTACTCAAAAAAGTAATTAGGCTGCTGTGAGTGGTTGGCCTGGCTGGAACTGAGCTTGTGAGTGGGGTTTGAGGGTGATGAAGCTAGAGACAGCTGTGGGGCCTGATGGAAAGGGCCAAAGCCTGGGCCAGTGGTCAGCAAACTGCGGCTCACAAGCCACATGTAGCTTGCATGCCATGGTTTGCTGCTCTGTTGACTAATGAATTTGCCGACCACTGGCCTGGGCCAAAGAGTTTGCATTTTTGCATATCCTGAGGACAATGAGGAGCAAGAGGACCAATTTGTGCTTGAAAAACCAAATTCTGGAAACCAGAAAAGGGTGATTGGAAGAGGCTTAAGTGAGTAGGGAGAGAAAGGGGTGGACTGGAGAATGGGGTCAGTGGCTGCCTCTGGGGGAGGACCTGGCAGGCTGGGAACCTAGGGTAGAAGAGAGATTTACTTTCTACTGTAAATCCTTTTTGTTAGATTTATGCAAGTGCATTCATTTCCATATGCATTTTTCTCCTATAAAAACAATGGTGTTTAAAAGGAAAGCCCTTCAGGTCAGTGTGATGAGGACCAGGACTGTGTCAGTGATGGTGGAGGTGGGAGGGAGGAGGATAGTCAGGAGCAGAGAGGCCAGAATTCAATGACTCACTGGCAGTGGGAGCGAGGGGCCCAGAACTCTGCCCATATCTCTGAGGACCTTCGGGACAGAACTGGGGGGAGAAAAGAGGTGCTGGAAAGTGAAAAGTTCATCTGCCCCTAGGTGATTTCTCTCTGGCTCCTTGGACCACAAAACAAGCATCCCATATACACTAACCATAACCCAGACACTCTGGGCCTTTGATTCACTCTGACCCCAGCAGGACATTTAGAGCTGGACATGAGTAGGGGCAAACCTCATCTTATTAATACACTAGGGGCCCAGTGCATGAATTCATGCACCTTTTAAGGAACTGTGGGCTACAAGGCTACCGTGGGCACAGGGGCAGGTTTCGGCCCTACCTCTGCACCCCTGCCTGACCCCTCCCACCACGGCTCCTGGTCCCCTGTCTGCCTGAAGCCCTGCTCCCGCCACCACCACTCCCATGCGCTGACAGTGCCAGCCTTGCTCGCACCCGCTGATGGCGGGGAGCAATTGGGGCCAGCGCCAGCAGCTGGTGTGAGTGGGGCCAGTGCCCTCAGGGCACCCAGCAATCAGGACCGGCACTGGGTGCTGGCAGTGGGTTTGAGCGGGCTGTCGCCAGCAGTGGGTGCGAGAGGGGGTTGCTGGACCCAATCGCCCCTCAGGTGCAGGAGGAGGTGGAGAAGCTCTGAGGGGTGACTGGGGCTGGCAGTTGCCATCCACACCTGCTCACACCCGCTGCTAGCACCAGAGCCACTGGCAGCAAGTGCAAGCACCAGGTGGGACAGTGGCACGCAGGAGCAAAGAATTTTCAGTAATCACCAGAGGCTCTTCCTGATGACAGCGACCAGCACCCCACCTTGGTCTGGCGCACCCGCTCACTGCGCCACCATCCTGCGGCAGCTGATGTTTGCCATGATCCACACACGCCCCCTGGTGGTCAGCGGCACATCATAGCAACCAGTTGTTCAGTTGTTTCCCCGTTAGGTCTATTTACATATTAAGGTTTTATATATACAGATAGGTGATAAGGTATAGCCAAAGCCACCAGGAATACTGACCAGTCCCTTCCTCCTACCCCCTTCCCTCTTCATTGCGCTACAAGGAAGCTCCACACAACCAAACTTGGACATTGGGTTTCTAGACTCTAGCTGGGACTTCCCTGAGTCACTAATTTTCTTTTTTCATATGTATATATTGTACATGTCCCAGTGATACTGCATGTAAGCTCTTTGGAGCAAAGACTTAAATGACCTTTGTGACCTCTCAGAGGCACACCTTTTCTTGCATAAACGGTAGGTGTTACCCACTCAAAGTTTCTGTGCCCAATGCTTCACAGGCCAATTTTCAAAACATCAGAGTTAGGATTCAAAAGAAATTTACTGATCTGAATGGCACCAGCTCTAGAAGATGGGGTGAGAGGGAGGATGCTTTATAGCTTCTGCAAATCCATCTTAAGAGAGCTTAGAATTCAGGCATCTTTTATTCAAGAGAAGGGAGGAGGGGCAGGGCAAGAGGTGTGTCACCTGGGGGCCAACAGGGATCCAAGGAAGATCAGCAAATCTCTAACTCTTTGTTCCCTGGTTGATTGACCTTTGCCGATCTGATGTGGTCTTGAGGCACCCGCAAGTCTTTGCCAAAAGCTCAGGCCTCCAGCAGAACTCCTCTGATAACAGGTATATCTGTAACAGGAGCTATTTCCCCGAAGGTCATGGAAGAAATAAAGGCTAGAATTAAGACAGAGAGAAAGAGCATTTCACTCTGTTACATGGATGCCCACAGATGTGTGATTGGCTGATTGACAGGGACACCCCATAGCCTTCTCTGCAGGACTGCCAGTACACCTGCCTTCCCTGCTTACCTGCCCTCCAATCCTGCAACCTCCCCTCACTGGCAACTCCAGCGTGGCCAAGAAGTCAAGAGTCTGCTCAGGCATTCACCTCCCTTCAGTGGTTCTCCGCATTCAGCCCTTCTATGTCTGTGTGGTATCAGCCGAATGGAAAGCCATTAGCCGAAGCTGCTTTACACCCGTGTTCTGTTTGGCCTCTTGCACATCAAAGGAAACATAACAGTGAAAGTGATAGCAAGCAACAATGATCATCATCATTTCAAAGAGACAACATCAGTACCAACAGTTCCAAGGAGACCCTGGGGCTTCAGTCACATGATCTGCAAACAGAAAATACAGTTCACCTGCCTCTCCAGGAATAAAGAGCGCTCATAATGCACAGCAAACTGGAAATCACTTTATAACTGCCACTTATTGTCTCTGTTCATAAGAGCTTCGGGGATCCTAGTATGCTCTCAGTATATGTATATGAGGGTGTGCTCTCAGGGCAATGGAATTAAACGGGTATTTGATGGCAACCTCAGCCCAGGTCCCTGAACAGGAAATAACCCCACAACTCAGCTCCTCAGGAACACTGAGGATGGGCCTCAGCCCGAGGGGGGGCCGGGCCTGGAAGGAAATGGCTTAGGGTCAGGGTGGAAGTTCTGTCAGCTCTGCCCCCAAGGGAAGGACAGACGCTGGGCAGCTGTCACAAAGGATCTGCCTCTGTCCTTTCACGCCGCGCCCCCCCCCCCCTTCCGAAAGGGAGAAAGGCCTTTTCCTTCCTGCCCCTCCGGGCAGAGTAGAAGTTGAAAATGGTTACTTGTTCCTAACATTATTTTTAGCTC